>PVKZ01000741.1:303250-579481 GCA_004027375.1 Macroglossus sobrinus
CTTTCTTTCTTTCTTTCTTTCTTTCTTTCTTTCTTTCTTTCTTTCTTTCTTTTTTTCTTTTTAACTGATAAATCTAAGGCCTATCTAGGGCAGTCATAAAGATAAACCCCTTATGAAACTGGCCAAGTGAACAATGCTTTGTCCACACATATTCTATCAGGATACATTTGGCAACAAGCAATAGACAAGCATCTTTAAGCCAGTTCCTCTCAAGAAGGAACCAAGTTGCTACGACTAGCTTAGACTAATTGAACTCTTGGTTGGGCATATCACTGGAATTCAGCACACTGCAGCTAGAAATGAAGTTGTGATTCTGTTATCAAGGAAAGAAAAGGAAACCATGTAAACCTGGCCTTTGGAAAAGGGTAGCTAAAGAAGGCTAAGCAAAATGTTATACACACTACATAAATGTTTCTGATGTTGCTGTTATATGGATGGAAACATGCAATAGTCAGGATAGGCTAAGTAATACTGAAGGAACAAACAGCCCCAAGTAAATGGTTTATTTCCTGTTTACATTACATGTTTCTCACAAGTCCACTGCAACTCTTCTCTACTCATAGATCCAGGCTCACAGAGCAGCTATGGGATGTTGCTGATCTTGTAGCAGAGGAATAAAAGACATGGCATCCAGATGCTGGTTCTTCATGTTTCTGCTACAAAGTAACACATGTCACTTCTCCTTACAATTTATTGCTCAAAGCAAATCATTTGGCTATGCCTGAGTTCAACAGCCAGGGAGATAAATCCTTCTGCAGGAAGTTGAGCTCAAGAAGGGGCAACAAATATTTTGAATGATAAAGCAATCTATCAAAAAGATGGACGTGTCATTCAGCCATTAATCACTTCAATATGGTCATGTACATTTGTGATTCAGCATTAAGCTTTTGTAAAACTACAGCCTTAAATTTTTCTGTTCCATTAAAAGCATAGCAGCTGGACTTTACCATTTACCCTATGTTGATAAGCCACTTGAAGAACTATGTAAACATAAAACAGCATTTTTCTTCTTATATTAAAATTAAAAAAAAAAAAACAATGTAAAACAGCCATTTAAAAAATACCATTTCCTGAGCTCCATCTCCTTTTTCCCTCCTCAACTTTAAGCCCTTCTGAGGGCAGAAAGGATTTTTAACTGTTCTCCTAACACCTCAGGTTCTCCTTTTTATCTAGACTTAGGCTGGCTCAAGGCATAGCTCTGACACAACCACAACAGCTTAATCTTTCACAGTTCAGGTATGGCCTCCTTGGGAAAAGCATAGTATTTCATTTTTGAGAAGTTTGTTCACACTGTGGACAAATCTCACACATTCTAAAGCTCTATTCGAGTCCTCCCAGAACTCAGGCTATTAAAACCCCTGCAAGGCAGCTCTCTCCTAGGGCATTCTTTCCTCCATGTTTGGCTCCTGTGTCCTCAGGAGGAGAATCAGGGTAATAACTTAACTATCTGTGATTTCTCTGTAATTAATTAAGGGAGGAAATATTGCTTTTCTTGTTGTCTAGGGCTTGGCAGAAGCATTTAAAGCAGGATTTTCGCACATAGAGCATATTATAACTTATTTTGTGGTTGGCTAAGTTCTATGGCAAGATATTATACAAAAATCATGAATGACTTTTCGAACAGTAATAGATTAACTTCTTTAAAGAACGCAAGATGAACTCAAGATGAAAAATACATCAGAAATGTCCCCCCAGTGTTTATAAATTAAGAGTACTATGTAAAGCAACATTATGTGCTCTCAATTTTTTATTGTGTAAAATATACATTTTATCATTTTAATCATTTGTAAATATATAGTTCAGGAGCAGTGAGTACATTCATATTGTGCAATCATCACCAACATCCATTTCTAGAACTTTTTCATGATCCTAAAGAGCTCTTTACCTATTAAACAATAATTCCCCATTACTCCATTCTCTAAACCACCATTCTACCTTCTGTCTCTGTGTGTCCCAGGTCTGGCTGTGATCCAGGCCAACAGCTAGGGGTAGAACTCTGGATTTAAAATGTTACATTAATGTAGTAAGGCGCCTGCACCTAACTTTTGCAAGTATGACTCAGCTTTTTGTTTATTATGCATGTGTGACAGAATGCCACTTTGATGTGTATAAAGCCCATGTGGTCCAGAAGTGTGTGCTCCTCGCAATAAAGTTGGTGCCTGCTGTTTCATTCTCATGTCGGCTCCTCATGCATTCTTTCAACTGGGCATCTCACCACCCAAGCCTTCCCTTCTTAATCAGCTTGGCGCTGACAGTATCTATGAATTTTACTACTCCAGGTCCATTATATAAGTGGAATCATATAGTATTTGTCTTCTTGTTACTGGCTTATTTCACTTAGCATTATGTATTCAAGATTCATCCATGTTGTAGCATGTGTCAAAATCACCTTCATTTTTAAGTCTATTAACTTTATTTATGAAGATTTCCAAACATCTGTTACTAATTTTTAGTTCAATTCCACTTTTGTGATTCCATTTAAATATTTTGCATTATTTAAATTATTTTAAATTTGTTAAAGTTTGTTTTATGACCAGAATATGGTCTATCATGGTCAATATTACACGTGCACTTGAAAAGAATGTATATTATGCTGTTTTGGAGTGGAATGATCTATACAATTAGATCAGATAGGTTGATGGTGTCATTCAGGACTTCTATATTCTTGCTGATTTTCTGTTTGCTTGTTCTATTGATTACTGATAGCAGTGTTGAAGTTTCTCGCTACAATTTTATATTTATCCATTTTATGTCAGTTTTATCTAATCTTTTCTTATATATTTTTAAGTTTTGTTGTCACCTGCATATTCAGGATTATTATGTCTTCTTAGGAAATTGATCATTTTTTTATATGTAATTACTTCTTTATGCTTGTTAATTTTCCTTTTTCTGAAGTCCTCTTTGTCTGATTAACACAGCCACTCTAGATTTCTTTGGATTAGACTTTACATGATATATCTTTTTCCATCTTTCTATTTTTTACTTATATTACTTAAAATGGATTTATTATATAGCATATAACTGAGTCATGTATCTTTAAACAAAGTGACAAACTCTGTCTTTTAACTGATGTTTCTAGAACATTTACATTTCATGTATAATATGGATCCTTCATTTTGTTTTTTCAGTTATCCCCTATTTTTTTCATTCATCTGTTTCTCCTATTCTGGTTTCTTTTGAATTATTTGAGAATCTCTTAGCTTTCTATTTTAATTTATCTCTTGGCTTTTTAAACTATATACTTTGTATAATATTTTTAATGAATGCTTTAAGGATTAAAATACACATATTTAAATTTGATAGTCTACTTATTCATATTTTATCACCCCAAATGTAATGTAGGCAGCTTTCAACCATATATGTCCCTTTATATTCTATATGCACTCTGAATAGATGTATCTGTATACAGTATATATAGATATATTTTGCCTTCTTTCCTGAAGAATATTTTCACAGAATATATAATATGTGTTATATATTATATATTATATATATTATATATATTATATATTATATATATATATATATATATATCTTACATCTATATACACTAAAACATCCTGCCATTGAATGTTGTACTGTTTGCCTGCATCTATTATACATATTTTAAAGAACTCAAGAGGTGTAAAAAGCATTGTATTTTCTCATATATTTGCTATTTCTGTTGCTCTTCCTTCCTTCTTGAAGTTTCAAGTTTCCCTCTGTTTTCATTTCCCTTCTGCCTGGAGAACTTCTTTTAACTTTTTTTAGAGCAGATGTATTGACAACAAATTCCTCATTTTTCCTTCCTCAGAGAATTCATTTTCTAATTGCCTTCATTCCTGAAAGATATTTTCACAGAATATAAAAATTGCAGTTGACATTACTTTTCTTTTAACATGTAAAAAAATGTTCCACTGTTTTCTGGCTTCCATGATTTCAGTTAAGAAATCCATAGTCACTTGAATCATTTTGCCTCTATTATATGTAATATACCATTTCTCTCTCTAGTCTTTCAAAAATTTTTAATTTTCAGCAGTTTGGTTATGATGCAGCTGAACAGTTTTTTGTTTATTTTACTTTGGGATATACTGAGCTTCTTGGATCCTTATAGTTATGTCTTTTGCCTCCATCCTTTATTTTTAATATTTAGCTGCACTAACCTCTTTATCCTCTCTTTCTGGGACTCTGAACACATGTATAACTTTTTATACTGTCCCATAGGTACATGAGGCTCTGATTTCTTTTTTCAGTCTTTTTTCCTTTCTGATATTCAGATTGGATAACATATTCCCAGCTAAGTACATATCAATCTACTTTATTCTTAAAAAAAAAAAAAACTGTAGTAAAATACACATAAAACTTACCATCTTAACCATTTCAGTAGTGTTAAGTACATTCACTCTGTGCATCCAATCTTCAGATCTCTTTTCATCTTGCAAAACCAAAATTCTATGCCCATTAAACAACTCCCCATTCCCTCACTACTTCAATGGTTCTTTCTTATAATTTATGTTTCCACTCATTTTCAGAGTGCTCTTACTTCTTAGAGCTGGGCAGTAATACTTAAAAGTCTTTGTCTAATAAGTCTTAACATTTAAGTCATCTTGAAATTGGTTTTTCTTGAGAGTTGTTGAAACTTTCCTGGTTCTTCATGTATTGAGCATTTTTGGATTATTCCTAAATGTTTTACATACTATAATTCACTGGGCCCCATTAAAGTCCTTCAGTCAGTGTTTATTCTGCTGGTTTAACTGAACAACCTATTTGATTCAGGCCATGCGTTCTGACCTACAATCATTGGACTGTGGTTTTATCACTTCAATTTTCAAAGCCTTTGAAGTGTTACTTGGATCTCTCTCACATGTGCATCATTCAGAGGGTCAAGTTTGAACCTAGTGGCGGTCTACGCAGTAGCTAGTTTTCAAAGCCTTTGGTATGTTGTTTTGGGTCAGTTCCATACATGAGCAGCTTGGAGTTGAGTCTAGGACTCTATATGTAGCTTTGTAAGGATATTTTCCTGAAGCTCTTTTTTTCTTTGATTTCTCCTATACTACCAAGGGCCTCTTTTCCTGTTTGTCTAGCTAGGTCTCATCAAGTTAATACTAGGCAAAGTTGAATTCAAAACAAAAAGTATTAAAGGAAATAATATGAATTACTGTAGAATGATGAAGGGTATAATCTACAATGAAGATACATAACTATCATAAATGTTTATGTGACAAAAACATAGCATTAAAGTATGTAAAACAAAAACTTCATAAATTAACAAGGAAGTATCAGCTGATTCAATATGCTTCTAAGTTCTAGACAAATTGAACAAACTTGAGAGAAAATTACATAAAGAATCTGTGAAGTAGAATTGATTAAAATAATAATTATAAAATAGGATATGGAGGATATTATTAATATAACCTATTAATAACCAATTAATATAATCAATTTATTCAGGTTTTAGTACAGAAGTAAACAAATAGTAAATATTGTAGGCTTTGCAAAACCATCTGAATAACTTCTGTGGCAGATACTGCAAACTGGCTCAGTCAACACGACTCCAATTCATTTGTAGCATTCTCTCTTATAGACAAGAGCTGAAAGGCCAAAGTCTGCATTTCTCCCATTCCCTTGAAGCTACAATTCTGTATGGGCCTGCCTTTTCCCAAGAAGACGTAGGTGTGTGAGTCTTGGAAGGCAGAATTGAACTTCATAAGGTGAAAACTACATGGATTCTCAGTTAGGAATCATCTCGTAATCTGGATCTCTGAAGCAGCTGTGGTGAACCATCAAGTCAAACCTTTGCGAATAGCAAAGGAAAGGTAACTAAACTGCCTGCACCTAAGAACCTGGCCAAAACAACCACAGCTACCTAACAATTTAAAAACTGTCTCAACTTTAGAACAAAGAATAAATTAAAACTGCAATTGTATCATGCTGGGAAATTAAGCACAATAAAAATATCACAATTAATAGGATTATACCCACAGCTGTATTTAGAGGAAAATTCAAAGCCATAGAAACATACTTACAAGTGTAGTTGTTAAACATGAGGACTCTGGAGTCAAAATGCCTTCGTTTAAATACTGACTTACTCAGTGCTCAGAGCCCAGTTGTGTATGATCATGAGTAAGTTACTTGCTTCTCTCTAAGCTGTATTTTCTTATTTGAAAAATGGACATAACACCTCTGAAGGTTATTGTGATGGTTAAATGAGAAATAAGCTTAGCACTTAGCAGATAGTAATCACTCAAACAATATTAAATGTTATTATAAGAAGTTAGAAAAAGGATTGATCTCTCTCTCAAAATAAAGGAAAGGGGGAGTAATAGGAGTTACAAATTTAAAAAATTTTCTCAATGAAGGAAGTTCTCGATCAATTTGCTTTCGGTAAGCTCTAGAACTGTCATAACCTATTCTAAGCAATGACATAATCCTGGACCTTGCCCCAGGAAAAAAATCCTTGAGAATTTTTCTCTTAGAAACAATTTGTTAGACTCTCTTGATTCTACATAAGAAAAGTTTTAATGTTTAGAGTTTGTCCAAAATTACATTAAGTCTCCCCAAAATATGTAATGATATTAAGTATATTCATAATACATTAAATACTAGTATTATGTGATTTCTTACTTGAATGATTTAGTCAAGTCTTTTCTACCAATCAGGCTCAAACTATATCTTATAACAAATATTTGATATCCTTAAGCATTTTATAGTTATTAAGCTCTTGCCCATTCATTTTTCTAAGTGACTCTTAGAATAATCCTATGAAATAAGCAAGGCAATTATTACTATTCTGATTCAAATTTTACAGAGGAAGAAATTGAGTATCAAAGATATTTTATATGACTTCTTTAAAGATACTAATGGGAGGGCCAGCACCAGAAGTGGTCTGCTGACTCTATGTCAAGTTTTCTTTGCACTGAGCCATGGAACTTCAATTGTATGCATATCATATGCAGTGTCACTTACATTTCAGTTAATGATCAAGCATTTCATAATTAGATGAATGTTCTTGGAACCTAAAGAAAGGCTTAGTGTCACTGGGTCCATCAACAACTCGTTTCTGACTAAGGCTATCATGTTTTTGTACCTATAATGAGAGAATATTTTAGAATTTACCTTGTGTACCAATCAGTACCTAAGCTACTGATCACTGGAAAGTGCAGTGTTCACGTTGTGGAGCAGAGTTGGTACTAGGAAATATTTTCATTATCTCCCTTCCTGATTATGCTATATATTGCTTTGAATATTATTTAGAATATAAAATACCATTATACCAGAGACCTTATGAACAGTTTGAGGCATCATGCATGCTCTTTATAGACACTCCTTTAAATCTCATAACATAAAGATGCAACTTTAAATGCTTGCTTTTGCCTGAAAGTCTGTTGAAAAGAAATCCAAAGAGTCTGGAGAAGTTAAAGGCCCATTGTTATTAGTAGAAGTGCTTCTTCTGATGAAAAAAAATTTGAAGGCATTATGACCATGGTTCTCAAAACTCAATTCTTAAACTGTCTGCATCAGGATCACTTATGTTAATCATGTTAAAAATAAAGTCCCTTCTCTGTACTTTCTGCTAAATTTTGCTGTGAACCAAAAACTGCTCTAAAAATAAAATTTTAAAAATGAATCTAGATATAGACCTTATACCCTTCTCAAAAATTAACTCAAGATGGAACATAGACCTAAATGCAAAAATAAATTGCCTCAAGGATAACAGGAGCAAATCTAGATGACCTTAGGTACAGTAATGCTTTTTTTTAGATACAACATGGACTTCATTAAAATTAAAAACTACCCTGCAAAAGTATACTGTCAGGAGACTGATAAGATAAGCCACAGACGAAGAGAAAATATTTGCAAAAGACACATCTCATAAATGACTGTCATCCAAAATACACAAAGAGCTCCTAAAATTCACCAATAAGATAATGAACCACCCAATTAAAAAAATAGGCAGAAGGCCCAAACAGACACCTCACCAAAGAAGATATACACGTGGCAAATAAGTGTACAAAAAGATACTCAGCACCATATGTCATTATAGAATTGCAAGTTAAAACAATGAGATGTGACTACACACCTATTAGAATAGCCAAAATCCGACATACTGACAACACTAAGTGCTGACGAGGATGTGGAGCAAAAGGAACTCTCATTTATTGCTGTTGTGAATCCAAAATGGCACAGCCACTTTGGAAAATATTTTGGCAGTTTCTTAAAACCTAAATATACTCTTATCATACATTCCAGCAATCACGCTCTTTGACATTTATTTACCCAAATGAACTGAAAACTATGTCCATACTAAAACCTGCACAGATATTTATAGTAGCTTTATTCATAATTGCCAAACCTTGGATGCAACTATGATGTCCTTTAGCAAGTAAAAGCATAAGCTGTTGTATATCTTGAGAAAGAAATATTATTCAGGGCTAAAAATAAGTAAGCTATCAAGCCACAAAAAACATGGAAGAAACTTAAATGCATAGTACTAAGTGAGAAGCCAACCTGAAAAAGATACATACTATATGATCTCAAATCTATGATATTCTAAAAGAAAAGCCAAACTATGAAGATAGCCAAAAGATTACTTGTCAGAAGTTAGAGGACAAGAAAAACAGGCAAAGCAGAGGATTTTTAAGGTGGTAAAAGTACTATGTGTGATACGAGAATAGTGGATACATGCCATTATCATTTGTCCAGATCCAAAGAATGTACACCAAGAGTGAAGCCTAATGTATATACTGTGGGCTTTGAGAGACAATGATATGGTGATGCAGGGTATCACTTATAACAAACATGCTGCTCTGGTAGGGAATGTTGATAGTAGATAGTGGGAGAGGCTGCACAGGTATTTAGCAGAGGGCATATGGGAATGCTCTATTTTCTGCCCAATTTTGCTGTGAACCTAAAACTGCTCTTAAAATAGAAATCTACTAAAACAAATAATTTCTCTGGGCCCCACACCAACCTACTGAAACACACAATCTTGGAGAGGGATTACAATCTAAGGAATATAATTTTTAACAAAATTTTTTGGAGACAAGATCACTAACCATGTAGGGAGAGGTGAAAAAGGAAAAAGAGAGAAAATTAGAACAAGGAGATGAGGAAAGAAATTAATATTGAATATTCTTATTGTGTATAAACCTCAGAGAGTCAGATTCAGTGGAGCTAGAGTGGGACCCAGAAATATGTGTTTTTTTAAAAAAAACTCTTTGGGTGATTCTGATGGAGGGAGGGACATTTCTACACCCAGTGAGGGAGCTTCATAGAAGTGGGTTTTTTAAAAAAGGAGCTTGAAGCTGAAAAGGAGGTTAAAATGGCACACAATATTTTTCACGTGGATATAAGACTGGTCTAATATCAAAAAAAAAAAAAAAAAGGATATAGTAAAAGATATGAAGGGAGGATGTGAGGAAAAGACATACCAACCAAAGGACAGGATTCTCGCTTCTAAGTGCAACATTTATTTCCACAGGAACACAGCCATGCAGTGTGTCTCCGGAAGTCATGCTGGTACACATTCTTCACCATGATTTCATGAAACGAGGCAGATGACAAGTTACCTTCAGGGATTAAGTCTCAAAAGTAGATTAAGTGGTAAAACTCTACCATGCCAATTTAGCAGAGAGCTGTTTCTAAATGCCACAATATAAAGTATTAAGAACAAGCAAAAACAACTGGCAGGTTTGGGGAATAAAAATTATTTCATACGATGGGTAAGGAATTTTTTAAGATGACATTCAAAATATATCAAGTCAGTGAGCACCTATAACTGGGGTAACCAAATAATTTATTATTCAGAACAGAGTACTTTTGGGTAAGAGGCTTTTAAAAAATATCCCAGGAAAAATGGCACAGACAGGACTGTCCCAGGTAAACAAGAATGGCCATCCCCCTAATGGTAATACTTCTCTGGACATTAATAAATCTAGAAATAATCATATACAGTAGTCCCCTTATTTCTGGGGATATGTTCCAAGACCTGCAGTGGATGTCTGAAACCACGGATAATACTGAACCCTATATATACTGTTTCTTTCTATACATACCTACCTCTTCATTTAAAGAAGCACTTTACAACTTCTCTTTGGCATATCCAAATTGCCAGCATCACTATTCTTTCGTTTGGGGGCCATTCTTAAGTAAAATAAGGATAACTCGAGCACACGCACGTAATACTGCAACAGTCTACCTGATCAAGACAGCTAGTGACTAACGGATGGGTAGCACATACAGCGAGGATACACTGGACAAAGGATACCAGGCAGGACAGATAGGACAGCAAGAGATTTTTATTACACTCAGAATGATGTGCAATTTAAAACTTATATTTATTTCTGGAATTTTCCATCTAATATTTTCAGACCACAGTTAAACGCGGGAAACTGAAACCATGGAAAGTGAAACTGTGGATAAGGGAGGACAACTGTACACGAACTACAGTGTTCTACAGAGGAAATGCCCGTAATTAATAAAGTTAGAGACCACAGACAGTATTAATTCAAGTTCCTTTCTCTTTCCACCCATATCATTGGTGTGGAACATTAAATAGCACTTTTATAATTACATAGCACAGCAGTAATTAATACTGCTCTTGGAACTTAGTAAAGATCAACATTAATTAGCACACCACACTGGATTCAATCCAGTCTTTACTCTGGAATTCATGCAGTGGGCATTGTTTCACCAGCTCCATGACCACTGCCATCCATGACGACAGGCTCAAACTTGGATAAACTGTCAGAAGAAATTTTTATTTTCTTCTCGTTTTGACATATAGTATGCATCTATATGGATCTTCAATCTCTAGTGAAGTGGTGTCTTGATTATGAAAAGACAAGTCTTTCCATTGGGTTTCTAATCTGAAAGGGTTTGGTTTTTCTTTTCTCTTTCAACAAATATGTATTGGGGGTCTATAGTATGCCATGCTTTGACCTAAGTAATAAAGCTGAGGAGAGACAGACCATATGATTATCAATTCAATGACAAATATTGTTTAGTCATTTGTAAACAAACCTGATTGCACGTTAGATTTGAGGGACCCTTAAAAAAAATCTTGTGGCTTACCACATAAAAATATGTATGCATGAATGTTCACAGCAGAATATTCATAACAGCCAAAAGACAGAAACAACCCAAATGTGCATAAGCTGATGAATGGATTAATAAAATGTGGTATGTACATAAAATGAAATAGTTTTCAGTAATAAAAAAGAAAGAAGTACTGTTACATGCTATAATATGATGAACCTTGAAAAGAATATGCTAAATGAAAGAAGCCAGATATAAAGACCACACATTGTATGATTCTATTCATATGAAATGCCCAATAAAGGCAAATCTATAAAGAAAGCAGATTAGTAGCAGCCTAGGACTGGGGATTTGGGGAAGGAAAGGAGAGTAACTGCTAATGAATACGGGATTTTTTTTTTTTTTTAGGGTGATAAAAATGTTCCAGAATTGATTGTAATCATCAGAGAAATGCAAATCAAAACCACAATGAGATATTGCCTCACACCTATTAAGGTGGCTATTATCAGCAACAGAAGTGGTAAGTGTTGGTGAGGGTCTACGTGGAGAAAAGGGAACCCTTGTGTATTGTTGGTGCAAATATAAACTGGTACAGTTTATGGGAAACAATATGGAGAGTCTGCAAAAAATTAAAAACAGAACTACTATGTGATTCAGGAATCCCACTTTTAGGTATATATCCAAAGGAAATAAAATAATAAAATGAGTATCTTAAAAGATGCTATCTCTAACTTTAGAACTATAGCCCTAAGTTTGGTATCTGGAGGATATATCAAATCAATTGCATCTTTCCTGCCATTCTTGAGGCATCTGTACAATCTTCATGACTGAGATTTTGCCATAACTTTCCCTTCAACAACTCTGTAACCTGGCTGGAAATGAACCTCACTTCTCCCAAACTTGGCGCAGGCCTGACCTCCTGCAAACTGGTGGGCTGGCTAACATCCTGCTTCATGTTAGAGAATTCACCTTGTAATGTTTCACATTGTACCAGACACTGTACTGCCACTGCTAGAGACCCTGCTCCTGGAACCTCTACCTGCTTGAACGTTACTGCTGGCCTGGGGAAAGCCAAAGATGGCCTGAAATGTCTACTTGGACATTAGCATTGTTTGCTGGTCCCTGCAGCTCCCTCAGGCCTGGGTATGACACTCCTGGATTCATCTCCTCTTCTTGCTGGAGAGCCAGTAAGGTTACCTTTGAAATCTTGTTAGAATATAAAACATTTAGTCATAAAGAGTATTCAAACATTGTTTTAAAAGTATTCTTTTTAAAATTTAAAGAGTAAATTCCAACTAACTATTTTGAAACATCTTTGATAATTTCACTATATGTTAATATTTCTGAAGGAATGGTGGAATCAATCAAACTGCATCGTACTCTAACTCCAAAAAGGTATTAAATCAGAGATTAAAGTGTGAGTAACTCAAAGTGTAGCAACCAACCACTCTTCAACTTGGGGAGCGTATATCGACTCCCAAGTCCAGGGGTCATTGTAGGAAATAATCTAAAGGAATAAGAAATATGCCCATCAAATGTGTGAAAGACATTTACCTGAGCGAGAATAATACGTTGGTGGGAAATACGATGGAGAGGCTTCATGCAAGATCATACATTTAGAAACAAAAAGTACATGAAAATGGGAAGTCAAATTGTAAGTGCTGTAAAAATCTCAGGGACATAGGTGAGTACATGTCACCTGAAACTTGCAAGGAGTGAGTGCTACTATGAATCAACAAAGCTGTAGGGTTCAATACCAAGACGATCATAGATTTGCTATATTGGTTAATGGAAAGATCCAAAATTAATATGCTCAGTTCTGTGTATTTCGTAGAAGCAGTGAGCTTGGTTCCATGATTAAACCTTAAAAGTAACAATTTCCAGGTAGTTGAAAACCCCAAAATTCAACAAAAAAATTATAACTTATAGCAAGTTTTCATTAAATGTTTATTACTTGAATGAATGACAAATAATTTCATCCAACAATCTTTAAATTGCTTAAAACTGACAATATTTAAATTTTCAAATTTCATCTAATTTTGTTCCTTCTGTGTTCTAGTCTCTAAAAACTTAATAAGTCTATTTCTTATCAAAAATTCTTATGCACATGATGAATAACTGGTGGCATTATAAAATTATCTAGTTTAAATGAAAAGGTAAATTCTTGCCAGATATTTCACCCAGTTGCAAATCATCTAAACTGAAACAAATAAAAATTTAATTTTTACATCACTCTCTAAAAACTCATGAACTGTATCCTACCACTTAGGCTTTATTTGGGTTTTGATTTTATGTGAAGCTTATCGTACATGAAAATTTATAACGACATAACAGGAGTCTTAATATTCAAAAGTGTTTGTATTTCAAGTTAGGATGGCAGAAACCCGAAACAGGCTCTCTACACAAAAGCAATTTGTTTCCAATAGGAATATCCCGCTGTCGTGTTTTAAGCTCACACAGATATGGGCTGTCACTGGAGAGTTGTTTTGTACAGTTGGTGTTTTTAATACTCTAGTTTTTGTTCACAAGCAGTCTTCATTTTAATCAGTAAGAGAAGTCCGTAGTTTCTTCCACTTCAAACTGGTCTGTCCACTTTTGCAGGTCTTTTGCATCATTTATCATCCATGACTTTGCAAAACACTTTAGCCTTTTCCTGGAGAGAAAATAAAATACTACTTATTTTAAAAATGAAATTGTTGGGGGACAATACTTTACTAAAAGCTATGAAAAGTCTATGACATTAGAATAGCAGGCAGGGCTCTGTGGTTAGGAAGCTGTGTCGGCTTCAGTTTAGTGCTGCTGCTGTGATCAAGGGACCAAGGTTATTGATCAGCACTACTGCCTCCAGAGAGAGGGAGCCCATCTTCTTCCCTCTCCTAACTCCGTCAGAGGCTGTGTGTGCTCACAGGATGAAAAGTAAAACTGATTTAATGAAATAAAGCTAGCTAATGAAAGAACAAAATGCTAACATAACATAGACCTGCTTTTTTTTTTTTTTTTGCAGAAAGCAACCCAGTTAAGTGTTTAGGGTCAGGAGCCGGAGTATCTGAGTTCCAATTACTGCTCTGCCCCTTACTAGCTGTGTGTCCCTGCTTTCCTGTTCGGTTTCCCTAGCTTCACTTGGCCTTGTTTTCCCCAACTATAACATGGGCATTACAAGAGTATCTATCTCACAAGGCTGTCATAAGGATTAAGTGAGTTAATGTATGTAAGGCAATAAGAACAATAGCTGGGATAATGTCTAGGCTACTGCAAATGACTGCCAAGACTTGTTTCTGTGCACAGTAAGCATTCAACAAATATTATGTAATATAACAAACCATATCAATGCACAGATTTGGTACGGTTTCTTTGAACCAGTGGAATTAATAAGATAAGCACTTTTAGTGAAAAGGTAAAATAATAAATACAGTATCCTGACAAATTATCAGATTCCATCCCAATGCACCTCCTTCCTACAATTCTCTGTCAAGATAACTTTCAAAATTTTAAAATGTCACATAGTAGTTGGAAGAGTTAAAATATTTATAAACAATCTGTGAATTTTACTGCTCTGGTTTTATAGGCTATATAGCAGAAACAAGTATAAATTACTATATTTTATTGCCACCTTACAATATATCTTCTGAAGTAAAGTTTTATTCTAGTTTCTATAGAGAAAAAGAAAAAAAATAAGACCACAAAAAGAGGATTCAAAGTTGTCTTTGGATTTTGCAAAGAACTAGGGCAAAGCTTATTTTTAAACTCTCGTAGATGATTACTTTTCCCTCTAGAAAAATTTTATTATATTATTCTACTTTGTAACAAATAATTCGAAATAGGCTGTCACTGATTACATCATTTGCTTCTAATTTGGCATTGAGGAAATGATCTAGAAGAGAATGTTAATAAAGAAAGCTACATACACATCATTTGCAGTATTCCAACACTTTAGACCTGATCAACCACCATTTACCATTGCAAGGTGCAGAGTGCAAAGCAGAACCACAAGATGAAGGAAGAGGAGAAAGAGAAGTTGGCTGCACAACTCTACTCCCATATACAAATTGACAACTGTTTCCTTAGCTGATAGTATTAGTATTTTGTTTTTAAATTTGGTAATAATTTCCAGACCTAAAAAATATTCTCAAAGTATGGTGGCCAAACAAGATTTTCTATTTGACCAACAATCTGTCCACGCATAGTCACATGGTTATTGACCAGGGCAGTAATGTCCTACACCAGGCTGATCAGATGCTTCAGGTAGGGGTGGGGCAGGAGAGGAAGGAGGAGGAGCTAAAAGCTATAATTTATTATTTATAAATTATTATTTATTATTTATTTTCCTAGGAATATTTTCCTTCCAAAGTACATCTCAGGTTCATATTAACGTTAGTTTATATACTGACTACGTACTACTGGATTTCAAGGGTAAAAGGTGGAATGCATTCACATCATAAGCATTCTAAGTGATAGAGAAAAGTCATGTTTATAATGAAAAATCTGTCACAAACAAATCCACAAAATAAGTGACATGTGGATACTGACTAAAATTACCTAGTTATATAACAGTATTATTTTCATTCATGTCCTGACAGAATTCTTAATTACTGAATGCAACCATTGCATAACTGAATGCAATATGTGGGAAAAAAAGAGGTACCCTAAAGCTTTTAAATATTTTTTAGCGATTTTTTTTGTATAAATGAATGTTTTAAACAACTAATGTATTCACACACATCAAGAAATTATCTAAATTCTTTAGAAAAATGACTGCAAACCCAATTTAGCAACTCAATAGATAAAAATCTGACAAGACTGAATCACATGAGCTTTGGGAAGAGCTGTTTTCATTTTATTGTAATTAAATGTTTCAGAATATTTGAAGAGGGGCTCAAAGGCAGATCCAAAGTTCATTTACAGGACAACCCTCTTCCTTGGACAACTTAGATTTCATTATAAATCAAAAATATAGCACAATCATTCTGACCTTTTCATATTTACTAATCCTTCCAGCTCTTTTGACTTGCTAGCTGCTTTCTTCAAAATTTCTTCAGGAACATCTGCTAGTTTAGCCACATTCAGTCCATAACTTCTTGCTGCAATTCCTCTGGTTATTTGATAAAGAAAAGTGACAAATTCAGGGACTTCCTCTTCACCTGTAAAATAAAGTGAAGATAAAAAAGGAGAATAAAAATAAATGCCTGAAAGCTGATTAGATGATTAAAGAAGTCCTGTAAATCCTCATAACTTTATTAAAATTTACAATCTGAAAAAGAAATCCATTGTTTCTAATCACCTGTTAGCTCTGTTTGATCAACATCACATATCTAGAAAAAGGGTAAATACTCTTTGAAAATGTGTTTGCATGGAGGTTCTTTTAGCTCAACTCTCAGAGAAGGCTGTTAGCCTGCAACCCTCAGTTGTATGCCATCTTTAGGAATTTCCTTGGCTGAAAAGAGCTGCTTCACTCAAGGTGATGATCGATAGTCTTGAGCAGCCTGCATCCAGGGACTGGTTGTTATGGGGGTTAGTAGGCAGCCTTTAAGATGATCACCAAAGATCCCCACCTTCTGGTGTTCATGTCCTCTTATCATTCCCTCTCCTTCAGTGTGGGCTGGACCCAGTCACTTGCTTCTAATGAAGAAGAATATGGCAAACAATAACGAGAGGTCACTTCCGAGATTAGATTACAAAAGGCTGTGGCCTCTGTCTTGGGCACTCTTACTTTCTTGTTTGCTTGCTTCCTCTGCGGAAAGCCAGTTGACATGTTGTGGGCTGCCCTATGGAGAGGCCCATCTGGAAAGAAACTGATGTCTCTGGCTAACCGTGAAGGCCTGGAGGCCTGCCAATAGCCACGTGTGTGAACTTGGAAGTAGATATTCTGAGGCCTGCCAAGAGCCATGTGAGTGGGCTGAGAAGTGGACTGCACCAGTCAAACTTAAAGTGACTTCTGGCCTGGCCAATACCATGCTTGTAGCCTTGTGAGAGACTATGAGGTACAGGTGTTCGGCTCAGCTGCCCATGGATTCCTGACCCACAGAAATTATGAGAATAAATGTCTGCTGTTTTAAGCTGCTATGTTTGGGGATAATTTGTTATACTACAATAGATAACTAATAAAAGGTATTGGCCTGTCCCCCTCACCCCAAGTTGAGGTAACTGAAGATCATCTCAGCCTCAGAGCCTATTGTAGGGCTAGCTGAAGCCTTATGCCTGCAACACAGCCCAGTCCTGCCCAGACCTGCCCTCAGGTGTTGAGCATGACATCACTGGCCAGTAAACCTCTGACATTCACATCTCAGATTCAGCTTCCTGGAGAATCCAGTCTAACCACACATATACATATATATGAATTTAGAACTTTTACAGAAAAAAAGACTTAAAAAAATTGGGATATAAAGAAATGCAGTAATACACCTCAGGATTATGCAGCTTTTATAATGAAATTCGACATATTGCACTGTGTTGCAAAAATGTCCAGGACAAACGAGATTTACAATGATTCTCAGATCCCAGTATCTTTAATATAAGTTTATCAAGAGCTTTTTCTCATACATTATTTCATTTGATAAATATGTATGATTTATTCTTCTATTAGCTAAAAACTAAAAATCCAAAAAAGGTGAACACAACAGAGAAACAGGATAATGGAATTTTCCTTAACCTCTTCTAAGAATTCAGCAACAGACAAATAATACCCTTCTAAAGGGTGGGTGCTGAAAGTGGGAGGTGAAAAGAATGCTGACACTCTCAGGAATACCTAGACTAAAACTTACATTACAAAGTACTAAGAATACTCTTTGCCTCCAACACAAAGAACAGGTGAGGAAGTGGGTGGGAACAGACAAGGCAAGAAGCATAGAGAAACCAATGCCTGCTAACCTAGATAATTTTTTGTTATTGTGCAATGCTCACAAGACCAAAAGTGAAGTTAACAGTAGTAGACAGTCAAAAAAGCAAACTCTTCTCATTTTTAAGACAGAAACATTTTCTTTATCACTTCACGTAGGCTGGTCCTGACTGATCTCCCTACCTCCAGCCTCTCCTCTATAATCTAGCCTCATGTTGGTCTTTCTAAAAAAAGATTCACTCATCCGTCTGTCCATATGTCCATTTATAATCCATCCATCCATCCTTTTCTAAAAGCCTACTAAATGCCACAAAACCTCCTTATTTAAATATTGCTTTGCTGATGGCATTTTTCTTTTTTGCTTTATATATAAAATATAGTATATAAAAATATGTATAGCTATAAGTGCTTTTTATACTTAATATTGCTATCAAATATAGCTAAATTATATAAAATATTATAAAATATATAAAATATTATAAAATATTATGAATAACTTGTTAACATATCTAAGTACAGACAGTTGCTGAATTTATCATCATATGCTGGTCTCTAATTTAGTACTAATTCCGGTAGTTCTTACATTATCAAAGTAAATAATGTGACCACTCTTCCACAGTCACCTGAGGGAACTCTTTTTACAGTTATAGTCTACCTTTAGACTATCCTTCACTCCTCTTTAATGGGAGAGGGAAGAAAAGCTGGAAGGAGGGAGGGGGCGGGAAAGGAAGAAAGGAGAGAGTTTATGTATGTGATGGAAACGTGGAGGCAGAGAGAGCCAGATGGGAGAAAAGATGGTAAAAGCAACCCATTTCTTTACAGCCTCACAATAAAAGTTCTTGGTAAGGGTTTTCTTTATAAGCTATGACCATTTCTTAAATGGATATTATTGAAAAGTTTATCTGACACTGCTTAGAAGCAGTAAAAGTAATAATTCATGTTTCTGCTTGTTACATGAAGCTTAGCAAAATCTCTTTTAAAGCCAAACTTCTATAGGCAGTTATTAGAGTATGTCCTGATTAAATAGCTTCTGAAGTCACTTTTAGGATAGATTCATAAAAATTTAGATGTAGATGATAGGTGACTTGTCCAAGATTTTAAAGACTGGAATAACCTAAAACACAGGTTTCTTATTGCTGGTCACTGCTTTATCTACCACACCAGGGAAAACAGATAAACATACTATCTTGGAAGCCACCCAAAAGGGTATTTGGGGCATTTTACGATGACCTATGTAATGGCCTCTAATTTAGACAGAAGAGGAATTAGGTGAGAGGTAATGGATGAAGAATAAACATAGCTAGGAATAATACTGGAAATGAGCAGGAAATGAGCAATGCTTCAAACTTTTAGTAAAAATGATTTTCAACCTAAAATTCTAGCCTTACTTAAATTATAAATCAAGTATGAAGGTATAATAATGACATTTTCATTCACACAAAGTCTCGAAAGTTTTACCTCCTTTAGTTGATATTATTAGTAGCCTATCTAAAATATATTCTACCCATAAGAAAACCCCGATTTGTAAAGGAGTTAACTCCCTGACCATTTAACTCAGGGAACAGTGTTCTCATATCCAGCTCCATAAATTGGTCCCGATTACGATCTAAGCTGATCAAAGTCATCCCTGCCATTCTCACTTCTAAGAATTGGTTTAAGGATGAGCATGCGATTCAGATCTAAAAATGAGATGGGACAATGATGAGATGCTAGTGGGCATCTGAGGAAAGTTCCCTTTCTCCTAAAAAAGAGTGACAGGAAATGCCAATCCTTTCTCATCCTTTGGACATTGTCAGTTCTGGACGTGATGTCCAAAAGGGCTGAACCATCATGTCACTAGCCTGATGATGAAGCCAACAGGGCAAAAAATGAGAGCCTGGAGAACTGAAAAGAGGTGGAGCTGAAGCCCACTCTTCCTTGGATGTTTCTATAATGGAAGATTGTGTGTGTGTGTGTGTGTGTGTGTGTGTGTGTGTGTGTGTGTATCTCCTTATTATTTGAGCCAGTGTGAGTTCAAGTATTCTGTTACTTGCAATCAAATGCACAATAAGGAAGGCAAGAGAATTCTTAGGATGATGGTAAAGGCAGGTCTCGGGACACAGCTCGGCAGGCCTAGGGAGCAATTAGTTCAGATGAGCAGAAAAACAAAGGGCTCCAGAATGAACGACCCCTATGGGGAAAAGTAGAACCAGAAGGTTCAATCATGTAGGAAAAATGTCTAAGAGAGGTTATTTTACAGAGCTATTGGCGAATATAGGAAGATTCAGCTATAGACTCAAATAAAACAATGAAATGAAAAAATAAAAACAAGGTAATTATTACCTTCAAGAATATAGAAAAAGTTGTAAAAGCAAGAAAATGTGCTTGTCTCCACACCTGGTTCATGAATTAGCAATACTTACTGGCAATAATAGTGAAAACAATAAATAGAAATAAAACAGAAAAAAATGTGAAACAACTATATTGGGAGGACAGAGGTAGGGAAAGCTAAAGACATCCATCCAACACAATGAGAAGTCAGTCAATATTACGTCAAGTTGATAAACCAAGAAGAAAATTGACATCATTTAGAAATATAGAAGATATAAATAACAGTTGAAAACATTTGTTTCCAGACTGGAATGGGGAGAGAGAATAAAGTGAAGGGATGGAAGCAGGGGACTACTGCCTGTTAGCTTGTGCTTTTAAGTATCATTTAATTTTTAAAATATGTTCATGAATAAAATTTCAAATCAATAAAATAAAATGCCAAAACTTAAGATGTAAGGCTCTGAGTTAGTCAGTTCACATCAAACGCTTACACTGACCCTTTCCTACTGGTGAACTCTGTTTTGTTTATCCCAATGGGTTTTAGCTTATAAGCTCCTCCTGTCACTTTGGATGCAGATTAATAGATACGAAACTGCTTCCATGAGATAATTTATGATGTGTTTTTCAAGACTGCATGGTGGCGAAAGGCAAGAATTGCCTAACATTACTTTATCTTAGGTCCAGTGCTTTGTTTTATTTGGGTTAGTTGCCTGATTTCTTTTTCAGGTCCATCATTATTACTTTTCCAAAATAAAATTTGGACTCTGGAGTGTCTTAGATAATGGATTTTCCATTGTAGTACACACCAACTGTATAAACCATCACTGGCCTACAGGCTGGTAGCTTAAAAAAATTACTACAACAGAAAAAAAATAATGCTAAAATCTACTGCATTACATTCAGCACTTGAATTTGTTTCTACTAACTAATGGTGTTCTTTTTCATGAAATGTCTTGTTTCTGTGACACTAATAGTAAGAGGAAAGGCTAGGAAAAATACTGTTGATCTCATATAGCAGTTCTAGCAGAGCAAGAGAGAACCTACCAGCAGAGGACATGGATTCTAGGCTCAGTTCAACCCCTATCCAGGTGGTCAAAATGGGCAAGCCATTTCACCTGTGTGAAATTCAGTTTCCTTATCAAAATAAGATAAAACGCATTCAGTATAGCATATGGCTGGCCCTTTATAATTAATATTATACGGTTTCTTGGGAAACATACCGGGCATTTTAAAAGATGACTAATTATACTCTGTACTTGACTGTTATGGCATCTTTTCCGAGACGAATCTAAGAGAAAAACCAAATTGTTCACATAACCTCACCCTCTTCTTATTAAAAAAATGAGATAAGGAATAATAGGGACAGACTCAGAAACAGCAAGGATAAATGTGAATCCTATTTGACTCAAAGCTCAGAGAAATTTAATTTGCACAAGTGTCATTTAATATCAGCATTCACAGCTTTATTATTAATAAGCATAAGTTCATGTTCCTAAAACTTTAAGTTATCAAACATGAAAAAGCAACAACATTCTAGTTGCACCTAGTTCTTACCTGGATCTTGTTTGCTTTCATTCTCATTGACCAAGAATCCCATGTGATAATTCCCCACCTGTTGTGAGTAACTTTTCTCTAATTCACAAACTGGTGGATAATGGGTGACAAATAGGGTTAAGGACTTCACCTAAAAAGACATATAATAAATGTTATTTTACTTTACTTTTAAATTTTATTTAATTAAAACTTTTCTCCAATTTTGTTTTGAAAATTTTTCAACCTTTAAAGTTGTAAGAAAAGTACATGGACATCTGTACATTCTTTATCAAGACAACCAATTAATATTTTGCCATCTTTCCCCTTTCTTCCCCACTCCCTACTCCGCACACACACACATTTTTCCTGAACCATTTGAGAATTCATTGCAGATATCGTGATACTCCATCCCGAACACTTAAGATTCTATCTTCTAAGAACAAAAACATTCTCCTACATAATCAGTATAAACTTAATACACTCAAGAAATTTAACATTGATATATTACCATAATAATATCTAACATGTAGCCCATAAATTTCCCTAACCTATCCCATTAATGTTCTTTATAAATGTTCTCTTAAAAAAAAAAATCAAGGATCATGCAGTGCATTTAATCATGTCTCTTAATCTCCATTTGTCTAGAAAAGTTCTCCAGACTTTTCTTTTTGTCTTTTCTTCATGATTAACATTTTTGAAGTATCCAGAACTGTTTTGCATAACGTCCCTCAATTTGGATTTGGCTGATTGTTTCCTCCTGATTACCTTTAGATTAAACCTTATTGCCAGATGACATATCCATTTCAGAACATCACATCAGGAGACACATGTCAATTTGACCCATTATTGGGGATGCTAAATTTGATTAAGTGGATTTCTAGGAGATTTCTTCACTATCCTGACACATTTCTCCTTTGTCATTGAAAAATATCTTCTGGGGTGAAACTTTGAGGCTGTGTGAATATTCTTTTTCAATAATATTTCATCTAAAGGTTTTACCACCTACTGATTATTATTGCCTGAATCATTTATTGATGGTCAGTAAAAGTTGATTTAAAAAAAACCCATTCTCTCTATAATCAGTTGGCATTCTATAAAGCAAAGCTTTCCCCACCCTATCCCTACCATTAAATTTTTTTAAATTTTGTTACTATCAGTATAGATCCATGAACTTTTTAATAAGCATTATTTTAAAGCATACATTATGTATTCTAGAAATCCCTATCTTGAGAGACATTAATACCAAGTCATGGTCGAAAAATGAGAAGGGAGTAATTAAATTGAAGAACTACTGTTTTGATTCATCTGCCATTCACCTTATTAAAAGTCAGAACCTGGGCCTTCTCTAACGATTACAAATAAAGCTGTTAAGGCAGGGTTTCTTTGACAAGCTGTTCTTAAAATCTTCCCTCAAAAGTCTTAGGATCAGCTTTCCACAGTGACCCCTTCTCTGAGCTGAGGGGCATTTCTAGCCAGAAGACCTAAGGATTTGGGCTACAGCACTGCTCCCCTCAAGGCCACATGAACTTGCAGCAGCAATACACAGCCTCCCTATTATATCACTCTGATCTCTCTTCCCCTTCTTAGCAATCAAAAAACAACATGAAAATAAAGATTCTCATCCATAAAAAAGTTAGAGACTCTTGTTCCAAAGAATCCTCTTCAGTGACTTACCTCCTAAGGTAAATTCTATCTAAAAATAACACTTTCTTCATTAACATTTAAAATATCCAAAAACTATTAGAAAAGCAATGAAAACAGCAGCAACAAATTTAATTGTCATAATTTGTTTCTAAAAGTTCTTAAATTAATCTTTGAAATACTGCCAAAGTATTTTTGATAGCCAGCCTCCAACATGGCCCCCAAAATCTTCACCTTCCAGTGTTCATGCACTTGAGCAGTCTCTTCCCACACTGAATCAAGGCTGGCCTGTGTGCTCAACATAATATGATGGCAGTGACAGTATACGGCTTCTGAGTCTCAGTCATAAAATGCACAGCTGCTTCTATTTTGGATTCTTGAACTGATTCCTCAGGGGGAAGGCAGATGCCATTCTCTGAGGACACTTAAGCAAACCTGTGGAAAGGCCCACAGTGAAAGAAGTGGGAGCCGGGGCCAACCACCAGTACCAACTCGTCAGCCATGTGAGTGAGCCACATTGGAAGAAGATACTCCAGCCCTTGACTGACAACTTGACTGCAATCTCAGCAAAGGCCATGAGCCAATACCACCCAGCTAAGCTGGTCCATAATTACTCACTTCCAGACAGTATGAGAGAAAATAAATGATTATTGTTGTTTTAAGCCACAAAGTTATGGAGTAATCTGTTATGCGGACATAGTAACTGATACACGGCTAAAGAGTAGAAACAGTGAAATCAAACTCAAAGGTGGCAAATTCAGTTCTGTTATACTTAGTTCCTGAAGACTCTTGAATTAATGTGTAATATGTGTTTTGGAGGCAGTGATGGGACTTCAGTGAACTTGCTTTATATACTTTCTATAATGATTAAAGTTTCTGAGCTATATTTTTTGCAAATAAAAAATTTCTTTTTAAAGTATTTCAGAGTAGCAAACATGTCATCATTATGCAATCTAACTATTTAAACAAAAAACTGAGGGCCACCAAAGTTTAAAGAAAAAGGAATTTTATTTTTGTATTATGTTTTTTTTCAAAGAAATATGAGTAAAAAATATACTTTTATTGGCTATTTAAGGAAGAGAGAAAGAAATAAAAATGGGATAAAGACACAAAGAAAATAGTAAGAAAGTGGAGAACAAAACAAAAACGGAAGAAACAAGGCTCAAGAGCAGATGACAGAAAGAGAAAGGGAGACACCACAACAGAACAAAGACAGGGTAAATAAAAGGGAATTTGATGTAGATGACAGGGATTAAAAATTTGACACAATCCAAATTTCAGACTGAGATGCTTAGAAATACAATGTAAAAACAGATATGCAGTGAAGGAGGGCTGCTACGAAAACAGAGACACAAAGAGATTAGATCAAAGACCTTATATTGAAATCTTTTGGAATATTGTTTAAAAAAGTATTTCACAGGGTAAAAATGGTACTATATTCTTTCCATTCTTTCCTCAAGGAATGAATAGCAAATGGATGGTCGGTCCCTTCTCTTGATTTAGTTTACCAAGGATAATAAAATACAGCTCTGAGTAGAAATTGTGTCAGGGGAGCACATCAAATAATTACAAACATTGTTTTGAGCTAGACTATCTGAGTTCAATGTATAGTATTTTAATGAATAATTACAGGAATAGTGTCATTTATAACAAAGATAATTTGTTATTTATCAGAATATTTAAATCTCTGAATATTTAGAAACTGAGGTCAGGAAAACAATTTATATACTATGTGCCATTCGTGAACAAAAATATGCAAGATACTTACATCTCTAATAAAATGCTCAAGTGTAGCATAAGCAATGGCGATTCCATCATGGGTGCTTGTCCCTCTTCCTAATTCATCCATGATAACCAAGGACTGTGATGTTGCTTTTCTTATTATTTCTGCGGTGTCAGTCAGTTCTTCCATAAATGTACTATGTCCTTTATATATATTATCTGCAGCACCCATCCTACAAACAAGATGAAGACACCCTGATTTTCCTCTGAACTTTATTACCAGGAGACCAAGCATTATTTTCTAAACAATAAATATAAAAGATTCTTAGAGGTCTATACACTTTGAGCCAATAACAGCTGAAATTATATTAAACAAAAGAAAACATTTATTGGCTACAAAGACTACCTAACATTAAACTGCACCTTGTAGTGACAAACCAGACAGAAAAAGTTGAATATTGTGCAGAGCTCCTGAAAAGTTGAGAAACTTCTGACTCTGCCTTTTCCCGAACAAACATTTCAAACCAAAGTTTGGTACTCACAGGGGAAAATGATACTCCTCTGTGTCACTGTGTTTAAAACCCATAAGTACTAGGTTTTTCCCCATGTTTCCTTAAGAGGATTCCACACTATTATGAATTAAAGTACCATGCCAAAATAAGACAAAACCTTTTTACTAGTACTAGAAGTATAGAGATTTAGTAACCTCCAACATTTAACATAGGTTCCTAAAGTAGACTTCATGGAACACATTTCTTGGAGATGTCCAAAAGATGTAAGGGTTTCCTTCTGGTAAGCCTTCTTACAGCCTTTTATATCTTGCTACACATCGTGCACTTCCTAGAGAAGGATCTAGTACACAGAGTTTCTCCAATTCATTTAACCATGGACCTCTTACAAGTTGTAAGCTGACAAAAAGAACAAATCTTTGGCTGATAATGAAATAGCTCTGATAAGGCAAATACTTTGGGGGACTCTGATTCTTAAGAATTAGAATAACAGGCAAACTTTTGGAGCACCTTGCCACAATAATGGTTTACATAAAACATTTGGAAAAAAATACCTACTTAGTACAAAAGGACCTGGGGGAAAAAAGAAATAAGTAAGTAACACTCACTCAAGGTCATGCAGTTAATTAGAAAACTCAGAATTTAGGTTTTTGACTTGCTAGCTAGCTTTGTGAATTCTAGTAACTATTTTCTCAGAAAATATCCCCATTCATCAATGTAGTTTTGTTACAAAAGTTCACATGTGACCTACAGTAGCATAATGTACCTTTTATTTCTGGAGAATCTCAGGGTGAAATTGAGCCTTAACCATCCTGTGGTTGCAGCCCTGTACAAGGCAGGGAAGACGGAGTGTAATGCTTTTCCCACAGACAGGTGGAGCCTTAGAAGAACTGCTCCAGTAATCAGTGGCATTTAGAACCTGTAATTAACTACATCTATAATGAGCTGATATGGTTTTACTAATGCTGCTCTCAATTTTATCCATTTTAAAATCAATAACTACACAATGTAATTTCTGAAATAGTGCCATCTTAGGAGCATTCTGGCTTTTTCAAAGCTCGAATACTATAATTTACCTCAATTTTCAATGTTTGCTTTGCTAATATTTCCTCTACCACAAAGCAAGAAAATTAAACTTTCCCACCATGCAACCACTCTGAAATCTTCACAATCATAACATATGACCCCCACTTAACAGTGATTGCTTTTACTCCTGACAGGTTGTAAGCTGACAAAAAGAACACATCTTTGGCTGATAATAAAAGAGCTCTGATAAGGCAAATATTTGGGGGTGGTGGGTCTTTGATTCTTAAGAATTAGAATAACAAGCAAACGCTGGATAAGATTTCAATGCAGCTTTCTAGAAACACTACAGTAACAGAGTGGTTTCATTGGCAATTTCAGGAACTGTAGAATGCTCTTGAGAGAGAGATTCAAAGAGACATCTCAAATCAGGGGGAAAAGATGAATGATCAGTCAATAAAAAGATGTTAGCTAATTGGTTATTTCAGAAAAAAACAAAGATGCGTCCCTACTCAAATCATATTCCAAAATAAATTTATATAGATTTCAAAGTTTAATGTAAAAACAGAAACCATAAACATACCAAGCAGTATAAATAAAATTTACTTTCTGGGCAGGTGGGTAAGTGGCTTTATATACATGGCGCCAAAATCTCATAATACCAACATGCCTCACAGTACTATAGGGTTTCGGTCCTTAAAGAGGCCAGGCCAGACTTCAGAGGATCTTGGATATATTTTTATTAAGCAATCGTTCCAACTCTACTATTCAGCCAGTGGTTTTCAAATATCTTTTTGGCTGTTAAATCTGTTGTTTAAATGAAATTTTACAAAGAAATTCACTCTGCAGATGAGATCAAAGGAATGCTGATTTGGTTAAGAAATCAGCATTCTTAGGCCCTTTTCTCCACCCAGAGGGGGCTCCATGGAACTGCTAACAATCTGCAGAACAAACAGTCTAAAAGCCACTGCATTAGGAGCCTGCATATTTTCCACTACAACTCTATTTTTCCATAGTACCTGAGGATAAAGGAGCAATGCTGCCCAAGAGACACTGAAGAAATGCTGGCTCATTAACCAGTCATTGTGGATACCAGGCAAGCAAGCATTTCTAACTGTGGGAAACTGTTTAATAATAAAAATTTTTGTCAAATTCTCTTAAGAAATACAAAGTTTATTTTTCCAATAAATTTCAACAATATGAGTTTATGTGATTCTGATGAACACAATTTTATCTCTAAACACATTTTCCTTTTCTTCTAGGTTACTGAGAAATAACTGTATAACACTATGATACCAAAAGGCAACACTGACTTTATCACATGTTTCTATCCTTATTTCTCTTTGATCCAATATCTCTGAATACTATTTTACTCTCATATTATCTTGTTCTAGTTATATATCCCAGTAAACTGCTCAAAATAAGTTTTTTGAGCAAGGTACGGCATAAATTTACAAAAAGTTTATATATTTTTTATTAACTCAACAAGCATTTACAAGACATAATACTGCAATTTTTCAAATGTTACAATATATTAAAGATTTAAAGAATTCCAGAATATGTCATTATTATCATTCTGTCTGTATTTATATTCAAATATAATAAAAAATGTATTCCTTAGGTTTCACCTTAGAGTTAGTTTGCTCTGAGTAGACAGGTTAATTATGTGATTAAGAAAAAAAAAATCACTGATATTTTTAGGAATGGCGCTGACTAATCTTTCTAATCCCCCCTATTCCCTCCTCGCCTATAACCCTTATATAGGTCAACAAAGCTTAATAAAGCATTAATGGAGAAAATAAATGATTGCTTTTTGAACCAGTAGCTAAAATCAATAACACTTTCATAAAAATTTGAACAAGTTTGTTTTTATGAAATCTTGATATTTCGAGATAACATTCTAGATGTTGTTAAATTAGAGCAAATGGTGTGGGCCTCTGTCCCTTCAAATCACAATCTTTGGGCCTTATGCAAGGAAAATGCTAACATGAGAAATAAATACTGCAATTACCAGGAGGAAAAACGATTTTCAGATTGAATGGTAAGTAACTGGAGCTTAAATATCAAAATTGTTAAATAGAGGCAATGATTATTTGTATTGTATTAGTTTAACATACTTTAAGTGCTTTTAAAATAACTGGTTTATAAAACAAATAAATAATCAATAAATAATAAAACCTACCATTTTAACATTTTTAGGTGTATAAGACAAAAGTATTAAGTACATTCATAGTGTTCAGCAGTCACCACTATCCACTAGCAGAGTTTTTTTTTTTTTTCATCATTCCAAAACAGAAACTCTGTACCCATTAAAAAAGTAACTCTTTATTCTGCCCTGCCCATGGCCCCTGATAATGTTTATTCTACTTTCTGTTCCTAAATTTGCATTTTCTAGGCTCTTCATATAAGTGGTATCATATGTCACTTCTCCTCTAAGTGCCTTGTATAGGACAGATTTTATGTTAGCTTACTGTATCTTCTTTCTGAAATTGAAGAGGTTCTTTCTATTCATTTTGCTAAAAATTTTGTAGAATTCTGTCCAGTATGGGTGTCTACATTTCTTGCTTTTTTGTATATTAAGTAAATTTTACAAAAGGAAAGTAATCTCCTGAATAGCAAAGTACTCTAATGTTTAAAAAGAATGGTGTAAGTTTACAAAAAAAAAACAAAAAACAAAAAACAAAAACGAAACAATTCAAAGTCCAAGTAGAGAAAAAGCTGCAAAAGAATTGCAATTATTAAATGATGTGTAGATACTGCATATGGTATCTCAAAGGCATAAAAGTGTGAAGTGGTACATTTGTGTTGTATTTAATTAAATATAAACATTAACCCAGAAGTGAAATGAAATCACAAATACAGTATGTGTGCATTTTTAAAAAGCCTGGAAGGCAATATACCCAGACAACAAATATTTTAAGGTGGTGAAATTTTTTCCTTTTTAAGCTTTTCTATATTTTTAAATTTTGCACAATGAATAAATGTTACAGTGTAATTAGAAAAACAAATGTTATTTTTAAAAATCACAAATGACACATTTAAGAATACTCTATGGTCTATTGCATCATTATGATAAAACAGGGTAATTACCAATTTAAATAACTCACTTTATTTTACCAATATCGAAAATACTTTATTAGCAGCAATAAAATTATTACAATAAAAGTTTCTAACAGTAGCAATCAGATCACACTACAATATTTAAAGTCAATTTACAAAAACTATAACACTGAACTGTAAATATAACCAACCAAAAACCACTGTAGCAATCTTTCAATTTCAATGGAAATATTGCTGAGAATCAAGACAGCAATCCAAGAAAATGACAAACTTGTTCTGGCTCAAAGAAACCGTATTCACTGGAACTATCTACAAAGCATATGTAAGCCATTTATGAAGAACACAGGTGTTTTCCTTCCAAAGGAAACCCACAATGTACTGACCGGGCAAGTCATTCTCTAACACATCTACTAGTTCAATCTGTGGGAAAGTCCCAAGTATTTCAAAGAAAAATAATTAACAGAGTAAATGCTCTTTACCAACCTTAACTATATCTGTGAAAACCACAAACAGTTAAAGCAATAGAAGAAATGGTAAGATTAATCAGTCACCAGGGATAAAATTAATCCAATTAATTAATAAGATCAAGAAACATAGCATAATCTGAGGATGCATCCTTATAATTGAACTCATGTTTTCAGCTCAGGCAAATCACAATAATCTCTCTGATTCTGTTTTTCCTTCTGTAAAATGTTAGGAGTTGAAATTGAACAATGGCTCCTATAATCTGGGCATATTTCAGAGTCATTTGCAGAAGGTTTTGAATGCAGAGTCCAAGGGTCCTCTTCATTGTACTGATTACAACAGTATCTTCAGGAGACCTCCCTAGGATCCCCATTTGAAACCCAACCCCCAACCAAACCCTCAGATGACCATGAGGCATTAAATTCATACAATCACTTTCCACCAAAAAGATGAAGTGAGATATCTCCTGTTGACTAAGACACAACTACAAGAGCTCAATAAACCACAGACATTTATAAGGCAATATTTCTGGTGCCGATAAAATTCATAACTGCCTATTTATCTAGTAAAATATCACTTATCATGTGGTTTTAGTGCTGGTATTTACTAGCAAATAGAAGACATGCACTGATTCAAGATGTTTTCTTTCTGTCCAAGAAGGTTATGTGTTTTTTTAATAGAGTACAAATACTTCACAATAGATGCTAAATCAATATTTGTTGAATTAAACTAAATTGGGGAAACGAACCAGTTATCCACACAGTCAAAAGCAAACATTTAAAATAATTTAAGCATCCAAATACCCATTACTTTCCAATTTTCTCTCAGAATAAACACATTGGTGCCATTCTATTCTGAGTACACAGCATTCCTGAAGCTGGGTGCCATAAGAGAGAGTTTATGTGGGTAGCATGGCATGAAAATTATTAACCAGGGACCACTTAATTTCTACCAACATTTCTACCGACATTTAATTGACATAAATAGAAATAAATTATGCTGAGAGAAGTCAATTGTTTTGCTTTTTTTAAAACAGACGATAATTCATTGCTTTACTAAAACTTAATTACTGAGTCTAAAAAGTTGAATGAGGTTTAAGTTTGCATTTACCAGAATAATAAACAGATCTTTTTTCAATGATGTACTCATAGGTGATAATGATCCTTAGAAATAAATATGTGCCTAAAAATAGTTCACTGATGAGTACATATATCACAATACACTGACATAAACATACCAATTAAAGCCAAATGTGAATATCTGCCAAAATTGTTTTTTTTTTTTTTAAAAAAAAGCTCTTATTCTGGAAAAGGTTCATATGAGGTTACAACATTCAGAAAGAAGATTCTTAAAGCCTCCTGTTTACAGCTTTTCATGCATTTATACTTCTTATACTATGCATAGCATATAGTAGGCACTCAATGAATAATTATGGATACATGAATTTAAACCTAAAGTGTTGTAAATGTCCAATTAATAATATAAAAATAACCAATTTAAAGATAAAATTTGGAACCAAATTTTATACATGTATCTGCTAGAATTTAACATTTTTTTTCCATCAGGGACAAAAAGGATTTAAAGTGTTCAAGAATAAGATTATATTTATAATCAAAGAAATACAATGAATATGAAACTAAGATTACAAGCCACACAATAGATTCTCAAATTTGAGACATCAAATTTAGCATGAGCTTTATTTTTGGGTCTCACCCTAGAGATTCCAATTTAATAGGTCTGTGATAAGCCTTAGGAAGTAGCATTTTTAATGAGCATATCTGTGATTCTGTTCTGAGAATCATGCTAGAGAAATACTCTCATATAAGAAGAGAAGGGGAAAACTAACCCAAATTTGCTTCTACACCTGAACCTTGAATTTAGCTCTTGCCTTCTTGGTAGAGTCAAGACAAAAAAAAATTAAAGAGGAAGCAGCCATTGGTGATAGCAGGAGGCCTGACAGTAAATTGTTTCAAACCTGTTTGTAAACAGATACAACATGCACATGGAGAGAAAAAACATCCCTGGCATTAACAAAAAGTGATTTAACAGATGGCACTTCATGTAAAAGATATAAAATAATAGAAATGAAAATATCCTTAAGAGAAATCTTGGAGAATATATGAAAATATCATCAAATGGGTATTTCTTACTCTAATTTAATTATAAATCATAAGAACAAACTTTTACACACTGCTGGTGGGATTCCAAACTGGTCCAGCCTCTTCGAAGAAGAAGAAAGAGGCACGTTCCTTATACTTCACAATCCCACGCGTAGAGAAAGACTAAATTCAGAACACTCATTTATGTGCACTAGGAGATGTGTGTTAAGCCAAATATCAGGGCTGTTCTTACTTGCAACAAATTTGAATCTGTTAAGTATCCACCAAGGAAAAATGGATAAACTATAGTGGACTAGAATTATATGTATCCATGTAGATTAATTTCATAAACATAACATCCGAGGAAAGAAAAGCCACTTGCAGAAGAATACATAGTGAAATATAGTACATGTAAAGTTTAAAAGCATATCAAATAATTCTATGTATTGTTTCAAAAAAACACACCTATGTAATAAAAATACAGAGAAATTCATGTGGTGAAAACTAGAGTCAAGAAGGGCACTTATTCGGATGGAGGAAGCGGGACTGGCAATGCTTTATTTCTTTAGTAGAGTAGTAGCTACATGGGAGGTTATTATATGTCTGAATTATTTCATAATAAACAAGTGCAAAACATGAGGGCATAATATCAAACCACATCCTAGTAAAGCTCCTAGGGATATAACGGAATGTGGTCCATGCAGCTCCTTTCCAGTGGTAACAGGACGAGAGGTTGAGGACAGGGGAATGGACAGGGAACAGGGCCCTAATACTAGAGCAGTACACCCCAAATGAAGCTCTGAGGTTAAAGACTAAGCACTCTCCACACAGCAGATACACTGCAGCCATTAAAAAGTACAAGAATAATCTGTATGAACTAATAGAGAACTATGTCACCTACATATTAGAAAATAAATTCAAGCTACACAATAGTAATGCTTAGTATAGACAGATTTATGCATACTTGTACATTTGTGGAACATTATACAAAGAACCATTAGAAGTCGCTGACCTGGGGAAAAGATAAAAGCTTCACTTTATATCCTATTGTACTGTTAAATAGTTTTCATAATAAGTATCTATTACTTTTATAATAAAAAAAAAAAAACTGAGCTCTCCAGCAAGGGCTCAGGGAAATGTCTCTCAGTCCTGGCTACACTTCAAAACCATCCAGACACTAGTAAAATTCAATTCAACTTCCAGATCCCACTCCAGGCCAACTCTGCTGACAGGTTTCAGGTACCAATATTTTTTAAAAGCACCATTAAAAAAAATATTCAGTATGCACTACAGGTTAAAAATCACTCTTAGATGGGCAAATGTCAATGTTTCTGTCATGAAAATTAAAGACATTAACCTTGTATAATGGTCCAGAGAGAAAGCCATCAGTTCCTAAAGAAAGAACTAGGTTATTTATAGGCTGGGTTAAAACTTTTTGGAAAAGGAAGGTGTGATTTGCTGAAGTACCTGGGAAGGTCTAAAGCTCAGAACCCCAAATTCCATGCTGCTATGTAGGGAAGAGGAATTTGCCCTGGAAAAAAGTGTTTCCAGACAGTGACCATATAAGCATTTCACCAGACTCCTATAAAACATCGCATTTTGACCGATACTGCCCTCAATTAATTAATCTTTTTTTGGGGGGGGGAGGGGTGTATACTTTTGTTATATGTTCATTTCAGATTTTTAAAATATTCATAAGCAAAAGAAAAGAAAAATCACCATGATCCCATATTTATCATATTTTAGAATATAGCCTCCTATGTAGATGGTTTTCTCTCTATATATTTACATACATAATTTCTCACACAAAAGTAAAATCAGAACACCAGGCTTTCTAACCAACTGTTTTTCATGCATTGTAACAAGAATATCATTTCACATGCTCCTACCTGTAAATGGGCCCACCAGGACCAGGTATGTGAAACGTAGCCCCAAATAGTTGAAAAAACAGAGTTGCTTGAAGGAGTTAATTCAAAATGAGTACTACTATACTGAAACAATGAAACTGGCACTGGCAAAGTTTAAAGCTTAGTTGTTTACACAGTGACTGGTAATCAGTCTAGCTGCTTAAGGCCGCTCTTGGTTCATGAGATAAAGGCATGTCATCGTGCCATCACATGGAGAAGGCAGCTCATGTTCTATGATACCACATTCTGTATCAGCCACTTCCTGAGTAACAAGAGGAATGGTACTGCCAATGCTAAAGTCTCGTAATACCACTGTTTCTACTATGACATGGAAATGTAATGGTCATCTTATAGCCTCAACTGCTGTGCCACAAGTTACAGGTTAAGGTTACTTCTGAAATCAGATCCTCCTCTCGAAGTTACCAAGAGCATCACCATTCTCTTCTCTTGGTCACCTAGGCTTTATACCTTAATCTTCATCTCTAGACCTTCATCTATATTTCTTCATCCATTGTAGTCGCCAAAGCCTGTCAGTTCTAACCCTACATCTTTCCTATGTCCCCTGTCTACTTCCACTCCCATGAATTAAGATGCTCAGGTTCTCCCCAGAACGACTGCATTACATCATCCCTTCTTAGTCTCTCATAGGACTGCCAGATTAACCTTCCTGAAATCTAAACTGTACCTTCCTACCCATAAGTCTTCAAGGACTCCCCACTGTCTATGGGATTCATTTCTACTTGTCTGAAATTGACTTAAGGGTCAATTCATTCAATACTCCTGTCTTTGAGTGTCTTATGTATGTATAAAGCTAAGCTCCAGGTTAAGAGAAGGGAAGAAATGTACACAATATGTACAAAATATCTCCTGGGAAGGGACAACAAAATAGCAGAGGTAACATATACACAAAAAACTATAAAACCAATAGTGGTAAGAGCTTTGAAAGAGGAAAAACACATGTATAATAGAAGTTCAGAGATGAAAGAAACTAATTCTAGCTATGGAACTCAAGAAAGACTTCATGAAAGAGGAGGCATCTGAGTGAGGCCTTGAACAATAGGTGACATTTTAACAGAAAAAAACACACACACACACACATATACACAGAGGAGGAGCACTTCAGTAAGGAAAAGGCCAACAAAACTACAGAGCCACTGAAACAGCAAAAGCAGGTGCCCACCTCAAGCCTTCTTGTTAAATGAGAGAAGTTAACCTTTATTCTTTTCTATTACTTATATCTAAAAATGGTCCTAACTGATATTCTCCTATTAAGATTCTCTTCCAGACAAATCACCTTACATTATCCAAGATGTTTTTTTCTTTCTTTTCTATTTTTCTCTTCTTTTTATCTTTTCTCTCTTTATTAAATTTGTCATTCTTCCTAATAATATAACCAAAATAAAATAGCTAAAGGGAGAGTCTTTAAATTTCATATATTGAGTTAATTTACAAATATGTGGAGATCGAAAATAACATCTGGTGATATGACATCAAACAAATTTAGGCTGCTCTGTTTTGTTCCATCTCGGACTAAAAACCAAGCTTTAAAGTATTTTAATACATACTCAAGTACAACAATATTAGCATGTGATAAATTCTTATGTGTTTCCAGAGTCAAAATTAGATAAATATGAAGCTGGACAGTAAATCACACTCTATACACATAGCCTGACTATACACTATGGATTATACTCACTTCTTTCTAAAAAGGTACACATAACAAGTATAAATAATACTTTAAAAACTGATAAATGTAAATTGGTAAATTAAATAGATTAAACTATGAATTCTAGTTAGTGGGATTAGGATATTTCACCTATATTCCTAGTAAGGCATGAAATTTGGGTTTCTTTATTGAGGGTAAGACCCAGTCAGATGCATGCAAAGTTCTAAGAGTAAAAAAGAATATAAGTTAAATTATCTTGGGCTTGTGCCTCATGCAGTCTACTCTCAGTTCCCCACTTATAAAAGAGGAGGGTGTAATAGGTTCCCAGCTGTGCTCTGTGGAGCCTAGCACTCAAGCCTTTAAGACTTCCACCTCTGATTCAGGCAGAGCAGACCTGCTTTTAACAGTTTAAATACTGATCTTCTACGTACAATTTTCTTTAAAGCAAGAACTCAGTAACTAAAAATATCTGGAAAGCTACTGGACAAAATGATCTCCTATGTCTCTTCTAGTGTTTATAGTCATAATGAAATGATGTCTTTAAGCCCCTTAGTTCTAAATATTTTAAGAGCATATCTATTCATCTAAAATATACATAAAAAGAAAATTCATGTGACAATGTAGGCTTGACTTATTTCAAAAATATATTCAAATAGAAGTAACGTTTTTTACCTCGTGAAAATGCCATTCACAATTCCAATTGTTGCTTCCTCTGCAGGAACATAGGAGCCAATCTGAGCCATGATAGTAATCAGTGCAACTTGTTTTATGTAGGAGCTCTTTCCACCCATGTTTGGTCCAGTAATTATCATTACTCTCTCTGAGTCCCCCTAGAAAATTAAAAAGCAATTCCACTTATTGTACCAGAGGGGCTCTTATGTAATATTTACAACTGATTCTATACATGGAAATGCACTAAGCAAAACATTGCTCTGGAGTATTTAAATATTCATTGATTAAGTATCACAGAGGGAAAGGGGACCTCTTTGTCTTCAACCTGAACTGTGCTACTGCAGAAGAGTGAATTCTTAGCAGCACACACCATTGTTTCTAGGCATAAAAAAAATAAGAAGAAGAAGCAACTTCAACTGGATAACTACTATGGCTTTCTCATTAAATATTCATTAATCTGCCTGTGTGTGTGTGTGTATAGTGCTTACATTTAAAATCTATTAATTTCCATTTGTCCTATGTGTGTGCATGTTTTTATAGGGCTTACATTTAAAATCTATTAATTTCCATTTGTCCATCTTAAAAGTACAGGTATTTACATCTAATTGCCTAAGGCCCTAATTTGGAATAGTATCATGTGAATTTTTTCAGTTATAAATGGATGACTACTAAAGAGATTTATAATACTAAATGCCAGATATTGGTTTTGTTGGCATTTAATTATTTACTGGCATTTTATCAGAACACGTGAAAGAGGCAAAAGGCTGAAATACTTCCAATGATTTACTCTTTAGAACTTGACTGTATTAACAAGTTATAGTACTTGCCATGAACACACTGGTCTTCAGGTCCTAAAGGGAATTGTTCAACTGTAGCCCAATGTAGAGGAGTTAGTCCAAGGCATCATGTGCTGTGCTATGTGAACTCACTGCCCTTGGCAATACCGCCCTGGTCAAAAGTAACCAATATATATATAACTGACTAACAGCCTAAGATGTGGCCAAATAAAAGCTGTTCTTAAACTAAGCTAATCAAATAATCTCATGGGAGTTTAAACTCAGAACCATGGAAAGGTTCAATCAGTTGGTAAGCGGAGCAGAGGTTGAAAAGAAACACAGAAGGCCACAAAGCACTGAGACCATGAATAAGAAGTTATGAGGAAACAAAAGGTATAAAGAAAAGTTATATAGAGCTGGGGATAAAGAGGGTAGTTAGTAATGATGGGGAAGAAAAAACAAAGAAGAGCCAGAAGGAGTTGAGAAACTGCAGGCAAATAATCGGGTATCAAATTAAGACACACGATCTCACTACTGAGAGAATAAAAAGAAAACCTGTTCCATCTCTAAAGCTATCTCATATTCTAATTTACCTTATCGTTCCAGTTTCCCTAAAGCCAAGATATGCTAGAGATCTTGGTCTTGTGTGATTTCTTTCTCTTGTGGTTTACATGTGGCTTTATAATGAGCTAATAAATCTATATTACTTGAAGAAACTTGAGTGAATCTGTGTTTCTTGGAACAGAAAGAGCACAGCACAGTAAGAGTAAAAAAAGGAAACTTGGCATCAGCAGAATGATGAAACTAATGATTAAATACAGGAAATTAAAAATTAACCCAGGAAATTTAAAAATCTGAATAATCCTATATCTATAAAGAAAGTAAATCTGTAATTAAAAGCCATTCCACAAGAAAACTCCAAACCTGGATAACTTCCCCATTGAATGCTTACAAACATATAAGAAATAGCACTAATCTTACAAAAACTCTTCTAGAGAATAGAAGAGAGAATGCTTCCCAAATCATTCCAACAGGCCAATATAATCTTAATACCAAAACCTGAAAAGAATATTACAATTTCATCCATAAATAAATATGTGGAACTTCTTAGTAAAATGTCAATTAGCCAATCCAAAGATATATATAAACCATTTAGAGTTTTTAAGGAATACAGGGCTGGTTTAATATGCAAAAGCCAATCAATGAAATTCACCACATTAACAGAATAAAGAAGAGAAATTATATAATGATCTCCACTGATATAGAGAAAATATTTGATAAAATTTCATTTCCATTCATTTTTAAAAGTGCAGAAAATAGAAATAAAAGGTTTAAGGCCTGGAAAGAAAATAATGAAACTGTCATTATTCATGTATGTTATGATTGTATACCCAAATCTAAATAAATCTATAAAAATTATTAGTATCAATAAATGAATTTAGTAAAATCTTTTGGTACAAGTTCACTATTCAAAAGTCAACTTTATTTCTACATTTTAGCTGTAACTGAAAACTTAAAAATGTCAATGATATAATTTACCACAATGTCAAAAGAAATCAAATACCAAGGATAAATCTAACAAAATCAGCAAGACCTCTCCTCTTGATACGAAAAACTACACAACATTATTGAAAAATTTTAAGAGATAACTCTTCACATTCAATGTATCATCAAAGGTTTTAAAGTCTGTTTATACAGCATGTTGGCAAGGATGTGGAGAGCAATTTGGAAATAAATGTCTAGCAAAGTTAACCATTCCATATATTGGTCTATATGAACCAGCAATTCCACTTTTAGGAATCTATCCCAGAAAAACACTCAAGTACTCAAAAAGATATTTATAAAAGTGTTCACTCTAGTACTGTTTGTATTCATAACAAACAAAAACTAGAAATATTCTAGTTATCTATAATTAGGAAAATTAGATCTACTTTGTCCGATAATTAAAACAATTATTTACAACACAGAATACTATAAGATAGGTTCAGTGTGACATATGTATGTACCTTTAAAAAAAAACACAAAACATTATACATCGTTTAGATACAAATATATCAAATAAAAGAATAAAAACCATTCATAAGGATAATAATGTCAAGATAATGATTACCAATGAGGGTAGGACAGAAAAGAGGAAAATGGATAGCAGTTCATTACATGTGATCTCAAATATATCTGTAACATTTTACTATCTTAAAAAAAAATTTAAAGTAAATATTCCAAAATGTCAATCTCTATAATATTTGAGAAGTGTAAATGGATATCTGTTATATTGTTTTCCATACTTTTTCACTTTTGTGAATATTAGTTTAAAATTACATAAATGAATTATCTTAAGATTTGATTATTTTATGGTGAATCATCAAGAACAATCAAATAACTCTTTACAACCACATTTATATAATTTAGAAAAATTCACATAACTTCCAAATGACATTTTATTGTTTGAACTTACAGCATATTACAGAAAAATAAAGTGCTAGAGAAAAGCACACGATAGAAAGTGAAAGAATATAACGTAAGGGCAAATAACCCATTGAAGGGTTTACACATGCCATGATGAGGCCACCAGAATGTGACATGGTTCATAGAATTGTCTCAACTGGAATTACCAACTTAATGAGCACATGAAGATAGTTGATGGAAATGAGGGAACAGAAATTTTTTAGATCAGTAATTTAGGAAACCTAAGTAAAGTAATGTGTATAGCACTTACACAAATAGAAACGTTACTTTCTTTTGAATTTAAGCTGCATATAAGTTGGTGAAAAGTGAGTAAGCAAATCTGACACTTCTCAGTATTTTCTAAAGGAATTACATTTTTCTTTCATACTGTACACAGAAACTGCTGGCTTTTAGAACCGCATGATCAAGTACATGTTCCTCAGGTACTTCACCTCTCCTGCAGTCAATACAGGATAATGAAGTTTTTACTTGTTTTGAACTTCAAGATTTCAGAGCCAATTGATACACAAAAATCATTTTTTTTGTATAAAGAAAAAATATTACATAAAAAAAATTAGGCTTCACAGTTCTAATATTTAAACAATGCTTATTTAGCTAGGAAACACATCTCTCTTTCCCTGATACTATACACCAGTTAAGTTGACAAATGATCTGCAGAACAAAATGACCCTTAGAGATCTTTAACCAGATAGAAAGTATCTACCAAAGGTCTATGGAAAACAACAGACTTAATATTGAAATGTAACAAGCACTTCCTTTAGACTAATCAAGACAGGATGTTCACCATTATTGCTTTTATTCAACCCTATCCTGGAGGCCCCAGGCAGCATAACATGACATTAATAGAAATAAAAGGGATAAAGACTAGAAAGGGCAAAACTGTCATTATTCACAGGCACATTATGATCTAGAAAGAAAACCAAAAGGAATCTCTAGATTCATTATTATAATTAATGAGAGTCTAGCAAAGTGGCTAGATTTAAGATCAAAATGCAAAATCAATTGCATTTTTCTATAAGAGCAACAAATAATTAGGAAATATAATTGTAAAAAAGATATAATCAGAATAGCTAAAAAAGAATACTTAGTAATAAATATAATAAAAATGTAAGACTTTTATGAAGAAAATTTTATTGAGAGGATATAAAGAGAACCAAAGTAAATGTATACTGCATTCATGAAGAAACAAATATACATACATCCATATCATAAAGATGTCAACTTTCCCCAAAACTAATCTATAGAGTCAATATCCAAAGAACTGGATAAGTTGACTCTAAAGTGAAATGGAGAAGCAAATGCTAAAGAAAACTCAAGACATTCTATTAGAAAACCAGATAGGCAGAATTTTCCCCACCATATATAAAGAATTATTATAATGATCAAGTAAATAAGACTGTATGATTTTGAATTAAGAACAACAATAACAACAACAACAAAAACACTGATCAGTGAAAAATAATAAAGTCTGAAAAGAGTTCCTGGGAAATATGGAAACTTAATATGTGACAGAAGTCATTCTCAGATTGCTGGGAAAAGTATGGTTTATTTGAAAACTGGTGAAGGACAACTGATTATCAACACAGAAAGATATGAGACTGGAATCCTCACATCATATATAAAAATAAATTTTAGGTTGATTAAAGATCTAAATCTGAAAAATAAAACTTTAAAATATTTATAAGAAATTATAGGTTACTACCCTATGATCTTGGGGACAGAGAAGTATTTTTTTAGGTACAAAATCATTTATCCATTTAATTTCATTAAAATTCACAAAATCAAAAGGCATCTTATTGAAGGTAAAAAAAAAAACAAAGCTACCCTAAGTAGTCTCTTTCAACACTAAATTCTTTAGAATTTAAATTTAACACTAGATTATTTAGCATTTAAAAGTTCTATCACCCAGGAAAATTATTTTAAACTGAAATAAGAGAGGAGAGTCCACACTTTTAACCAACATAATGTTGTTGTCTGTCTTGCCTGAAAAATCAGACTTGGTCTAATTAAATATGATACTCTAATAAATGATTTTAAGAAAAGTTATTTACTCATTGAACAACAAGCCACTTAATGACTGAAAAGGAAACTCCCAATTATTGATAGTTGCCTCTGAATTATAAAATTATAGATGATTTTTGTTTTCTCTATATTTTTCAAGTTTTCCAAATTTTCTACCATGAGCAGTTTGACCTACCAATTCTACTCCTAGGAATCAATTCTGTGAAGGACTAATACAGAATTATTTATAATAGCAAAAAGTGTGTACAAAAGAGTAATTTTAAAGAAAATTATGGTACAGCTACACTGCTGAATATCATGAGGCCATTAAAAATTAATTTGGGAAAGACTTTTTTAATAATACAGCAAATGTTCATTATAATATTGTGGAAAAAATCAGGAAATAAAAAAATTTCATAAATTAAAAAAAATCATGGCTATGTTAAAAGAAAATGAAAAGAAAAGATAAAGGAAATCCTCCAAAATACTAACAGTGGTTGTTCTAGGGATTAAGGAGCAATTTTCTCTCCTTCCTTCTCCCTTTCTTTATATCCCAAATCTCAATCCATAATTATCTATAAGTGGGTTCTGCAGCAACGAGAGGTACTGATATCCATTTACTGAATGCTTGAGTATTATATTTAAAAAAAGAAAAAGAAGGTTTGATGTAATTTTTATTGTGGTATCAATTTCTATGAGAATCTTGACAAACAACAAAAAAATGACAGTGGAAAAAAAAGAAAGAATTGGTGCAAAAGTGAGAAAAGGTGATTTCTAGTCCAGAGTTTGGGTAAGTCAATACAATTCTCTAGGTCTCTGTTTCTTCCCTTCTAAAATGAGGGAGTTGAATTAAATGATTCTCTCACTCTCAAATTCTACTATTCTTTGAAAAATAATATGTCCAAATTCAAGCATATTACCTAGATATGAAGCTCTAAGTGGAATCAAAGGAGGAACTAAATTTGGAGCTTTGCTCCAAATTTGCTCACAAGAAGAGAAGCTAAGGAATTCACTTGCTTAGGTACTTAGGAAAAGTGATTCATGGTGACTCTGGTCAGACTTGTGGTCACTATTGTGGAAATAAATTCTCCAAGCCTATGCCAGATTTGAAGATTTCAGACAAGAACTAATTGAGCCTTTAAGGAGTATAATGCTTTCAACCCATTAAACTCAACTATTTGTAGGTGATAAAATGGTTGCTTTCCTAAGATGCTCTAATATATAGACCTCCAATGACAGATAAATTGTATACTGGGCACTTTAGTAAACACTAACAGATAAAAAGGTACAAGACTGTGAAGATCCCAGAGATGCTCTGAGATGCATAAACAACCCTGTCTCCATCTCTATTGCTACCACTCTGGTGGACTATTGCAATGAATCCTGACTGGTCTTCCTGCTTCTCTGTCCACAGTGCATTCTTCACACTGCAGCCAGAGTGACTATCTTAAAATGTAAAACAGAACCTATCTCCTGCTAAAAGCATTCATATAGCTACCTAGAGTACGTGTAACAAAGCCCCAACTCCTTGCCTTGATCAAAAGGCCACACCTGCTTCTCTGGCCAAATCTCCTCCCACTCTCCCCAAGTTCACTCAGTTCTAGCCAGACTCAATTTCTGCTCTTCTTCCACCTGCCTGAAGATGCCATACTCATTCCTGATGTAAGGCCTTTCCTCAGGTGTTCCCTCTATCTGGGATACTCTTCTTTGAGACTGGATCCTTTTTGCCAATCAAGTCTAAGCTCAAATATCGACTCCCAGGAAAGACCTTTCCTGACCACTCAATCTACTTACAGTCCTTCTGTATGTGATTCCCTATCACATCAACCCATTTCCTTTATACTTTTAAATCTCTCTCTGAAATGTCCTTAATTTTCTTGTTTACTTGTTTATTACCAGTCTTACAGGTAGAATGTGAGCTCCCGTGAGAGCAGGGACTGTGTCTCTTGTTCATCCCCACTGACTAGAACAAAGCCACACATAGAAAAGGCACGTAATAAATACTGATCAAATAAATGAATTTAACATGTGAAAGGCACTGCAACAGGGATATTCACTAACCTTACATTTCAAAAATCATTTGCATTTTCTATAGAAACTCGTCAGAAATATCTGACTACCTTTCTTCTACAGTTCCCAAGATGATATAAGAAAATGATCAAGAAATTTCCAAAAAAAAAGAAAAAAAAATTCACATACATAATGTGCTCATCTATCTTTTAGCAAGGATTATATGTATTTGAGGAACCACACATAAAAAGATTCCATATACGAAAATATATTAAATTTATATGGAAGACCAGTCAGGATGAGTAAGCATTCTAACAGAATAGCCAGAAGCTGAACGTTGACAAAAAACCACCTCTTTACCCACTCTGGAGCCTACTGAAGTTACTGAGAATGAATCAGACTGGACTGGCCTAGGCAGTGCCCAAACCTATGTTAGCCACCAAGTATGAACCCACACATAGAACAAGTCCTCAAGAAACCACAAATAAGAAAACGGATGAACGACAGGAAAGAAAAGCTGAAGTATTGCAATCAGAGGACTATTCCAGATGACACTTACTGCCTTAATGAACCTATAGAGAGGCTAGAAGGTAATCCTTTCAAGTTTTTACCTTCGTATTGGCAGTGTCTATTTGGATAGCATCACTCAGTAAGATCTTAGTATCATGCATCAAGAGTCAAAATATTACATCTAAACCAGCAAGTTTTGAGATAATCAACTTTTATATTTAATGCCATCTTCTGTGGGAGAAAAAGAGAAGTGGAGGTACAAAAAGAAAAAGTAAAGTTTAAGGTATTATAAGAAAATCACAGATAACAAGTGCCAGGCATCGTGCTAATGATTTTATATGCACCATCTCATTTAGTTCTCACAACAGTCTCATAGGGTGATACTAGCATTACTGTTTTCCCACACCACAGGTGAGGAAACAGAAGCTTGAAAAAGCTAGGTACCTTGCCCAGTAATGCAGAGCCAAAAGTAGAAGAACTGGGATATTAAGTGAAGATCATCTCCTGACAGATGTCTCAAAGAAAATCCCTGCTCAATGACATGGAATCACAGTAACTGTTAAATAAAAGAAGAGCTGTCATAGCTCAGGGCCAGCATCCCTAGGTCCATCACTGAGCACACTAGAATGATGGTTAGGAGGATATCCCTGAAGTCAGGAGATGCACAGCAGAGAAAAAAAAACTGCCACATTAATTTCCAAGACTTGAGTATCACTAATTTTCTGCAAAAAAAAAAAGTCTTTCTCCCTTGACAGGTATAGATACTGACATCTATCTTTTTAAAAGAATCATGGTAGAACTATTTTTACAGTAGTTGCAGACTACTGAAAAAGTTTGGCAGTTTCAAAGTGTTGTATTCCCTGAAAATGTCAATCAATGGCAGGCTACAGTAAGAGACACTCTAGTGAAAGCCTCCTCCAGACAAACTCTCAGCTAAACCCTTACAATTTTTAACCTCAGGTGAACGACAAACACTAAGAGGGAGAATGAGGCTGGAGAGGAGTACAGGACATACACTGAGATGCTGAGGTAAGCACCCACATCCCTCTGACACCCAAATGCTCTCCAGTTTACATTCCACTGAGAGCTCAGCCTAATGCCCTCATTTGATAGATGAAGAAACCAAGGCCCAGCAAGTACAGTGGCCTACCCAAGATGACAGTAAAGTAACAGCAGACCAGAATTTAAATGTACTTCTCCTATGACTGTTAGGCACTTTCCTACTACACCTGTGTACCCAAATGAGGTATATGATAAGAACTTAAATAACAGAACAAAAAAGTGCTAGAGCAGAAAAAAGGTTATTTCTGACCAGAGTAATGGTAAAGGTTCTATGGGACTGGTAGTACCTTTTGGGTATTGAAAGATGAGTAGGAGTTCAATTAATAGAGATGGATAAAAGACAAGGAGAGAGAAGAGTAACTAACATTCTGGGCAGAGATAGCAGCACAGGTCACAACACTTTAAAAAGTAATCAGTTATACAAAATACCCTCCTTTGTGTAACTGTTTCAGAAGCCAGAAGAAAGGGGTCCTAGGGCAAAGAAGTGACAGAATTCAATGTTCAAATGCCACTAATATTTCCTCTAATTTTTAACAATATGACCCAATGACTGTGCTATGTGAAAAACACCATTATAGCAAAATCTATGAGAATAATCCTGCCATGGAATTAAATCCAGTTTAAAACTCAGACATATTTTATGGTATGCATTATTGTTTTTCTGCCTGGTAATCAGATACAAAGAATCAACACCTTATGAATATTATTATAATTAGTCTTATTTTTAACTTTTATATAGTCAAAGCCAGCATTTCTGGTGGCTAGAAGTATTTGTCCTGGAAAAATGGAGGAAATGAGAAGTTTGTGATCCGTGGTTTCCCTCCTATACTCCCTCATCTTTCCAATTTCAAGCATCATTCATGTAACAAATATGCGAGCACCTATAAAATGTCACACACAGCACTAGGGACTGAGCCATCTATATCCACGTCTTGATATCAGGAGAAAGAATTGTGACTAGGGTTCCAGTGTCTGCCCAGTCGTACTCTACAACACCTGGGCTGGGATTTCCCTTGGGCCTCAGATACCCACCGGGTTCCAGCACACCCTGGGATCTTCCTGCTTTGCACATTTGACTCATTTTCTTCTCTTCCACAAGCTGAGAAACTGTCCCTCTCCCAGTCAGGTAAATTATTTGCATTACTTATATATGTTTTAAAAATCCACAAACCAAAAACTCCAGCATTAATTGCTGTAAAGAAAAATCCATCGATTAGAAAGTCATTTGGTTTAAAAACAAATAATCCTGAGATTGCAGTGTATTACAAAGACATCTCCCAAGCAGCGTGTCACAAGTTACAGGTGTGCCAAGAGGCTGACCTAACCCTCCATGTGGCAGCTGGGGCTAGGGCAGCCAGAGCCCCCAGGCCAACCTCCTTTTGCTCTGAGCAACCTTTTCCTTATCCTTTTATTCCAGTGTACATTCAAACTATTATCACTTCTTAATGTGTGCTACAAAGTGAAAAAGGTTAGAAAACACTGCCTTAGAATATGTTTTAGGAAATAGTTTAAGACTACCCAACTTGGGTAACCTCTGACAGGGCAATTCCCCCCGCTGGGTCTTAGTTTACTAACAAGTATGAAGAGGTGGTTACACTAAATGATCCCTAATTTCCCTTCTAGTTCTACAGTATAATTATTCTGTAAACTGTGAAATGCCCATATAATATCCTGAAAAATAAAATTTTGTGAAGCAAAAAAGGCAAAAATTTAAAGTGAGACTTGGAGACTGCTTAAGGTTTTAGCTAATCTTTGTTTATTTAACAAATTGGACTAGGTGCCTGCTATGTGCCAGAGAACTGTGACTGATGGTGGGATTATGACTAAACCAGAGAAGTATATTCTCTGTTCTCTTCAAGCTCATTTTCCACTGGGAACCAAAACCCTCTCCGCCCTCCCACCCCCACCAAAGGCAGTTATAATTTAGTAGGATAAATACTCAGATGGTGAAAAACACAGAGTGTTTGGGTATGTGATAGGGGTCCCCATCCCAGCTCCAGTTAGGGAAAGTTTAGTCCAAGAAGTCACATACAAGACAAGACTTACAGAAAAGCAGGAGCTGGAGAGTGGGGTGGAATGTGTGGGTGTGTGTGAAGCAGGAGTAGATGCTGTAGAGAAAGATGGCATTCTAGGCAGAGGGAATACCATCTGCCAAGACCCAGAGGTACAGTAACTTAAGACTATATGGCTGGAATTTTAAGCATTAATTCAAATAGAAGAGTGATAGGACATATTAGGAAAAGCACTGTGGCTGCAGAGTAGAGAAGGAATTGAAGATGGGCAGGGTGGAGGTGGGACGATCTTGTGCCTGCTAAGTATTATATGAGGAGAACCAGGGAAAAAAAAGCAGGCTTAAAAGAGTATTCCTTTCAATTCTGCTTGGAGAAATAAAACAAGGCTTCCTAGAAGATGGGGCAGAGGTATGTCTTCAAGAATAGGAAAGCACACAATAGCATCTTACCACCATTGTATTTTTATTTTTCTGATGTTCAGATTAAACTAGAACTCTAAATTCTAAAAATAAGGTAGGGAAAATATGTTTAAAAGATTCTTGAAAAGATCTCTTCATTTAAATCTACTTTCAGTAAAACTACCCTTCAGCGCTAGTACCTGAGAGGGCTCTTTCAACAGCTTTCTTTACCTTTTAAGACAATCTGTCTAGGTGACAGATCCAGAATCTAAATTCTCTGCTCATACACTGTGATCATTCTAAACCCCATAATTCTAGCTCGAAGCTCCCTCCTAGCCTTTATATCCACCTTCACATTAGGATTTACACTTAATGTCCCACAAGGACCTCAAAGTCACTTTTTATATGATTTTTTGCTGTATTCCTGCCAGAAAACTTAATACAGAAAGTCAAAAATAATGTTTATTTATTGACATTTTAGGTATTCTCTACTTTGAAATTCCCGTTCAAGTCTGTTGCCAATTTTTCTACTGGGCAATCTGTTAGTTCTCTCAGTCTTTTTAAGTATTCTATTGGTGTTAATTTAATTGGGTATTCTCTCCCACCAAATTAGAGAGGTAGTATATCTCTTTCTTTTTGTAAGCTTGACATCAAGCGCAACATTGACACAAGGTATGTCAAAATTCATAAGAACGAAATATTCATAAAATGTTAACAAAAATTCATAAAGAAATGCAAGATTGTGAAATGCGGAAAGAAAAAAAAAGTATTCTTAAAACCGGGAGAGGAAAAGGGGGCAGGCAGTTGGCTTGTTCAGAAGCACTATAATAAGTTAATGTAATACAGAATCCAGAAAAGTATACTTCTAATTACATATACAAAAGACCATTTTTAAAAATTATATGATTATCAAAAGCAACAATGTCATTTGACTTCCAGAAAATTATTTTCAGGGTATATTTTATAATTAACACCTAAAAAATATTTTAAATTGAGTTTTACATAGTAAGTTCTTTTTAACATTATCCCTTTATACCCTGCAAAATAGAATGCACTTCACCATAGCAACAGTTCTATATCAACTCCTACTCAAGTTAGAAAAAGCATATGTAAAAGAATCGAACATTCTGGAATATTCTGAGGTGCTTGCTTGAATAAATTACTCCATTTATTTTGTAAAAACTTAAATATATGAGCTCAATGTTTCTTTTAAACATTCTTGTAATGAGGCAGAAAGCTATTTCAGTTTCTCAAATATTGCTTTATTAAGTAGTATACTACATTGTTTAAAATAAAGAGGAAAAGAGGGGAAAAAGAATTAAAAAAGGGACAAAGAAAACAAACAAAAAAAAAACAATGTAAAGGATAACACCCTTGGGATCCAGCTGTTTGGTGAGCTGGATCAGAGAATGGGAACAGTAACAGGAAATGATACCTAAGTAATTTATAAGTACAATACAAACCAAGATCCTAAATGTTATAACCATATTACTTTCTGAAAAAAAAGCTACATACTCTATTAGTATTATGGGAACTGAAAATTCTTATGTTCACATAATCTTTTAAGAAACAATGTGTACTTATTAATAAAGCATGTATACTTATCAACTTTGATAAATTAAGTAATTTACAAATCCTCTGAGAATGAACAAATTTACAGATACTGTGAATCAGGTTATATACTACCAAAAGTCTGTATGATATCAAAATGTAACACTAAGTTAGATGCAGTTCAAAGTATTTCCTTTCACTTATCACCCTCGTGGCTAGCCAAAGTCACCCTGCACATATCTTTGTTATTCTTGCTCATTGCCCAAGGTGGCAGTTATATTCCCAGCTTCTCTGTGTTCTGGGCTTTCTTTCTCTGACCTAATTTCCAACTGCTCCCCTACATTTCAATTCTTCCATGGTCCTCTGAAAAATGCCCAGATTCTTCTATGTTTCTAATCCATGTTTAACATTTCCTTCATGCACTGGCTTCAACCAAACTTGGCTGTTACTCCCCTGCAGTCTTCTCATGTAGAGGCTGAGCTTTCCTACCACAAGTGTCTCAGGGTTCAGGGGTTCTCCTGTATCTGCTTCATTAGGGCTTTGCCATCTCTATTTGTCCTCAGTGTAAGCATCCATAAACCTCCAGGTCACCAGTCTCCATCCCTTGGAATCTGATACCTAGACAACCTGCATCTTCCACTACAAATCCTGCTGTTATCTTAGATGGTTTCAACATTCTCATGGATGGCTCTTTCTCAAACCGTTTTTGATTTCCTCATCTCCAAAGACCTTCTCTACTTTTGCTACTCACTTCAATGGAAATAACCTCAGGTATTTTCTCAGAAGAATACAACCTCTGAAATCTTAAAGTCAGGCATCTCATTCTCTTATAAGACCTCTGTCACTTAACTATGCCCTGCACATTAATTCTTTGATCTCACTGCCAGGTTAATTTCACTCTATGGTGACAAAGGCCTACTTCTTGATCAAACACTAGTAAGGCTTCTCTGGGCCCTCTTCTTGACTAAGCCTTAAACTTGCCCTATAAAAACCTCACCTTCTCAGCACCATCATATCACTTACACTCCCCACTCATATCACTTACCTCCCCACTAAGAGATCAGAATGTACATTAGTATAGTTTCTAACAGTTCAAGGCCACATCCTTAGGATGCCCCCAGGTCCCCTTAAAATGCCTGCCTCAGAAAGTACAATGCTGCCAGGAGAAATTTACTGTATTTCAGAAGACACCTGGTGATAGGCAGATGGGCCCCGTGAACCTCCTCCTAGAGAAGTTACTTCAGAAGCTTGCAATTATAAATCCTTTCTCTGTCCCTAGGACATGTAAATCTTCTCCCACCTAGAACTGAGTTCTCAAGGACTTGAGAACCATCTCTTTGAAATGCAAACATTCAAGGAGATAACTCTCCCTTTCCTTCCCACTCCTGTGGGAAAGTATAAGCACCAGTTGCCAGATATTAAACCTAGACAGGTTTCACATTAACCATTCCTGGTTCCTGCTTTTTGTAAGTCTTCACTTCCCTGAATCTGTTCAAGCCACTCCAACTCCTTTCCCTCTTTATCCCTCCTTATTCCCTTATTCTTCCTTTAAAATGCCCAGTTACTCTGCATAAATTAAAGACGAGTTCACTTCACACTGGACTCTTTACCTTTTGTAATAATATTACTGAATAAAATAACCCTTAATTAGCATATGGCTTTATCTTTGACAATGTAACTCTATTGTCTTACACACACACACACACACACACACACACACACACACTCCCTCCCACAAGTTCACTTTTTCCCCAGCTTTACTCTTTTACTAGTATAAAAGTACCCCCTTATCCGCAGTTTCACTTTTCAGTTTCAGTTCCCCGTGGTCAAAACAGGTCCTAAAATAGTAAATGGAAAATTCCATTAAAAAACGATTCAAAAGTTTTAAATTGCACTCTGAGTATGGTGATGTAACCTCTTGTCACTCTGTTCCACCCTGCCCTGGGCATGAATCATGCCAAGCTGTACTGCTATCTTCTCAGCTATACCATTAGCCCTTTGAAGGCAAAGACTATCTCTGTCTTGCTTACTATTCTCTGGCCTAATACTTGCTTCACCATCTGAAGATAAAGAGGCACTCAGTATGTATTAAATGATTAAATAGTTAGGATCGTTAATGTTCTATAAGAGAACTCTAGCCCACGTGACAAAAATTCTCTTCACTGAAATCAGGTGAAGCATCTCTAACTCTTTCACAGAACATCTGAATAGTAGAACACAAGACAAAGTATATATCATACAACACATTAATGGGAATTTGCAACACCATGGTGTGATTCCACCCCATTTGTGGGTATTTATAAATAAAAAAAAATTTTACCGTTACCTAGGATAAGTAATTAAGACTAATCCTTCAGTTGCCAAATCTTTCCCTATGCAAATCATCTTGCACTAGAAATAGCGCCAATTCCATATTTGGCAGTAAATATAAAACTATGTAGCCAAAGATCAGACCATTTAAAGCCAAAGTTAAAACTTCGGTAAATTTTAAAAAACATTATTTAATATTTAAAAGTTTGGGATCAACGTTAACACCTTTAACTTATTTTCTGGCATAACGTAGTACTTACTGATAAATTTGTACTATTGGGAACATACTGATCCTGTTCTCCCAGCAACACATCAATCACAGGATGCCGGCCATTTTTTATTATAATTTTCCTTTCTTCTTGTAAAGTTGGTCTGCAAAAAGAAGCATATTTCAATTGATAACCATGGAAATAGCCTTTTAAAAAAATCTCTAAGTACAGAAAACTTCTGAGGCCAGTCTGTCAGACAACAAAACCTTAAACGTGGACTTTAGGTACATACATCCAGATTAAGGCTTTGAGTATAAAAGTTAAACTTTAACTATAAAATAAGAATTGGGAAGACAATGACTTTAACAGTGCTCTGAAACACAAACTTTAACAGAGTCTTGTGATGGCTCCACTACCGAGATCTCCCTTTACAAGACCCTTTTATTTTTTATATTTCTATTATTCTCTAAGCTATTTTCGTTAATAAAAATTACAGTTCACATTATTGCTACTTAGATCATTTTTAACAATAAGCATAATAAAGAAAATCATGTGAAACTATTTCTAGATGTTACATTAATATAAATTATGTGTTGGACTTGGGGACAGAATGCCTTAAAATTAATATTCTGTTTAATTAAAACATCTTTCTGTGGTTTTGGGTATCTGTTGGTAATTTTTCGGATATAAAAACTTTATTTTGCCTTGCTGGTCTTGTTTTGAAAGCTTTGATATTTCTGTTTTTACCTATAGCTTTATTTATCAGATCTTGAGCATTGTTTGGAAGCTACTACATAGTTAGCTGTTCTCTGTCACTGAATATTTAGACTGTTCAAATTTTCATTGTTATATACAATGCTTCAATGAACAAGCCTATACACGTGTCCATATGCATATGTCCAGGTGTTTCTCTAAGCTAGAGGAAATTCCTATAGTGGAATTTCTAAGTTATGGGGCATGCATATTTTTTTATCTTAATAGATAAGAGTAGCTGTATCAATTTAGCTTCCCACCAGTGGGATATGAAAATAAAGTTGGTACTATTAAACTTTCTAATTTTTAATAATGTCATCAGTAAACTGTGTTACCTCACCGTTTCAATTTGCCCTGATTGATTACTAAGGTTGAACATCTCATCAATTTACTGGCCATTTGTTGGTCTTTTTCATTGTAACATCCTGTCAATGACCTCTTCTAGTTCTTTGACTTTCTCAAATTAGCACATTTCTGACCTTACTCATAACACACAAAAATACTACTTTCCTAAACACTAAATTCTTCTTCTTAAATATATCTGGCTAATAAAACCCCAAGAATATACACTCATTTTTCTCAAAGAAAAGTGACTAAAGTATATTCTGAGTAAACAACTTAAACCATCCTTTGGAAAGAGACATTTGTAATTACAGGAAAAGAACAGTTTTTGAATTTTAGAATTCTAAAGAAAATTTTTATCTAGATGGGTTATGAATTTACTGTAAAAGAAAAAAAAATGAAACAACTGGTAAATGATACCAGTTTTAAAATAAAATCCTAAGTACTATGTCAAGTGAAATCAATATATCATATTCATGACATTGATATGATTCCCCAGGAAGATTTTCACTTTAGAATAAAATCTTAAGAGATTTGTTCTGCTCTAAAATCTACACTGACTTATTCTGCTACCAAAACTACACAATGACAAAACACTTCCTGGTAGAGTAAGAAGCAAATGATAACTCATAGAGCTAAGATAATATGCTAGAATTGCATGCTTCCTAGAAAAACTGAAACATTAAACTTGAGCAAATTCATTTTGTATTTTTAAAATTGTGTCTTTCTCTTTTAATTGCCCCAGAGAAACAGAATATAATCTATATTAGTAAAACAATATGGTATCCAGAATACAGATTGAATACAAAAATTTAGAATAAGAACTTATATCTAAAGTAGATAAAATACCTTAACATTAGAAAGAAAAAATTACAATTATGTAGCCAAATAATCAATTTGAACTAACTGTAATAGCTCAAATGCACTAAAATCTTTAAACAAGCTAGAAACTTAAGAGAAAAAAATATAATTTTCAGCTACTTAATTACTACCTTAAAATGCATTTTACATCAAAGTTCCCTGTTTCATGACTATTTACACTCAATTTTACAGCTGCTAAAAAAAAAAAAAGACTGATTACATTACTTAAAGGCTATGGTATTATTTTTCATTTAAATTTTTTCAAATGGATTTTTCTAAATGCATGACATCTGATTTGGAAAGTACTTTAGCATGTGAAATATTTCCTGAAATTATCTTAACTGATAGAATAGGTGATTTGGAACAATCCTATTGAGAACAAATAAAAAGTTGGATAAAGTATAGAAAGCAGCTATTTGAAGGCACCTGTTAATGAATAAGGCAGCAAGGAATTACTAGGCCCGGATCTGCGGTAGGACAGAGGCCTGAGGAGGGTTATTTGCTGATTTCCGAGGGAACATCTGAGCCTGAGCACTATGGACAGCTCTGCTCAGAACTGAGATTCCAAAGGGCTGCATACCAGGCATAAGAGTATATTTAAGTAAGAACTATACCCTTTGAATTTTTGAATCATCTCAAACTCAGATACAGATTAAGTGATGTCATTTTGTTATAGTGTCTTGAGATGCTCAATAGAAGCAAATGTGGCTCTTTCAAAAGAAATATAATATCAAATTATTTCTACAAATGATTTTGCAAATACAATGCCCGTAAGATAATCAAAACAACCAGGCATTCAAAAAAATACACGAACAAAAAATAAACAAAACAACGGTCAATAGAAACAGACACAAAAGGACTCCAGATAGTTGAATTATCAGACACAGACTTTAAGATAACTATGCTTATAGTGTTCTAAGAGACACAGTGAGTATTGACAGGAAACTAAAAATGTTTTAAAAATAAGAAATTATTATGGGTATGAATGATAACCCTTAAGGTCAGATATTTTTATTAAAGACAAAGAATTTTTACAATACTTATTTCTTTCTGATTTTTGAATAACTAAACACCTTTGATTAATAGCTACTATTTACTAAGTGCTTATCATTTGCTTGGTCCTGCTTCAGAGTTTCATATATCTTTATCTCATTTAATCTATACAACACATCTGAGAGATAAGTACTATTTTGTCAATGCACAAACTGAGGATCAGAGATGTTAAGTAACTTGTTTAAAGTCAGCTGTTAAATAACCAAGCTACAATTCAAAACCCATGTCTAACTGATCCGAAGTCTACACTCTGAAGGACGCCTAAGAGATACAAATTACTTATGCGAATCAAAGGGTCTCTGAAAGATGCCAAAAGAACAAGGAGAGGCATTGAACAGAAAAATCTAAGCCCAAACTTACATACAGTAGATAATCTAAAACTCTTAATTTTCTGGTGAGTCTAGGAATAGACTCATAGTTTTACAGTGATGTAACAAGGAATATATTTTTACTCCACAGATAAGATTTCTTGCCCAAACTATATCTCAATCAAAATTCCTACAACTTTAAGATTTATCCCATTTACTAATTCATAACTTTTCTTCTTACCACTTTATATGTGGATACCTATGAGTTAAATAAGAGTACATGGCTAGTTAGAGACAGAGGGTGGGCTAGAACCAGGTATTTAGACAACAAAGCTAGATTCTGACTATTACTTTGCACTGAAAATTATGTTATTTTAAATTATATATTATGTGGAATAATCTGTATGTTTAAGTGTACATACAGATATACAGACACAAATACAGATATGAAAATTTCAATTTTGTGTAATGTAGCAAACCACACATCCATACATAATGAGAAGAGCTTTATCTGAATACATATTAAGTACACAGGCTGTAGCCAATCCTCTACTTAATTCAGAAAACAGAAATCATCAGGAAAAATTTGCTTCGCAAACCTTGTATACCAAAAAAGAACTATTAAGATTGCAATACATAAGAAAGAAATCAAGTCAGCTAAAAGTAGACTCTTATTCATCTTAACTAGATTCAACTAGAGTAAATTTACATATCTCATTTTTATAGATGATTAATAGAACATAATTTTCCCCGTTTCCTGCAATGTAAAGTTTCAGCTCTAAAATGCCTATAGTTGACTGATCAGGTAAATTTGTGTATTTGAATCCTTCTGATGTGACAAAAAAGTGGGCAATAAAGAAAAAGCAAAGACCTAATTTAAACAAAACTGTTGTGCCTGGCAGTCTAGATACACTGCATGCACAAATGGACAGCAAAACAAACCGAAAGAATACAGCAAATTAAGTATATTTTGAGTCTATAAATGACGCAGCCAATCCTTCAACTCTTCTCCCACAAATAAATAAATGCTTTACATTAAACAAACCACTTTTTGATATCCACTATAGGTATTATGCTAGTTATAGAGGTCATTTAACATTTAACATTTAAATGTTAAAAGAAAAAAAAAAGATATCTGGCACAAACTAGAGAAGAAAACAAGACTCGAAGGAAGTGTGAACTGTGAAAACAATCTACTAATGAACTGTGTGCCACAGCACTGATAGACAGCATCTCTTCTGTTTTCTTTTGTCCTCAAAACAAGCCATCAAGTTAAATACTCTCTAAATGTTTCTTAGATATATGAAAAAAATGAGGCTGTGCGATACAAAGTAAATATTTGTGCCTCCCCCCAAATTCACATCTTGAAACCTAATGTCTAATGTAATGATATTATTTAATGGCTAAGTATTTTTCCATCACACTATTGTTTGTTGATGTTAGAATTTATATTTATAAAAAATAAAAATAAAACTTTTATAAAAAAGAAAAGATAAATAATGTGATAGTATTAGGAGGTGGGGCCTTTGGGAGGTGATTAGGTCAAATAGATTGAATAATGACATCTGATCTAAAGTATGGAAATAAGGGGGAAATAAAAAATATATTACCTGCAGTAATCTCCTTGCTTAGCGACCTTGGCCAGGGAGAAAATGCAGTCAACAGTTGCTAGGTGATGTACTGCTTTACACAAGGAATAATAATGTTCACTGAAATTCCTACAAAAGCAACAACAAAAAGGTTAGCAAAATGATTTCTTTGACTTATAAGAGCTATACAATAAGTAAGTACAAGCTGAAACAAAATAACCAGGTATACTCAGCAGTTAAAAGAGATGGAAATTATAATGAATTACTTTTCTGTTTAATATAATAACTTGATTACTGAGGCTTCTTTTTTATTCATTTGGATAGAATTATATATATTTAAAACAGCTTCTATACCAAGATATCTATTATTACTGTCATACTGCACATTTCATCTGACTCATGACATTTTAACTTAGATGTAATTAACTCAAATGTACCAATTCTTTTCCTTTATCTTCAACAACATAATGAACTGTCCAGGTTCCTTTTGTGCTTCTCGTTCTCCTTGTTCACAGCATCATCCAAATTAGGAATATCAGTTACAATATCATTCGTACTGAACTGGAAGCTTCTCCGTGGTACAGTGTGTGTCCATCTGATTTATCTTAACATCTAAACCATAACCTTGCCATAGACATTGTAATAAATTTTGTTGAATGCAAGTAAGAAGAAAAGTACTTTTTTCAGTGATCTGCACTTATCTTATTAATAGTGCAAACAGAAATTAACTTCTGGATTTGTTTGTAAAAAGATAATGGTCATTGCCTCAAATCTTTGGCTAATTAAATAGCTGATGGTCAAGAAGCTTTAGAGTCATTATTTAAAGACATTCTGAAAAAAATATAGAAATGCACACAGCTGTTTACCTTTCTCTCTCTCTTTTTTTAGCTTGTTATCCCATTATCTTATAGGACAGGTAGGTATCCCTTATTTTTTAAAGAAGATCCCCTCAAAAGAAATAGAGTACTATGCTAAATATTTCTCTTAAAATAGATTTTGCTATTATACTGTGGGTTTCAGAAACTTTGAGATTTAGTATGTTTGCTTCTTAAAAAATGAAGGTTTTTAGAGTGCTTTCTAGTTTGAAAAGGATATTCAGATTAAGCTACTATGTGAACAGTAATTCCTATATTATCACTATATTTACTTTTTTAGAATCTGTAATTTTTTATTTTTCTAGTAATATCAGAACTAGATATGCTGTGTAAATGACTTTTTCAATACTAAAAACATTTTAAGCATCCAGCTTTATTTCTGTATTAACTATTTCTAAATTAAAAATATATTTACAGTATATTTTATACTTCTTTGCCTGAGTAGACAGAACATAATGAATATAATTTATCTGTTTCCTCCTGAATTAAAATTCATCAAAACAAACTGCAAAGAGCCATAAAAAACCCCCGAATAGCCATGGCAATCTTGAGAAAAGACAAAGTTGGAGGTATCACACTACCTGATATCAAACTATACTACAAGGCTACAGTAACAAAAAAGCATGGTACTGGCATAAAAACAGATACATTGATCAATGGAACAGAACAGAGAGCCTAGAAATAAATCCATGCCTAATACACTCACTTAATATATGACAAAGGAGGTAAGAATATACAATGGGTAAAGACAGTCTCTTCAATAAATGATGTTGGGAAAACTGGACAGATACATGCCAAGAAAAGAAGCGGGATCACCTTCTCATACCGTATACAAGAATAGATTCAAAATGGATTAAAGTCTTAAATGTAAGACCTGAAACCATAAAACTTCTAGAAGAAAACATAAGCAGTAAACTCTCTGATATTACTAATAGGAATATCTTTTCCAATGTATCTCCTTGGGCAAGGGAAACAAAAGAAAAAATAAACAAGTGTGACTACATCAAACTAAAAAGTTTGTGTATAGCAAAGGAAACCATCAACAAAACAAAAAGACAACTGACTGTTCAGGAGAAGATATTCACTAATGTTACATCTGATATCCAAAATATATAAAGAACTTATATAACTCAACAACAAAAAAAACAAATAATCCAATTAAAAAATGGACAGAAGATCTAAACAGATACTTCACAGAGGAAATACAAATGGGTAATATACATAAGAAAAGATACTCAAGGCAATCATCAGAGAAATGCAAATTAAAACCACAGTGAGATATCACCTCACACCTGTCAGAATGGCTATCATCAATAAATCAAAAACAACAAGAGTTGGCAAGGATGCAGAGAAAGGGAACCCTCATACATTGTTGGTAGAATTGCAAATTGGTACAGCCGCTATGGAAAACAGTATGGAGGTTTCTCGCAAAATTAAAAATTGTTATACCTTTTGACCCAGCAATTGCACCTCTGGGTATTTATCCAAAGAAAACCAAAACAATAATTCATAAAGATCTATCCACTACAATATTCATGGCAGTACAATTTACCATAGCCAAGATATGGAAGTAACCTAAATGCCCATCAACATACGACTGGATAAAGAAGTTATGTTTCATATATACAATGGAATATTACTCAGCCATTAAAAAAATGAAATCCTACCATTTGCAAAGACCTGGATGGACCTAGAGGTTATTATGCTAAGTGAAATAAGTCAGACAGAGAAAGATAAATACCATATGACTTCACTTACATGTGGAATCTAAGGAAAAAAAAGAAGAAACTAATCAAAAACAGACTCACAAATATAGTAGACAATTTGGTGACGGACAGAGGGGAAGAGGTTTGGAGAGCTGGGATAATGGGGTGAAGGGTTAAAGAAGTATAAATTAGTAGTTAATAGTTGGTCATGGGGATGGGGAGCACGTCAGAAAGAATGAAGTTAGCATTAATATGATGGCTAGGTAGAGGGCCAGGGGAGAAAGGGAGCAACTGGGAAATCATTTTATCAACTATATAGATGTCAAACCAATATACTGTATACTTGAAACTAATTTAAATAAATTATATATATACATATATATATATGTGTGTGTGTGTGTATATATATATATATATTTTTTTTTAAACCATACCAAAAAAAACCTGCATAAATCTCGTTAACATTAAGAGTCTGTGCAAAATCCCAAAAACAGAGGAGAGTGGCCCCTGGAATCTGACAGATAGCACTCAGCCACCACCTTTAAAATGCCCCTTAGTTCTTAAGATGCCACATGCTGTATGGACCTAACACTCCTGAGTGGTTGTCCAGTGATTACGCCTTGTCAGTTTTAAATCTGACCACTCACTTACCTCTCTGGACTGTGGCCTATTCTGTCCCTGTTCTAATTACCATCCCATCTGGCCTTCCTAACATGGCACTCTCTCTTTTGCCAGAGAATAGCCACATGTGATCTTTCTGCTCTTGCCTCTGTGGACTTGAGTGTGAAAGTACCTTCGGCACTAAAAAAGTCAATTTTTTCTTTCTCTCACTCCCCCCTTCTCAGGTCCTGTCACCACAACCCTAATTTGCTACTACCCAGAAGCCTTAGGTTGAGGGTAACTGTCCCTGATAATCTTCTAAACTTTTGGGATTGAAGTGAGTGGCACAGTTCTCAGTAGGTACCATTTCAGTTAAAAAAAAAAAAAAAGGCAGAGAGGAATAAGGTAATTATTTTGATATGGACAACAATGTTCTTTTTTACATCAACTATGTTAATAAAATGTGAATAAAATGAAAATGATTATAAACCTTAAAGATCATCATCATAACTTATAAAGCCTTGTTTGACTTCTTGGTCTTTGTCCATTTGCTATATTTTGCCAATTTTCAAAGAGATTGTCCATACTTGGAAAAATGACAACCTGAGAAATAGGCAATTCAGATAACAATCTGATAGACCGGATTTGTGTCATAACAACATGCAACTCCATCACTAAGCCACCAGTCAACTTAAGATGAAGCCAAAACATTATAATTTAATCTCTGATCAAAAGGTATTGCTAATCTATGGGAAGTGGATTAAGACACTTGGATTCTAAAGCTAATATGACAGTTTACCATCAGAGGTTGCTCAATGACTACTCAAGTTAATAACAATAGAAAATATTTTCTTTTATTTGCAAATGCATTTCTAAAATATTTAAACTACTGTATGAGAGATAATTCCATTTTTCAAGAATTGGCAATTGAGAAGATTATTCAATACCCACAGCCCATTTCCTAGAACACAATAGAATAGACATGTTTTTTAAGAGAGGGTTCCATTTAGAGTTTCTTACAACCTTAATTTCTTGTAATATTTTGATAAAAAGTAATATGACTAATGTACAACAGTTAGTATCTCAGTAGGAGACAAATACACTTGTATAGTTGGTATTCAATCCTCTAGTGTCAGGTTCACTGAGGTTAATAATTAATTTTTAAATAACGTCATATTCACGCCATCTGGCATCTCAACTAGTTGCGTGCATAATAGTCAATGCTGTTCTCAAGTGGGAGCTCTAGTTGCAAATGCTCTAAATTTCAAATAGTATTCTCTTTTTAGATAAAAACTATATTTTTCTTATTTTGAAAGTAACATGTTTCTATTATAGAAAACTTTGAAATCACATATTTGCAAATTAAAATATCCAGTTATTTTACCATCCAGAAATAATCAAATATTTGAGACTACATATTTTTATGAATAGACGTTTCTCAAAAAAAACACACAAATGGCCAAGAAGCATATTAATAATATAATAAACATTTATATCTTGTTTAAATTATAAAGATTCACATGCTATGCATATATATAAATTTACACATATACATTTGTAGCATATTTTAATAGTTTTGCATAGTATTTAACACTGTTTTATCATATTTTAATTACTGTTTTGCATTCTCTTTACTAATATATCATGGGTATCATATTTTTCTGTTATGTTATATTTAACATTGGCTCACACTTAGCAGCTCTCGACTACATCAAAAGGGTGATACAAAAGGGTGATCCTGGGTTAATCTGGCAGCAGAGCCGGGCAGAGGGCTGATACAATAAAAAAGGAATGAGGTAATGGTGGGATGCTAGATGAGAACAGGAGAAGAAAAGGCAAATTAAAGAGATATTTCAAAGGGAAAAAAGACACACAGGAATTGATAACAGCTAAGAAGACGAAAAAGAATAATCAAGGATAATGCCCAAGTTTTTAGCCTGGAGGACCTGAACTTTCTTTAGTCTAGATGACGCAGGGAGAACATAACCCAGATTTATAAAATCATGTATGTACTATGAACAGAATGAGTATGAATTAATTACCTCACCAAATCCTAGGATCCTAGAATGTGGTCCTTGAAACTTTAAAGGAGTAGCCTAAGTTTCATGTTCTCAGCGATACTACTAAGGGAAAAGTCAGGAGAACTGAGAGACTCAAGGGCCCTGAAAACCCTCAAAACAGGAAACTGAAAGAAAACTAAAAAGGAACTGAATAAACCAAATTTCCATCCTTGGATCCAAGGGTCTGAGTCAAGATAAGACTCAGGATAAGTAAATTAGAATCTCTTTCTAATCCTATAATTCAAGACCCCTCTGAGCAAAACAAGATGATACCAACATTTTCAAAATTGTCACCTATCTTTAGTGTTTTTTTTTCACTTGTCAGATTGGTTACTTTAAATGGAATAAAGCTCTTTGAAGGACCTCACAGAATACTTACTGTTTAAATTTTTAAAGACAAAGACTAATAGAGAGATTCCTGTGTAGAGTGACGCCTATGAATTAATCAGGGGCAGACTTGATAGCCTGATGGTAAGTGGTACACACTTACCAGACACCATGGCTTGAATCTGGGCTCCAGTCTTTACCCTTACAACCAACTTCTTATTTCTGCATCTGACTTTATTCATTTATAAATTGGGAGTGGTGATAATACGTAACTCACAGGGTTCTTGTGAGAAACAATCAGGTAGTATACATAAAGTGCTTAGTGGTCCAGAGCCAGAGTCTATGGACTCATGAAAGTCAGCTGCACACATCTCTCCCAAACTCCTGTCCAACAGTAGCTTAAAAACAGTCATGGTGGGAGTATTTACACTTTAGAAATCATCAAATACTACAAACACTACTACTGTTCCAGGGCTAACTGTTAATCATTTACCAGCACACTACTGACATAAGATTGTCAATATGAATGCATGAGTATTAATAAATCTAGAATTTAAGATATTCTTTAAGACAAAGGCAAGTACTCTTCAAAAACATATCATTTTACAAAAAACAAAAGGTGGGGGACTATTCTAGATTCAAATAGAATAAAGAGACATAACGACCAAATGCAATGTATAAAAGTTGATTAGATCTTTTATTTAAAAATTTGAGGAAGGAAATTGAGAAAATTCAATGTATTCTTAAATTAATATTAATTTTTCTTACGTGTGATAACAGTATTAAGATTATACAGCATAATGCATTTATTTTAGAAGATCTATGCTTAAGTGTTATATCTAAAACTTCCAAATGTTTCTGGAAAAAAAGCATATGAGAGATATAAAACAAATACAGCAAAATGTTAACACCTGATAAATCTAGGTGAAGGGTACATAGCTGTTCATAGCAACTCTGTCACAGATTTAAATTTTTTTAAATAAAAAGGGAAATATTTTTTAAAATTTAATTAAATAGAAATAAGAAGAACTGCTAACCTGTATGTGTCCAACCCTAAAAACGTTAAGCCTTTATATAAGAACAGTAAACAAAGTCCAAGGTGAAATTTCAAAAAGTGACTCTACTAAACATCCTTAGCAACAAAATGTTAGTACAGTAACAATAAGTATATTTGGTCTCTCAGAAGAGACTAAGATGACCTTACATTTCAATGTATTAAAAATAAAATCAGAGGACACATGTATTCAACTATTTCATGGCAGATCACAAACAATAATCTCTACTTTTCTTTTTGATGGAACAATTTTCCGGTCTATTTCTCATAGCAAAAAATCAGATTATATTTTTCATTGTAAACTCACTCTAGAAAATCAAGCCATTCAGCATTGCAGTCAAGGACTAGCTGCTCCCGGAGCTGATTCAGATGTCTGTAATTTTCTACCACAAAAGGAGAGTGAAAGCGGCTCACAGCTTTTGTGCTGGAAGAGAGGGAAAAACACAAATAGGAAATCAAGGTTACTAAGGAATCAGCAGTGCCATCACTTCAAAAAATAAAGCAGTTATTTATTATTCCATGGTGAATATTGAAAGTAAATAGCTGTAAATAAAGAACATTTTTTAATTACGGCCCTGAACTCTATTGATTCCTAAGATCTTCATTGTAAATAAAGTACTTGGAGTTCATAGGACTTTGCTGGGGAAGCTTTTAAAATGCATTTCAAATTATATCCATATGGCAAAATCAAAGTTTAGAATTCTCATTTCAGAAGCATAAAGCTTTTTTCTTTAACTTATACTAAATAAAAACACTTGTTATTTATTAAAAAAAAAAATCAGAAGCAAATACAGCAAAATAAGTCCTGACAAAGCTGGGAGGTGAATACATTGGTAAAGGTCATATTATTCTTTATATTTTATACTTTTCTGTATGACTGAAGCATTTCAATGAAAAAAATAAAAATATAAAGCATTACAAAGAATAGCAATGCATTAATTCAGGAAGCAAAGAGTTCATGATCTAAGAGTAGATTCACAGTGACCCTGGATGGGAAGAAACACCATGTGCTCCTCCTCCAGCCTTACATATCATCTCTTCTCTTCTTCAAGAAGCTGTAGAGTACACTGCAGGGAGATATGGGTCCCGAGTCAGAGAATTTGGGCCAAAGCTCCAACTCTGCCACTTATTGGTTAGCTATATGACTTTGGCCAAATATAACTGACCTTCTCTAAACATCACCTTCTCCATCTATAAAATGGGGATAACAATAGTATCTACCTTATAAGTACTGTTGAGAGGATCAAACAGATAGCACTTAACAGAGTACCTCTATCATGAGCATTCAGTATTAGTTGTTCTGTGGTGATAGTGGTGGTTGTTACTGTTGTTGATGTTATTACTAGAATGAGACCTTCAAGGAAAAAAGGTGAGTGACAAGCAAGTGTATTCTGATCTTTCTTTGCTCCCCAATCGGTGATACGCTGTCACAATTATCCTTAATTTGGAAAGTTACTGGACTAGGGGTAGGCCTTTTACATTCATAATACAATTAATTATATTCTAACCTATCCCTATCAAGCCTCCAATGGCCAAAGAACAAATAAAAAATTACAATAAAATGTCCCCAAACCATCTTATTATTCAATTTACAAAACTGAATTTTTAAAAGATTTACGTTTTGCTTGTTGCTTTTAAATTATGTCATCTAGATTTCTACACAAACATATTTATCACAGCTTTCTCTTCTGACAAAACTCATTTAGATATTTCCATTATTGTTCTAGATGAACTAACATGGTTTTTAGTAATTTCTCTTCATAAAGCATATTTCCATTCATTAGCGGTAGTATAAGACAAAATAAAATTTTTTAAAAAGATGCCCACAAAAAGAAAACAACATATCTTAAAATAAACAATACCCAAATCTCAATTACAACTTCTGATAACAGAGAGGAAAAAAAAAGATGGTATTTAGAGCTAAAGAAACCTACAAATGTGTCTTCAACATCCTTTGACAGCGGAAATGGATAATAGTTTTCTTCTTTAGTTAAAGGAATAAATTTATAACCTTTCATACATCATGTCAAGATTTTCTTCCATCCTTAACATAGAGTTCCTCCATACCATCACCAGCTCTAGCTCCTCTTCTACTAAGGCAAATGTAACATTTCATCTCAAATTCATGCAAACATATTAATAAAAGTAGTAATAAATCTTCCAAAGGATACTACTCACAGGAGGATATACTTCTCTAATACCACTTCTTTAAATAAGTCCCCTCTCTTGGGGGTTAATGCCTAACCAAGGAAAAAAGGCACATGTAGTTCTCTAATTTTGTTCTTGATTAATTTACTTTCATCAATTCATGATATAACTCACAAAAGGGAAGATGTAATGAACATTGTAACTATGTGCCACAGAAAGCATTATGAATAACGAAAGGCAGGGCTCAGTGAAGTAGAAAATGAAATGTAAGCTTCTTAAAAAGAAATGTCAGGTATAGCATTCATCAAGAAGTTCAAGTAACCAAATTCATCTTATAATGGAAGTTTCCTCAACTTTTTTCTATTTCATGTGTTTAAAGTGTGCTCTGAAGTATAAGAATAAAATAGTAATTTGCAAAATAAGAAAACAAATGTTACAAATAAGATACCTTTTGGAAAAAAATGTTTTTAAATCAATAATAAAAAGAGTTTAGAATAATTTTTTCTTTTGTTAAAAGTTCCATTAAAAAAAAGGAGGGGAAGAATTGCTTTTCATGTCAGGATGTGGTTATTATCAGTCAGTAGCATACAGCTATAACAGATGTCATTATAACTCATGTTAATTTTAAAAATGTACTTTTAAACCTACCTTCCAACCTTAATCCAATCAGCTGGTATACAAGATACAGCAGAGTTCTTTATTTCAATCATAAACTAAAATAAATATAAATAAAAGATATTTAAATGATCAGTCATATTTTAAAGCTTCCTCAAAATTGTGCTAAATATTAATCATAAATAGTAAATATTCTAAGTATTCTAAATAAATCCAGTATTGTTCTTGGGAGAATTTGTATATGTCCATCCAACTAAATATTATTATTAGGGTTTCAATACTTGGGATAAAGTATAATTTGTGTGAAGAAAAAAGTCTGTAATAAAAGATATGATTTAGCACTTTAATGTTTGTAACATCATTTTATGCATACTATGAATGGTAATTTTTTTAAATAATGACTTATTTCATTTATTAGTACTCACTTAAGAATTCTATTACTCAGTAATAAACTGAATTTCTAAGCACGTAAAATTTTTAGATGTTCAATTATTAGATGTTATGCAAGTTTGAGATAAGGTTCCTCCCCTATTTTGAACAAGAAAATTTGTTATAATGCTTTTTATGCAAGAAATTTAAGTCCTCTAAAAGTTTCCTCATAAAGAAAGCACTGATTTCCCCAACTATTAAGGGAGAAGGTATTTCTTCCTATATACATTTACTTTAAGTTTTGACTTATATGAATCTTAACTTTATGGATCCAACTGTGCTCTACAAAATAGCTTTTCTGAAATCATTCAGGAAGTAAGTGAAATCAAGTTCTTTCTCTCACACCTTTCATTTTTAGCATTCATCATATATCATTTCTTCCTGTTCACATTCCTGTATTGTTATCATGAAATTCAATGTTTTATTTAAATAAATAAGCATATTATGTACAGGATAGAACCCAGAACTCTGTGGCTGCTGGAAAAATTCCACGAAATAAATATGATTGATTGGAAAGATAAAATCACTTTTAAACTATGCTAAAAAAAATTCCACTTAAATATTATTTTTAAATGTTCTGTGAGAGACATGTTGGTCTTTTTATAAAAAATAATTCTGGTAAGAGCTATCCATGCCAAAGGCAAACAGAAAAATTCGGGAACACATTGGACCACTAATATTTGGGAAAGACACATCTTGATCCACAATGACTAACACAGAGCTCCACAGGCGTTACTGCCTAAGGGATGGTGCAAATTTTGAAAAGAAGCCCAAACTGCCTCAGTGAAGTCACTGGGCAGCCAGCAAGGCTGGTTTACTTAAGTAACTTGCCATTAACACTGCAGCATCAAGGATCTGGATTCAAGTCTGTGCCTTACATACACTACAAACTGCTACTGGTCACAGCCTTTTGGAGCAGCTTATAAATAGTTTGCAGCGTAACTGTTCAATTTATAAGTATCAAGGTTCTACCCTAAGGACCACAGCCCCTCAAGCAAGCCATGTGTAGAGCCAATACAGGATGAAAATGGAATGAGAGTCAGGAAAGTACACATGGACTTCCTGCCGGTTAAATCCCTGTGTCACTTCCTCGGACAGGGGCTGTTCCTCTGTGTCTTTTTTTCTGTCAGTTGTCCTAGGTTTTCAGCCTGTGTTATTAAATAGCAGTTTTGTTTTATTCTACACTGGTTATGGAAGAGGAAATTCTCTATTTCCTCTTTTATAAAAATTCTAAGAATGAGCAGACAGGTCTTTTGTTTAGGATTTTATTGCTAAAGAAAGGGAAACTAAAATTGGAAATTAACATTTATTTCAGAAATCTCAGAAAATTCTCACGGTAACTCTCCCTGCTCTATAGTTTATTTTGTTTCTTAGGTGTTGATGTAATAAGTCTAATCTTGATTGGTTCTAGCAATCTCTCATATTCTCCTCCTGAGATCCAATCCTCTCTTGATTAAATGTCAGATATTGTTACTCAAACTATTGCCTGTGGTATCACTGGACTGGCATCATTGCTAACTTTGCTGTAATTCTTAACTCACCCCAGAAACTATTTTCTGTTTTTCCAACATCACATTTAACCCATTCATACTTCTCCGCTTTTTCTTACTCTCTCTTAAGAATTTTCAACTATTTTTTAATGAAGAATTAAGATTTAACAGAGAATGCTGTCCACATCTTAAACATACTAAGTTGAATCTGGATATGAAATGCTGTGCATTAATAATTTTTTTTCCTAAAGATTTCCAATACTTCTTTCCTTATTCTTAAGAATAATACTTACCATACTTCCTCAAATCTAAAATCACCCGATTCCCAATCCATATTTGATTCAAGATTAAGAGAAAATTCTCCATATATATAAATATGACAGAGACTATGTCAAAAGGAATGAACTATATAAAGCTATGTCAGTTTCTGCTTTCATTATTTTCTTATGAACAAATACTTTCAAAGACAATAAGTCACCATAGTCAATAAAGCTTCTAATTTGTGTATAAAAATAAGTATTCTAATTTGTATATAAAAACTGAGAACAGAGGTGAAAAATGAATGTTGTCAAAAGTAACACTGACTTGACAGTCTGTCTATCTATTTTTAGTAATAACAAGATCCGTGTACCATGTGGGACTGCTTTTAAAAATTACAAAAGTTCCATGCATAGAAGTAAAACTTCAGACAGAACAGAAGGGTATAATAAAATAAGAAGCATATATATATATATACATATATAAAATGCGAGTTTTCCTCCTTCCCTTCCTCACTTCTCAGAGGCAATCGCATTTGACAGAATCTATTTCAATCCTTTAAATATCCCTAAATTATTTTCTGCTACCTGTAATAGAATCTTTTAAACAAAATTTGATTATGTCAATGATGAATATTTAGAATATGTGGTGTTTGAATAGAATCACTAATTCTCAAAAAAATGATAAGTGATTCTGCATTAATGTACTATGAAAATTCTAGAGGTTTTCAAAAACCAACAAGAATTCATTCTACTATAAATAATTAAGAAATTCCTTGCCTCAGTTTCATTGCCTTAACCTAGTAAAGGTTAAGTAAAGAATAATAAGATAATTTATCTCCCTCTATAATCAATTGTAATCCAATTACTTGATCTCCATGCTGTGCTTTTTCTTAAACTTTAATGCTATATTCATAAAGAATAACTAATTTACTATCCCCTTTATGAATTTCCAATTATTTTTTCCCATTTTTACTTAAAAAATACCAATGGGACCCAGGACTATCTTCCCAAGACTTAAGTTTTATTTTAGTTTGAATAGTATGAGCTCTAAAACGTCCAGATTTTATCAAATAAAATACATGCTGTTGATAATCCCTTGTGTTAATATTCATGTGTAGAGTGAAATATAACATGGTAGAAAGACTAAAGTCAGGCAGACCTGGGCTGGAATTGAGCTTCTGACGTGCAACTTACCTACCTACTCCAGTTCTCTTTCTAAAAACTGTACTAACCCCTTCTTGTGTTGTGACAAGGATTAAATTAGATAATATATGTAAAGTACTTAGAACTGTACTGGGCTTTAACAAGTGCCTAATAAATGGTAACCATGTTGTTGTTGTTGTTGTTACTTGAGTAACATTTGTATAATATTTTCTAATTAGAAAGCACATTCATGTATTTTAACACAATTGGTCTTCCTAGTAGTCGCATGACAGAGGTGACACAGCATGTAAGTGGTAGAATTGGCACTTACACTGAGCTTTCCCCTCTGTAATACCAGATAACCACTTTTCTGCTACATATTTTTTATTCATGTTATCAAGCAGTTTTGATCATCTCATTTTCAACACATTGCCAGAATAGTGGCACGTAGGTCATGTATTCAGTATTTGCCTGTTCAGGCATAAGTACTGTCAAATCACTTTTCTGTTATATAATTTTAAGTTCTATATAAAATACATTATAAAATATCTGCCCAAGTATAATACCTTAATAATTTTAATCCAGGAAACGGGCTAACTTAATTAATGGTCTATTAAATGGCATAAGATACAAACATTTTAATAAAGATTATAACTTACTGTAGAGCTTATTTCAAATAATCACATAAATCAACAATCTTTTGACCAGATATAGAAAACAATATTCATCCTACAGAAATTATTCATAAATATCCTAATCTGCTATTTTAACAAAACTGAATTTCTCAAATTCTTTCACAGGTGGAATCTTTATATTTATTAAACACAAATGTGAAAGTAGAATGTCTCAGGACTCAGAACAGACTAACAGGTAAAAGCATATTTTTTCCTGTTTCTCATTCAGATATTAATATCAAATTTTAAACAGAAGTACACATACCAAAAATACATTGAGACAGCACCACAATCTTATAGAAGACTCACTAAACATAGTTTCTCACTATAGTTCTGCTTTTTGTTTATTTGCTTTTTGTCTTTTTAGCAGCTATCTGAACTTCAGAATGAAGTCCTGCCATTTAACCACTGTTTCATCGAATCAATCCAAGTGGTTAACTGTGTATCATCTCATCATCCGCAAGCAGGGACCACAGACTAACCTCTCTCTCCTGGATTTAGGGTAAGTGAATTCCATCAGTTATTTTCTACAATAGTCAAGGTTTTCCATAATATAATTTCAACAGAAAACATTAAAACACATGTAACGTTAAGTTTCATGATTTTACCAAGAAATTACAGTAAATAACAAACAAAACACTTACTAAAGTAATTCTTATTAAAACAAGGTATTATAACGTATTTCTAAGGAACAAAACAGAAAACCTGAATAACATATTTTCATCCTATCCTCATATTTTTATTTACACTTTAAAATATCGTTTCTACTTTGGGAAAACTAATGCAAAATAAAAGTATGTTTGACATTACCTCCTGTCCTGATACTGTCACATATTGTGCAGAAGGATTTTTTAGTATTTTTCGTATTTCTTGCAAATGTATTTGGATCTTGTCAGTAACTCCTTGAATTTCACCCTTCCTCCTTTTTATCAAAGGGAAGTCAGAAAGGTCTTTGAATAATTCAGTTTTATCTCCAATTCTAAAAAATAAAAAAATGAAAATACATACATTGAAGTATATAACTTATACCAGTCCTCAATTATTTTTCTCAGCAGGATGAAAAACCAAAGGGTTGGAAGTCAAGAAAATTGCCTGACTTTTATGGATAAGGCTCTTAATTTATGAGAAAGTTTCTTAATTTCTCTGAAGACAAACAAAATAACGCTAATATTTTTGTTTTGCAAGTTCATGATTCTAATGGTAAAACCAAGAAACAAAATTAAATATTTGTTGTTTGCCTATTCAGAAAATAAACACAAATATAAATACTGCCAAAATGTCTCTCTTTTATGTAGAGTTCTTGGTGGGATGAACTGTAAAATGCCTAGTTCTTTAAGGTAAGTTTGTTTCTGTAGTTTCTAAATATAAGGCCATCCCTGGATGTCTAATAAATGAGTACAAGATGCCATCTGACACCCATTTTGGGATTAATAAACTGCTACTGCTTGCTCTGTCTGGACGATCTTTTCATCATCTGAGTCCTAGATGATGAACTGCCTCAATTTTAGACATTAAAGTGCTACTTCTAGCTTTAACATAAAGCCTTTAGTATCCAGTCACAATTCTAATTTCACATGTAACTTCTTTTATTATTTCTAGTGAAGCTGAAGAATCCACACATCAAATGGCAAATTCATTAGGACAAGCCAATTAAAACTTTCACTGCCGGAAAGGAAGAACTTGGGTCTGGTACTTACTTGGCAGCTTGTTCATTAAGTATCTTTAAGTAATGTTCCACTGGACTGAGGAGTTCAGGAATTTCTAAAATAAATGTCTGGAGCAAATCTGACTGAACGTGAGAATTAACAGCAGGTATTAATGCTTGAAATTCTGACTTCAGGTGATAAAGGGCTTTGACAATCAAGAAGAACTCTTGCGTAGAACACTGAAAATAAAAATATAACTTAAATAACATTACATAAAAATGAAATTTAATAGTGAGCTCTTTAAAGTTAGAATGAAAATAAAACTTTAATGTATTCTATAAACCAGTTAATTGAAATAAAATACTGTTGATACCTTTTAAATGTTAAATCAATACTTTAAATATTTTATAAAACAAACAATATTTTAAAGCTATAAGGAAAATAATTTGAGACAGGTAGTAAAGTCAATACTTGTTCAGTATGTTTTCAAATACACTGACCATATAGCAAAAATATAGTAAACAATGTCAAAAATATAAAGGATAATTCTGGGGAAATATTTGCTATGAGAGATAAAGGGCAAAATTCCCCCAAATATAATGAGCTCTTAGAAATCTTACATGGAAAAGATAAATAATCCAAAGAATATGAACTATTATGCTGCTCACAGAAAAAGAATGTCCAATAAGCACATGATTAACCCACATAATTAGGATAAGCTAATCAAAAATGCAATATAGCATTTTTCACTTATCAAAGATCTAAAGGCTTGGTAATAGCCAAGTCACACATGGTGTTAAAAAAAAAAAAAAGATACTTTTTTTTTTCTACACTATTAGTAAGAAGGATAACCTTTTGGAAGAACAATTTGGCATATCTTCATAGTAAAAAAGTACAAATGCCCTCTGACTAATCAACTACATTATTAAGAATTTAACTAAAAAGTACTTAACAAGTAATGAAAAAATATGTGTATCTGAATATTTATAGTAAATTGTTTGTAATATTAAAAAGATGAATAAGAAACAAATACCCAGCAACTGAGATCTTATTAGGAAAAACTCATACAATGTAATACTATGAAACAGTTTAAAAATTAAGACATCTATACATACTGATGTATACAGATTGATACAGAACTCCATAATTTCAACACACATTAATAATACACAGTATACGTTCATACTCCATACCAAATATATTTACATGACAAAATTTCATTTGTAATTCTTTAGGTTATATTTATTATTCCATAGAAATAAAAATATAAATAAAAAAATTTCTGAAAAGGTATACGTGTAACTTATTCTAGTAACCTGTGGGTAGTGAGTATGTGGGGGTAGTGGAGGGAGACTTTTCGCTCTTTATTTTAGACCTTTATACACTATTGTAATTATTTAACATGATCATAAATAATTTTTACACTGGAGCTTCTGAAAAAGAGAGTGGGCTAAATATGTGCATCTAATTTCACTTTATCTTGAAACTACAGTCAAAGATTGTTTAAACAGGCATAGAATCGCAAAAATAACTAGGAGAAAAGGCAAAACATCATAGAAGCTAGAAAGTAAAAAAGTAAGTTGAAATTGACTTAGAATACTCAAGGTATTTAAATATTATGCTGGCCCTGAGGAAAATAAGGGCCCAACCTAAGTTACACCAATAATCCTAAAAAACTCAGGAACTGGTGGCACAAATTATCTCTGGAAATGGATGTTGGAAGGGGTGGGGGTAGAAAAGGATTGGTTGAAAGTGATTTAAGAAGCAATTAAATCCCTCAACCTCCTATTCTTTTCCATGCCACTGAGCAACTACCACTCTTCCACCCTGCAGAAGACTAGCTATATTCTCTGGGAAAGATAAAACATAGGCTCTAAGAACCAGCCTCAGGCATGGTGAAGGATAAGGATATCACCAAAGGCCAGGGATTAAAGAAACAGTTGCAAACTGAAACTTGAGATTCCCAGTTGTCCCCATCCAGTGCCCAGAACATTATACTAAAATCCTCAGTTAAACAGAATATTTCAATCGTGACACAAAAATGGAATGCTATGAAGAAAAAAAATTCAGAGAATAATAAAAAAAAAAAGAAATTCTTAGAAATTAACTATGATAGTAAAAATAACAAATTCAACAGGAAAGGTCAAAGATAAAAGTGATAAAATTTTTAAGAAGGTAAAGCAAAAGTACAAAGAGATGGAAAATATCAGAATTAGATAATCAGTACAGCAGATTCCATCAATTCAAATAACAAAGATGCGGAAAGGAAAAACAATCAAAAAAGTAATTCAGGAAAATTTCCCAGAACTTCAGGATTTAAGTTGCTAGAGTCAAAGAACCCAATACAATGAATGAAAACCGAACTAAATCTTGGTAAATCACCATGACATATTTGAGATGATTTAGGGACAAGGAGAAAATCTTCCAATTTCCAGGAGGGTGTGGGGAAGAGAAGAAACAAAGAAATCACACAAAGAATCAGGAATCAGAATGACTTCAGACTGTTCGACAAGAAGAGTAAAAGCTAGAAGACAATGGAGTAACAAAATTCTAAAGGAAAATAATTTATAGCCTAGAATTTTATAACCAAAAGACCAAAAACTGTGAACAGTAGAAAAAGACATTTACATCTGATATCCTCTCTCACGATGCTTTTAGAGGATGTACTCCACACTCCACCAAAATAAAAGAATAAACCAAGAGGAAGATACAGAAAACAAGAGAGTCAGTTCAAGGCAAAAAAGGGAATCTAAGAAGGTAGCTGCACAACAAGTATAAAGGGCAACCAGTCCAGGTTGGACTGGGTCAGGAGGCTCAGGAAAATAAAACTACTAAATATTTGATGAAAATAAATATCTTGAGATAGGGCAATTGAGGGTTGAGTTAATAAGGATACAAAATAAGTGGTATATATAAAATGAATTAATGCTAAAAACGTATTTAGAAAGTTAATTATTAAGAAATGAAGTAAATTATACAGAAAAATAAGAAGTTGGGTCCAACTAAACAAAAGTTGTGCTTTAAGTGTATCATAAAGCACCTCTTCTCCAGAAAGGCCACTGTATGCTGAGGAAGATATATACACCAAGCTGGATTATTTGTATAAATGTGGATGGAGTCTGGAAGCTTTTTGGCCAATAGTCACTTAATGATACATTCTAACTACACTGAAGAACTAAACATAAACATTTTCAATAGAATTTATTAATAATAATCTCTTATAATTACTGTTAATTTGAAAGGCAAGAGAGGGATTATTTTTCATGTTCATACATGATTAAAAGTTTAAGTCAACAACAGAAGCAGATTAAAAACCAGAAGTGCTTTGCAATCAAGTCCTAAGTACCCAAGGAGGGTTGTTTTCAAGCTCCTTTCAGTGGAGCTACAAGAAAGCTGGGAATAAGGGTTAAGCAGCTGCTAACAAAGTCACTCGTGTTCGGCCCCATTTTCAGCAGCAAACTTGCACGTGGTAGAGCTTCAGAACAGACCTGCAAGTGCACAGGCAAAATGTCACAGAACTGGAAGGGCCCCAACCTAGGATCCACACTGAAAATCTGACTCTGGCAAAGAAACTATTCTCACCTACAAAATTTTGAAATCACTGTCATTTCAACATTTATTAATGCTTATTATCCTTTAAAAGTATTCACCAATCTTAGTAGTCTTGTGTCACTTTCTTATAAAAATAGTTCTTGAGCAAAGTTAATTGGTTCCTGTGACTTGCACTATTTTCTAAGATTTGAATTTAAAGTTCTGTCAAAAGAAATGTTTATTTATTTCAGCATCAGCCTACATAGGATCCTCCTATTTTCATCATAAAAGTACCTATTTGTGCCTATTCCATGGCACTTTCCACACAGCCATATGGCCTACACTTACCACTTCCACAATATCCAAACAGTGTTCCTTACCATTTTATGAATTTCATATAATTGGCACAGTCTGTACCCAGGATATCACTCACCATTTGGTGCATAGTGTAATCTAATGATAAAGAACAGAATAAAAAACAGACATGTGTTTGATGGTGGGTTTCGAGAGCCAGCTAACTAATATATAAAAATTTGGTTTAAAGCTTTTAGACTTCCTCATGATTTGGTTTGTTACCATATCATTTCTAATTTTCAATTTTCAAATCAATCTTGAGGCACATTCTTGTGTAAACATTAAAACGGCAACAAGGAACAGCTTTTCAGTAAGTTATAAGTTGTTAGTAAAGTATATTTTGAAATTCTAAAATAAAGGTCATTCTTGCTCAACACATTGGTTACTTTGAAAATGAAATAGATTCTATACTACATAATCTCACATGTGGAATCTATAAACAAAAATGAAAAAATGAACAACAGAAAAAAACTCATAGATACAGAGAACTGGTGGTTGCCAGTAGCAGAAGTGGGTGAAACAGGTGGATGGTCGAAAGGTACAAATTTCCAGTAATAAAATAAATAAGTCATTCTAATGTAACGTACAGCATGGTAATGGTAGTTAATACTGTACTGTATGTTTAAAAGTTGCTAAGAGAGTAGATCTTAAAGGTTCTCATCATAAAAAGGAAACTTCGTGCACTGTTGGTGGGGCTGTAAATCAGTGCAGCCACTACGAAAAACAGTATGGAAGTTCCTCAAAGAAATTCAAAACAGGACTACCATATGACCCAGCTCTTCCATTTCTGGGTATTTATCTGAAGAAAGTGAAAACACTAATTCAAAAAGATACATGCATTCCTATGTTCATTGCAGCATTACTTACAATAGCCCAGATACAGAAGCAAGTTAAGTGTACACTGATAGATGAACAGATAAAGGAGATGTGGTACATACACAATGGAATATTACCCAGCAATAAAAAAAAAAAAAAATGAAATCTTGGCATTTACAACGATGCGGAAGGACTTACATGTTAAATGAAATAAGTCAGACAGAGAAAGACAAATCCCATATGATTTCACTTAAATGTGGAAGCTAGAAAAACAAAATTAACCAACAACATTAAACAAAAACAGACTCATAGAAACAGAACACACTGAGGGGAAGGAGTTGGGAGGATGAGTGTAAAAGGTAAAGGGGAATAAGAGGCAAAAACTTCCAATTATAAAATAAATAAGCCACAGAGAAGTATGTGCAACACAAGGAGTAAAGCCAATAATACTGCAATAACTTGGTACAGTACAGAGGGTTACTAGACTTAGTATGATCACACCATAAGGTATATAAATGTCGAATCACTATGTTGTACACCTGACACTAATATACTATTGTATGCCAACTATACTTCAGTAAAAAAAAAAATTTTAGGTTCTCATGTAAGAAAAAAACTTTGTAACTGTGTGGTAACAGACCTTACCACAATATATACATATATCAAATCATTATGTTGTATACCTGAAACTAATAAAATGTTATGTGTCAATTATATGCCAATTAAAAAAATTAGATTCTTACCTTTAACCAGAGTTTTTGAAATTTATAAATACACAAACTTTATAAAATGCAAACATCAAAGTCAGGTTTAAAGAGAGGCAACAAGGCATAATAGAAATCACAGCAGCATGAAATGATGCTGCCATCTTGATGCCATAAATACTTTGATTAGCTCTTTAGATTTGCAATTGATCATTTTTCCAGCTTCGCTTCTATTTTCTCTTGAGAAAAACAAAAATCTGGCATCTGTCAGTGAATCCTTTCAAGTAGTAAAGGCATGGTGGTTGGAGATCTGTTGCTTGATTGTGGGTAGTACTAGCTGGTTGTCAGGCACTGAGCCAAGGACACAAAATAACAAATGGTTCGACATCTACTCTGTAACCTCAAAAATGTCAGTCATAAAACTTTCAACTGTCAACATAGCCTCTGCTATTGCCAGCAAAACAACAATCCAGTGCACCAAGTAATGGAACAATAGATGCCACTGACCCAATAACCAACTCACATATTTTTTTCCCCTAGGAATTAGTATTCCCAATTCTGGCTTGTTCTTTGTTTTCAAATTTAGCTGAAGCATATGGAACAGTTACATAAATCCTTTTGGGCACTGCAAGTATTCTAAGAAGCAGTACTTACCGTTCTAGTAAAACTTTGTAGGGGAAAAAAAAAAGCCTAAACGAAATAAAGACTAATGAAAAACTGGTCACAGCTAAAATTTGGCCTTGTAAAAATTGTTCTACAATAACATTATGAAACTGGCAAGGATTTACATTAGAGCAAAAAATTAAATTTGCTTATGTAGGGACAACCAAGAACAAAATACAATGACAGTCAAAACTAATACATCAAAAATGGTAGTGTCCAAAAGTATAACCACTAAAAATCCAATCAAGGGACTCTGGGTTAAATACGCATTCTGTCACTATCAGGTTACTAACTCTCTCAGCAGCAGCATTTTAGCCAAGGTAATGCAAGCTGTTATGGCATTATATATATATGGCAATATACATAATTTCTCATCAGTAAGAAGGTGGTAAAACATGGTATTGGCTGAATCTCATAGTTTTTACAAAGAACAAAAGGGTCTAATGTAGGCAAATGACTTCTGCAATAGATATAACAAAAGTTTATCAATAATGATAACTAATTGATTGTTCTTTTTAAATTTTAGCTCTATTTTGAAGATAAAGTATTTCCCTAAGTGCAAAACACCTGACTTGTTATTTTTATGACAGAGTATAAAGCTTAAATGATAAAAATCAATATAATGCTTTTAATTTACCTTCAATATCTAAATTTGTTTGTATATAAAGACCACCAGAAATATTATAGTAACAGATTTTTCCTTTGATTAAGTCAAACAAGAAGCTGTTCTGAGGTCAAAAGAAATCAGGTATCTGTTTTTAAAAGTAGCTAGTCTAAGTAAATTTCCTTTTTGATGACAGTTTTCCACATTTTGAGGCTGAAACATGATATTACCCTGTATTATAACAGAAGGGCCTCTATGCATTGCTATAATTTACATAAGTGGGCAAACTTTACTTTTCACAATGCAAACACTGGAGTAACCTTAACTTGTGCAATGAAAATTTCTGAGGATTCTCTCATGTTATCTGCAAGATTTTACAAAATAAATAACAATAACAATAAAGCTCTGAGATGTTTTTCCTTTAGTATCTGGTGTCCTCATGCTGAGAAACATTTATCATTTTTAATCATTTGACTTTTGTCACTTACCTTTTTGTGATAAATGCTACAGAGTCCTCTCTCTATGTCAGGCAATTTACGTAGATGATTTTCTATCTGACCAAACACACTGGATTCTGAATGGAGAACTTCAGATACAGCATCAAGCCGATCATTTATTTCCCTGTGAGAACAGAGTAATATCAATGAACAGATATGTAAATAATTCAGACATTGTCCACTCTAAAGGCCAGTGCTGTGATACATCACTCAGAAAAACAAAGGAGACTCCTCCATATCTTTGGCCCTTACCTGAGCCTCATCATTTGAATCAAAGACCAGATATCACACAAGGAGAGTCATTAGGTAGGGCACACTAGCCGACAGGAGGAATACACTTCCCAGCCTCCCCTGAAGTTACATATGTCCACATACCTGAGTTCTAGCCAATGAAATGTGGGTAGGAATGATTAAGCCACTCCTAGTCCTTCCTGGTCCATAAAATCCCCTATGTGATTTTTCACATTCTCTCTCTTCCTCCTTTGTCCACTGGATGCTGAGCCCAGGGCAATCTTATAGATTCCATCAACCTGGGTCCATGAGTGGAGCAAAAAATTCCTCCACTCCTACATCCACTATCAACTGGACTTTAATTTAGCAAGAAATAAAATTTTATTGTATTTAAACCACTGAGATTGAAGATTTATTCACTAAAGTTGCTTGCATTACTTTGCCTACTGTAATAAGTTTACAGTAGGCAACCAGATTTTCCTGACTGAAATGACTGACCATCTCAGTCAAAAAAAAAAAAAACCAATCCATTCAGTTAACAAGCTGCTTTGACAGAAGACAGGGTGGTGGTGGCAGCTGAATTGATCAACTGACTGAAATGGGAGTAGGCATACCAAGCCTACTGAGCAAAGACTGGGAGCAGCAGCAGAAAATGCAGAAGATGTGACATCAGCAGACATGGGAGACCAGGGTTGCAGAATTTTATCCATGGCTATAGCCTAAGTGATAGATTGTTTGGGAAGAAATGGTGAAGCTCTGTCAACTCAAAAATGTTAACCTGACTAAATGTGTCCTAAATGAGATGCGGCCCATCTAGTACCTATAAACACCAAAGGCCTACACTAGGGATAATGGCCACATGTGGTGTTAAAGAGTGAGATAAGTAAAGCTATCCAGTGGATAGGTGGCCCTCAGTAAATGTGTTTTTGAATGAATGAACAAGCAAGCAAAGGAAAGAATGAACTGACATTTGAGGGAAAGGGAGACACTGGCTACTGAACACACATCTGTTTATCAAAGCACTGCTGCTATCGCACACGTTCATGCGAAAGGGCGAACCTTACAGCAAATCCTCCCTAAGTGACTGTGAAACTGAGTACTTTGCAGATAACTGGGTGCTTTCATCTTTATGATACTTATAACTATCCTGTGAGGCCATGCATGTTTGTGATACAGATACTAATTTCAGGTCTCATTTCTGTTCCACTTTTCTCTATCTGTAGAATAGGCATTTGGTTTAGCATGACACAGCAGAACAAGCCAGAGATCTGTGGACACATGGACTGGTTCCTCCATTCTCAGTGGGATGGCCTCTTAAATCTATCCTTTTCTCTCCATCTCTACTGCCATTACACTAGCCTAAGTAAAAGATCATTTCTCACAAAGACTACTAAAACAGCCTACTAACTTTCCTCCCTCATCTGCTTGTCCCTTTTTCCATTCTCTGCACTGTACCCTGAGAGGTCTTCCTAGAACCCAAATCTGTTCATGTCATACCTCTGCTTTAGCTCATCAACAACTTGCCATTAACCTTAGATTCAAATCCAGAACCCTTAAATGACCAACAAGTCAACTGATCCTTGCTTATCTCTCTCTCCAGATCACTCTAAATTTTAGCCAGATTGAACTTTCAAATATCTTGATCACTCCAAATTCTCTAACATCAGGGCTTTCTAGTTTACTGCTCACTCTACCTTGAAGACTTTTCCTTTTTCCTATCACCTACTAGCTCCATTTTGTTTGGCAAACTCCTAATCACCCTTCCTCTAAAATGGCTTTTTAGATGCATTAGAACAGATTTAATTCTTTGCCATCATTTTCTATACCACTCTCTCTACTTTCTTTCCATGTGGAAGTCATAATTTTATTTATTTCTTCACTGCCCTTCCCACTAAACTGTAAGCTCAGTAAAAACAGGAATCATATCATCATTCCCACAGTTCTGGGATCACAATACATACTCAATAAATAGTTATTGAATTCAGTTGAATTCAATTCAATTCAATTCAGTTCAATTCAATTCCAAAAACTACATATAAAGTAAATCAAGATGAGGTTAAAAAAATTAAAAATTAAATTTTCTTTGCATAAGATTGTTGTGATAAAATTAATCAATGTTTTACCCCAACATTTACCCAAAATACTATACAAATATAAAGTTTTATTTTAATAACTCATTCCTGCATAAATGAAAGATGGCATCAATTGGAATAGACTAAGATGATGCTACAGATGGTATGAGGACAGATAAAATAATGCCATCTGCGAATGTATAAGGCAGACTACAAAGATAGCTACTCTCAAAAATTATAAAAGTTGTTGTCTGAGATATAAAAAGATAAAAGCAAAAGAGGTTAATAAAAACTCAAATCATATTTATGAAGTCCAGCATACGATTTTTCTAAAACCGACACAAAACTATACATGTCTTAGGTTATGCTAAATTTGTTTGTAATCTGGGAAAATGCAAAGGTAGTTGCTTTTATTTTAGCCTAGTGACAGCAAAGGCAAAAGCTTGCTCACTATGAATCCTTTTGGTTTTAACCCAGCCTTCATTGTTAAAGAGGTAATAGCTTGGAGATTAATAATTTGGGCTAAGAAGGCAGATGAACTCAGTCCTAATCCAGGCTTTACCACTCAAGAGTTATTTAGCCTTGCCCTAGTTTCTCCATCTATAAATAAGAATAATAATGGTCCCTAACTAATAGAGTTTGTGTAAGAATCCAATTAAATAGTACATGTTAAGCACTAAGCACAGTGCCTGGTACATAGTAACAACTCTATACATGTTACGGTTACCATCTTCATTTTTATGATGATCATTATTGGCTTACAAAATTTGTTTGGTAGATTCTACAAAGAACAGCATGTGAGAGGAAAGAAATATCACCCAAAGTATGTTTGGGAATAACTATGTGTAGACAAAACTTAAGACATGGACATGCATAAAAGTATTTCATGTAAAGTGAACAAGGAAGGATTACACAAGGAAAGCTAGTTCTAGAATCTCAAGTGCTAAATCTAAGTAGTAGAAGTGACTTAAAGTACTATGTTGAGATTGGTTAGTAGGCTGCACTGAAAAAGAATGCCATAACTGATTACAGATGCCTAACCTGGGCAGGAAGAAGATGAAATGGTGTATGGCACTGTTTACCACAAACCTCTCATCACTGGGACAGCTATAATTCCACTTAAATCTCCTATGAGCATATCAGAATGAAAAAGGAATGAAAACTATTTCTAATCAAGTTCTTTAAATAAAACAATTTATATATCTTAGAACTGTTCTATGTTAGTAGAAGTAATAAGACTTTCCAAATAACTGTAATAAGTCAATATGTAAGAACATTAGAATAGAGAAAATTTACTTTGGTGCAATCAATAAGAGAGATCTGGTGACTCTAACAGTCAAAAGAACAGGAAATAGCAATGTCAATTAGATGATGGTAAAGATACTATTCCAAGATGTTCTATGGTATTCTACAGTTGATCTTTCATTTGTTTCATTCTAAACAAATGAAAAGATACCTGAGTCATTTCTTTACAGTATATGACAAAAAACAATTAACTTGACGTTCTGGGAATGACAAAGATTTTTCTTTATCACCAAACCCCAAGGACTAAATGTGGGTGTCACTGGAGTCCTTCACATTTGAAGATGAACTAGGTGATGATGTTAGTATTTGTTGCGTGTGGCTGCCACTCAGAAATGCAATGTGTGACCTATAGCTATTGCTAATGTAAGGACATGTGATAGAGTCTGTACCTGCTGAATGCTATTCATAGAGATGACCATATAATTCTAAAACAAGTTATTTGGGGGGAAATGTTAAAATACAAACTGATGGAAAAAGGTTGTTTTTTTTGTTGTTTGTTCTAACTTTTTTCTGACAGATGATATAACATAAATGAAATTCACACATTAACACACTGGTCATGGCTAAACTAACTACCTAAACGGATTTCTAGTAGAAACATAAATTATAAGCCCTTTCCTAGGACCTAAAGCATCATTACTTGGATCACCCAGCTTCACATTTCACATACACCATTCATTCAATTACTGAGAGCTTACAAGTACTAACTATAGGAGGAGTGAAAGATAAAGGGTGAGTGTGTGACAGCAGAAGCTAGAAAGGTAAGCAGGGTCATGTGAGTAATGCACACCACATAGAAATGTTGACTTTATCCTCACAGCAATGGAAGCCAATGGCTAATATTTGAAAGAACTTAAGAACAGTGGTAGGAAGGCTGATCAGAAGGCTGTTTCAGTAACCCAGGGGAGTGATGTTAATGATATGAATGAACTTAGGTAGAGGATATAGAAATGAAAAGTGGCCATAATTTCAAGAGATATTAAGGATGTAACATTAATGAGTTGTTTTTGATAAGGGAGGTAAGAAGAAGTAACTTGGGTAATGAGATGCACTGTGATGCCACTCACAAATATTATGCTCAAAACCTTACACATCATGAAAGAAAGGTTTTATTTTATTTATGAAATTACATTCTAAAGAACAATTAAGAATATTTACCTTGTTACAAATGGTAAATCACCCAAGAAGCTTTTAAGGATTTTTATTATTTGTGTTCTGAGGAGGCATCATTTTTACCAATAGACAATTTGCCCTTTCAAAATATTAAATAGAACAATTTTCTTACAGCTACTCTTTATTATCAGTACAGGCCACAAACCTGAGTCTTTGAAAAGAGCATGATATGACTCTTTCTTTTGGTAATGATAGAAATGGGTACTTTCAGACCATCCTTCCCACTGAGAACAATTTCAAATGCCAAATAAAACATAAAAACATGTTCATAAAAGCACCAAAGCTACTTTTGCACTGAAGAGGTATGCCAAAAGAATCTGCTATAAAAATGAACTTGTTTCATAAGAAAGGTGAATTTTTAATCTGAATTGGTATCATTTGAATGCACTAAAACATGTCAAACATGAACTTGAATGCACTAAAATATGTCAACATGAATTAAGATGGTCTTGGACTGGTGATGCCACCAGGAATCTGGCAGAAGCAAGTAACAATCCTGTCTAGGAGAAAGCACCTTCATCCTAGCCTTCACATTATTCTTAAAAATATATTTCCAAATAATATAACCAGTACGCAAAAAGAAATCAGATGAGCAAGAATCAACAGAAACAACAATAGATATTTTTATTGTCTATCAAGCTTTGCAGGGAGGGGAGGTCTGAATGATTAAAAATACTCAATAAATCCAAGAGAAATCACCAAATGAAAGCAAAATAGCACAGAACAGATGAAAAAATTATGAATCAAATCAGTTATATAATTGTCTCTCTATGCTACACTCTAGGTAATTTCTTCAAATATTATCTTGCATTTTAGCTATTGCATTTATCTATTTAACCAACTCAGTGTTTCTAAAATCTGTATGTGGTTTTTTTTTTTTTTTAAATCAAACTGATCCCTTTTGACGCTATTTTTGCTCTGTGCTCATGTTTTTGGGTTTTGTTGCTGTTGTTTTGTATTTCTTTTAACTTGGTGGTTTGATATTTATTTTTATAATTCCATTATCTGAGGGTCTTGGCATTCTAATTCTGCTGTTTGTAATTTCTGCTGACTCACACTAATGGTTACTTGTTTCCCTGTGTCTATTGTAATTATGGCTGTGAGCTTAAGGAAAAGCTTTCTCTTTGGGATTCCTAGGATGCCTAGATTGACAAAGGGAGGATTTGCATTTGCTTCCACTAGGAACCCTGAAATACAATGGGACGATTATATTTTAATTTTTTTTTTTTTACACCTACAGCACCTAGTATTCCTAGGTGGTCTCCCATCCAAGTACTAACCAGACCCAACCTTGCTTAGCTTCCAAGATTAGACGAGATTGAGCACATTCATGGTGGCTTGGCCGTAGACTAAGATGGGATAAATTTAAATAAATTTCACAACTTGGAAATTGTCAGACCTCACAGACAGTACAAAATGGAATAGCAAACCTGAGGATGGGCCTGAGGTTAAAAATTTTTGGAGATTTTCCCCGCTATGAGACTAGGCCAAGACAGACATACTTCTTTGTCCCCTCTCCTTACTGTGACTATGATCCTTTGAGTGTCTCACATTGCTGTAGACTCTCTACCTTAAACAGACACGAGGCCTTGTCTCTTCTTTCCCACAAAGCTTTTTTAAAACAAATCCTTTTGATTATCAACATCTATGAAGGCCTTAGGGGAAGCTGCAACATCGGAGTCAACTCACTTCCATTTCCAGCTCCTTTTTGAAATCTGTTCCCTGATACTTTCCCTTTACATATTTGTTTAACAAGCTCAGCTGTCCTAAAGGAATATTTGTTACACTTTTGGAACATTTCTAGTGACTTCATATAGAGAAGCATTTTAAAGACATTAAAGCCACAAAAAATGAAGTCCTCCCACAGCATTTTGAGGGGATATTTTCTGAAAATCCCCACCAATAAGGGTGGGGAGAAAAAGAGAGAAAGATAAAGCTGGAAGAGCCAAAAAGGAAAAGATCTATGTCTCTTCCTTCTTATTCTCTCCTGTATTTCTTCTCAACCCAAATGAAAGTTGCCATTTACTCTTCGTCTGTATCTCACTGGAGGTCCTGATAGTATAGAATAAACCAGAGATCAGCTACATGTTCCTGGATATATGCACCCCAAGAGATGCTAGTTCATCCAAATGCAATAAATAGTCAGAGTAGACATTTGGATAAGAGGCATCTAACATCACTTTTTTCTTGGTAGCAGCAGTCCCCCTTTCCCCTCTCCGTCAGCAAAGGCAAAAGGGCATGGGGTCAACATCAATCAATCACACAGATCTCAATTAAGTACCACCAAACACTCTTATTTCTCATTTACAAGCAGTACTGTCTAAATGGGCTGAGTAAAATCAGGGTCGCCACAGGTGATCATTGAGTTGGCAGGCTCATGGAACATGTGAAACTACAAAGAATAAACAGGACCTCCTATTGTAATTAATTTTAATAAGTTCCAGAGAGTTAAAAATGGCATTTAGTTTTACTGTATTATACATTAAATGTTAAATGGAGGAGATACATAACATTCTATTACTTTGTAATTTAGCCTGGGGCTATGAATTAGAAATATAATCATTAATAATCCAAACATATAGGCTTACCAAAATAAAGTCATGTAATTATTCAAAACAATTAACACTCACTTATGTACTTAGTGCTTTATAAAATTACACAAAAGTATAATCAATTGTCAAGGATCCATTTCCTAACACCAAGAATTTTCCATTTTCTTAATTTTAATTATTTATGTGATTTAAATGCCAAGAACAAACTTAAGATGCTTAATTCTCTCAAGCAGTTTTCTCAAAATCTAATTTTATTATGAAAGTATTCTTAATTTTTTTTAATTGTGGTATTGAGCTATACAGTGAATAAAAGGTAATTATTTTATTTTAGGTACAAAAGCTTCTACTACTTGCATCTCCTTCACTTCACTAGGAGACTGTACCTTGACCAAATTAGATCAGAAACTCCTTGACAATGGGAACAATGTCCTGCCACTGAGATTGAATAACACAAAATTTAAAATAACTACCTTATACTATTAAGGGAAAGAAGCAAAGTACAGAGTACTGTGTATATTATGCCTCCACGTATATAAAAAGGTGAAGGGACAGCCATTCATTTTTGCAACAGGACTTAGTATTATGCTGCATGTGGCTATTGGAAAGGAAATGTTCAGGATAGCCCCTAGGTTTCTGGCTTAAGCAGCTCATTAGGTAAAGGTGCTAGTTCCTAGAATGGAGAAAACAGGAAAAATAACAGGGTTGAACATTGTTTTGAGGGATGTGTGACAGACCTGTGTGTTTCTGAATCTAATTTGAATATATAAACCTAGAGAGTAGAGGAGAGTAAAGACCAGAGATCCAAATTTGGGAATCACTGACATTTTTATATTTATCATCATAGTAACGGGTAAGTTCATAGAGGTAGGGTGGAAGATAGTGAGAAGAGAAGAGGAGGTGAGAGGAGGGTAAGGGAAAGAAGAAAGCCGAGCTCCTAAATTCGGGTCTCAGGAACTCCCAACACTGAAAAGATACACAGAAGAAGAACAGCTAGCAAAGGAAACTTTGAAGAAGCGGCCAGCAAACTAGGAAGGGAACAAAAATAAGTAGAAGTTTTCACTTCAGAAAAAAAGAACAGACAAAGATCCTGAAATAAATCACACTCAGTGTGTTGTAAGAACTATAAACAGTATGGAGCAACATAATTAAATATACATTTTTTAAATCTATAGGTAATGCAGAGTAGAAACAGAGAAGGGCAAGACCACAGGCATAGAGGTGATTTGCTTCAGCTTCCTCAGTAAACAAAAAGCCTTTCATGTAAAGACTTTCATCTGACTACCTTTCATAAAAAATGATTTTACAAAAAGGCAAGATGATATACTACTACCTCTTGACAAAGATTTGACGTTTTCACTATTGATCAAAATAATACAACCACTAGAAGAAGCATTTCTCAGAGTCTGCTTCATAGTTAGTAATCTGCTGTTCTGTATGTGTGTGTGCATGTGCACACACACAGCTGTCTTTCCAAGAAATCACTCTCTCACTGAAGGAAATGCTTTGTTTCCAATCTGTTTTGCCCACTCAAATTGCACACTTCTGAGGCAGAGATGTCCTGGCAGATGTGTGGGTCTGTAGCTGCTAGACATAATGGTGACAAAGTCATCAGCACTTGAGTTACAAGAGAAGCCATGGCCACAGATAAGAGCCTAAGTAGTGCTGAAAGTGAGAAGTGGCCCCAGGAGAGAACTCTGGGCATCGTCAACATTTACGGTGCAGATAGAAGAGGTACTCAAGAAGGCAATGCATAACTTACTTTTGTTTAATATTTTTAAATATAGAGTATGTTACTAAATCTTGAACTCTTCTAAGATGAACAAATCTGCCTTGGAAATTAATATTATGTCTAAAACATCATTTTAAAACATCGTCCCATACTTTTAAAAGTCTTCTTCTCCCCTTCAAATCAATATTTATAAGAATTTGCATTTTCAGGCTTTTTGACAAAACTAAGTACATATGGTTATATATAAAAGAGTGACAAGACCATATCAACTCAAAGAAGCAGAAAAAATTCAGAGATGAAACTTCAAAAAAATGAATTCAATATAATTTAATTTTAAAAGGTCTTAGGGCTAATGGCTTGCCAATGTGACATGTATTTATAAAAAGAAGTCAGAGAACTATGCTGAAGAATCTTCCTGCCTGAAATTAGCAGAGGTCATAAAAAGTATGAATCATACATAAGAAAGCATAAACTATTTATAAAACTTTAAGTGGTTTCAGTGAAGTATATAAAATCCAGTCTCAATAATCTAAATGAATATTTGAATCAGTCTATAAGTATAAGGTAAAAGCCATTTAGACTTTCTAAAAGATACCAGTAAAATTTTGTACCAAAGAGACCATTTTATGGAATAAAAGGTGGTAAGAGTGAAAAATCTTCTGAAATTTGAAACACTTGGTCCTGGATTTATGAACTGTGTATTTCCCTAGGAGCTGAAATAGACTAAAAATATAAAGACCTTAAGGGATTTAAGAGAATTCATAGATGACTGGCAAATAATGGGCTCTTGGAGAACTTTGAAAGATCTGTCTTATATTGCTAAATTCCCTTGTCACCAATTATTTGTTCTATAATAACTATAGAAGAAAACCAGGCCCTAAACTAACATTTGGCTGCCAATGTCAGCAATAGAATATTAGCCTAGATGAACCACTGATGTGATAAGCATAGCACCTATGTTAGTTAAAATAATAATAATAATAATAATAATAATAATAAATATTATAATAATATTATTAATAAATAATAAACTTATCAGATGAAGATTTTTCTCAATGTGTTTATTTGGAATAGTCTGCAAGTACCATTAAGATTTAACTGGAAGATGAAAGTTTTAAACTATGACCTAAAATAAAAAGGGCAAAAGAAAAGTTTTGTGTGTTTGTTTTCAGCTATATAAGTATTAGGATAGTCTAAAGTTCACATTTGAAAGCATCAGTGTTCAATGCATGGCATGTTTTCTCTCAGTCTTTCTAGGAAAGTAAGATCCCAAGCGACACAAAATGCAGTCCCTAAAGAGTATACAACATAGTCTACTGAATTTATTTCAACTTAATCTTGGTTATTATAAAACAAATTTAACGAGAAATAAAAATTTTCATTTACATGAAAAAGTCTACTAGTGAGTCTGTTTCTAGCAAATAAGGTAGTAAGAACTGCTATGCATGCTTAGGTAGATGTCTCTCCAGAAGCCAGAATGCAACACCCCTTAGGCTGTGTCCACAGACTATCTGCAGAAAGCCATCTTTTCTGCTGTTGTTCCACAAGGTAATCTTATTTCATTTGAATATTGAACCAAAGTAGATACTTCCATTTTCAGAATTTCTTCTTTATCTAGTCAATTTCCCCTGCTCAAAGGTCTTTATGGTTAAGAAGGAAAATCGAAATGCCCCACATAAGCTGAAGTGATTTAGTAATCATCATCAAAACAATGTCATAAAGCGTATTACAAACACTAATAACAATATCTGCTATCCTTTATGGTAAATGACTATATCTTAAGCACAATATAAAACGCAGCCAATAGTGAAGCTACTGTGCAACTTAAAGAGAAATGCACATAAAACCCCTAGCACGGTGCTTGGTATGTAATAAAGGTGCTCCTAGTAACACATGCTACTATCTTAAACATCTCACACCCGACCCCTCTTTCAGATTCCTACTAGTGCTGCTTTAGCTCAGATTCTCAGAAGCTCTCAGTAAACTTGCTAACAGCCCTGACCACTGCCACCATGCTGGCTCTTCCTACACACAAGCCTAGTTTTGATCCTTTCACTACCAGGCTCGAAATCATTGGATTAATTTCTTCTGGCTACCAACTCTTCAGCCTAGCCTACAAAGCCCTCTACAAAAGATAGGATTCCATCTTTCCAGCCCCTTCCCTCCCTACCTCCTTATGCTACTGATGATCCCAAACTACCTGGATAACTCACTTGCCCTAAACACACATCATGTCTTCCAATCTGCAAGCAGGCTCAGTCTTAGGGAAAATGAAAAAAATCCTCATAATAGTAAACAGTCTATTGCCAGATACAAACTAAAATCTTCTCCAATTTAAAACTGTGTTCTTATAAGTCATGGTAACCTTGGTTTTAAGGAGGACAATAATACCTTTAATTTCACAACTTTATATAATTTCAGAATAAATGCACAAAAAAGGATTCCCTTTACCTTAATTTAAGGAGTGGCTGGGTCACCCACTTCTTTAACTTCCGTCTCCCAAACGAAGTTTTAGTATGGTCTAAAACCCAAAATAAACTTCCTTTGGTTTTCTTATCAGTCTAAGAAAAACCAGAAAACAAGTTTTATTAACTAGACAATTGTATTTGTACCCAAACAGCTAGCTGTTCATGTGCCCTAATTATTCCATATACCTCAATTTTAACTGTTACATATGCCTGGCATAACAAACAGCTCATCACAGGTGTTCATTTAACGTTTGATGAATGAATGTGTGTTATAATATATAATACTCACACATACAAAACCACACACATATATACACACTATATATATAAAGTATTGATATTTTGCACAAAATAGAAATAGGCTATGTATAATTTTTGGTTAACTAAGAATAAATTATTAAGATATCTCTTTTGACATATATATTTATCCAATGCATCTTAAAAATATAATTATATATTTTTCTGCCTTAGGAAGTACAATGAAGATAATTTAATATGTTTTGGCAATTCAGTACCTTTGACTGCCTCAGAATTAACATTCTAAAGATCAATGCCCTCAAGACAACACTAAACTGGAGACAGACATGAACCTGCACTATACTCTGAGAATTTACCCTGGAAGGGTTTTGTTTTAGTCTTTTTTATTAAATCATAGATAGATTATCTATCTATGCTTTGCTACTTGAAAGTTGAGCCATAAAAAAAATTACAATTAACTAGAGATGATAGTTCATTTTAACCAAGTAAATTTTCATTATCTTACAAAAAGTCTATTAATAGGTTTAAATCTTATTTGAAATATAAAATTAAAGTTTTCACCTGAGTGTTCTTTTTCTTGACTTTTTCCTTTTCCTTCAAATCACCAAACAGGTACTTAGAGAATACCTATGACTCAGGTATGGCTCAGGTGTATGACTGGCAAAGGTATATTAAGGCATGGTCCCTCCCCTCAGGGCACTTATATCCAAGTTTGGAGAAAAGACTGATACTTAGGACACAATGCCACCTGGCAGAAATCAACTATAAACTATATGACATAAACTCCCCAGGCCTTAGAAGTTTAAAGCAGAGCACACACAGAAGCTATGGTGGTCACGAAGCGTCCCGTGAATAAGCCTAATGGGCAGTGCTAACTGTTGAGGGTGGTCCAGATTAGTAACACTAGGGCCCCTTCTGAGACAAGAGTCCAAGTGGCTTGTCTGCAGTACAGGGTTCCAGGAAGAGGACGACGGGGAGGAATGACATTCCATTTAGCTGGCATCACTGGAGAAGCAGGCACAGACAAGAAAGGGAGAGACGAGGGAGACCCAAGTCCTGTTATGCCCCTGCTCTCCCTGACACCCAGCGCTCCTCACTAGCCCTTTCCACTCCTCATTGGTAAGGGAAGACAAAGCTGAAGTGCAAAGACAAGCAGAAAATGTTAATGCTCAGCTTCTGTTTCTACAAGGGCCCAAGTCTTGCTAATGAAAGGATTTTTAAAGGGTATTTTGATTACAGATGATTTTTGCCTTATGAATTTGATTTCAGAACTGCCTCCACAGTAGCATGATTCAAACAGGGAGGATGGGAAAGAAAAAAGAAAGCTTGGAATGCTGGGGCTGTGTCTGCAGGCTCTGAATATGAGCTCTTCTTCATCTAAGAAATATCCTTTTATTCCTACGAGTTTTCTATCATGCAGACGTATATAGAATTGATGAGAAAGACTTGTGGGAAAAATTCTCGACATCTGGATAATAGAATTGCAAGGCAAATATGTTATTGAATGAAAGTAAGCTGACCTTAGGGCACAAGGATAGCCTGGAAGAGGGAAAAACTAAATGAGAGAAACTAGTAATATACAAGCCTGGTAGTCAGGAGAATAAATTAGCTTTTACTATAATTCACAACAGTAATAAATATTTCTGAAGAGCTTTAAACCATTTACTCAGATAGTTCAACTTCTCCACTACTTATTCAAATGACTTGGAACTGCTTTTTATTTCTATGACTCTGTGTTATAACATTAGTTTTACAAAATATCTCACATTTCCAAGTGACAATTTAATAAATGAGGCAATAATTTTAATGTCTCCATTATCTTCCTACTTCATCAATAAAGGGCAAATAAATGATGGAAATTTGTGAAGAGAAATATTATACATCTTATAGTCTAACTGAATATCACGGTAACTTGTTTTATATGCTACATAATGAAATAAGACTACAGACATTTCAAAAAAAGGTAGAAAAAATATAAATAAGTAGACAAAAAAAATCCACTTCATATTAATTTTCAGATGATATCCTTCCAAAGAAATATCTAATACAGAAATTATCAGGATGAGCATGTAACTTCAACCATTGAAAAGGACAGCTCGATAACTTCCAAAGTAACCTCATAAAAGTATTTTGTATACTGTATTTGATTCTCAAAAAGCAAGTGCTGCAGTTATCAACTAGTAGAGCTGACAAGCGGAGAGGTCAGTTGAAGACAATATTCTTTTCTACACTCCAAGAAACGGACTGCCACCATATTCCAAAATTTCTTTCAAAACTATTTTGAATCAACTATCCCTTATGCTTACCTACCTGATTCTGTAAAATTTCAAGATTCCTTAATGTTGTTCCATTAATTGTCATAAATTCCATGTCACCTGACAACTGTTTAAAATGCCTGTAAAAGAATAAAATATGAGCCATGATGTAAGTGCATAAAAACCAATTCAGACACTAGAAATATTCCAGTAACATTTTGAAAAAAGTTAGCTCTTTGACAGGGAATCAAACCAAAAGAAGCAAAGAGAATATCACTGGGATATCGTCTTCCACTGATGCTAGTGTTGTTAAATAGACTGATGGCAAAATAAGGATAGCTGCTCTTGAACCGAAAACAAGAACAAGGAAGGAAAGTTATGTGGTACACAGAGTTTTTGGAGCTTTTTTACATTTCCAGGAATAGAACCAAACATAGTCTTTTATCACTGGCAAAGCATGTGGCAGTATCTTCAGGAAAAAGTATACAATTAGCTGGAAAAATATGTCAAAATACTTAAAAATGTCCTCCTTATTCTTCAGCATGAGATCATCTTGATAAACCCTTTAACAACTTTTAATCAACATTCTGATATGTGCACCAAATGTTATTTACTCTATAATTAACAACAAGCATTAATGTAGCTAATGTTTTAGTAAAACTGAAAAGCTGGCAAAAATTATTTAAGCTCAAAGAAAGCACATTCTGCTTATGTCCCTATGACTATCCCAAACTAGATTAAAAGTTCAATAAATTTCATATAGACTTGAGTATTGAGTTGCAATATGATTAAGTGCATGCACAACTCCAATTTGGCTTTATTAGTCTTTCATGTTAAAAAGTATATTAATCAATGCATTACTGATATAGGAATTCAGTTTCCTTTATACGCTAAACTGTTTTTTCCATCAACAGCATTTATAGACTTGATGGCTTAAAAGTAAGAAAATAATGGCAAGTCACTAAACTATTTGGAGAAAAAGCATGCACTATAAGCCCAACCTCACTTATCATGGCTATAATAAGATTTAGATAAAATCCAGTTTCCCAAGCCAGTTATAGAAACAAGCCCTTAACCAGGAATCTAGAGCCTAAAATCAAAGCCCACATCATTATGAAATGACTCCACTTCTAGATGACTCCCCAACTAAAGCTCCAGAGCCCTAACAAAGAAATAACTTACTGCACATTAGGAATGTTGCCTAGTAACTGAACGCTGTCCTTGGGCAGTGTAATTTCTCAGTTTGACCTAGCTTCCAAAAAAGGATAATTTGTTAATGATTTTCAGAAGGAAGCAACTTCAAAATTGACTGATAGCAGGTATATGTAGCCCCTTTTTTCCTTCTTATAGCAATTAACTTAGTTTGCCTTGCAATATAGCAATTTATGTCCTTGGGCTACCCTCATTAATAGATCTTAGCTCCTTGAAGGCAAGGGTTATTCATATCTTATATATTGGGTAGCATCTGCAGAGTCTAGCAGAAAGTAGATGTTCAACAAATGTCTGCCATTTTCCTACAAAAAAAGCCAGTCTGAGTTTGTTTATTTGTCTGTTGAGTCATAAAGCTCAGAAATGTCTGTGAAACACTCAGGGACAGTAATGAAATATAAAATGTTATTTTCAGGAAGAAATAATTATGCAGTGATTGGCTGTGAAGATAACAGGTGTTCACACAACTTCATGGTTGAAAAATCAAGCTGGAAGAGCTGAATACCTAGACTGAGAGTTGGTATCTAACCAGTCCTCATTTTTAGATATGTCATGTTTACTTCCCCTACTCCTGACAGTTGGGTTTAACCTACACAATTAACATAGTTACAGACTCTAGAGAAATGCTTAGTTAGCACAAAAGACTAATAAAGAACTCATAACCCAGTAGCCTTTTCCAAAAACATCTCAGTAGTGGCCTGTATCTCCCATGAGCACCAGAGATGTGAGATAAATAGGTGGCATTTAAAACGTGTGGACTGTCCAGAAATACTGCTCCATTGCCTTCACCCTCACAAGCACTTATAAACCAAACAGTCCATACCCTGAAGAATGGTGTCTTAAGTTTAGGATTCCAAAAGCATGCCCTGTTCCACCAAATATCTGAGGGTTTTATCAGCTAACTCCATCCAAAAGTGAAACCCTGCTCCTACAATGTGTTGAGTGAACCTCTGAAGCAAGGCACTGTCAGAACATCAAGACTGAAAATTGGAATTTCAAGGAGCATGATTGCTAAGAGTTTACACAACTGCTTTTGTGCTTGCTTGCTAAACTGTATATGTGTGGCAGAATATTCTTTGAACTAACATAAGACCTGGTAGAGAGAGTTGGAGAAGCTTAGAGTCCTCATCTACATATAGTTACTGGAGGCTCCCAATATCTATTATATCAAAAAGAACCTAGTAACTGTGAACAACCAAACTGGCTTGAGTTACCAGACCTTTAGTGAGAAACTATACAGGTATGCCTCATTTTATTGAGCTTCAGATGTTGGATTTTTTTTTTTTAACAAATTGATGGCAAGACCCTCTACCTGCAAAAAGATTACGACTTGCTTTATTACAACACTCATTTCACATCAGTGGCTGGCAACCAAACCCACAATATCTCTGAGGTATGCCTGTATGGGTTCTTTTCTTAATTAGCAGCATTAATAAGATGTGCATATGGTTTTTTGTTTTACTTTTGGTTTTGCCTTTACTGAACAAGTCATCTAAACCATAAAGCAAAGAAACAAAGAATTTCTTTAAACGTATATCTGCATTTTTTAAATAAAAGACAGTAACCACTGGGTACTATGATACTGGTTCCTATGGAACAATAAATACCAAGCAACTATAAGAACTATCTTTCCCAAATGTTTGGTTGATAATAACATGTTCTGGAACTGGGACTCTTTCTTCCAAATATCAAAAAAAAAAAAAATTCTTTCTGTCAGTCCCTATTTCCTTTAGGAATTACATACATTTTTTAACTAAGCACTGTATCTGCCAGCATCATTAGGAAATCAATGGTATATGATCACTGATCTGAAATACTCAAACAATTCTGAATTATTTATCCTTCTGGAAGAAGCCAAATTTTATGTTTTCAAATGAACCTTATAAACAATTAGAATTCATGCTGTGTGAACCTGGATAGAAATAAGTAACATGGGAAAATACTTCATTAATATTTCAGACAACAAAAATACAAAGAATGCTTTTTTCCCCCCTCAAGTTTCATTACGGCAAGAAAACACACTTGCTACAAACCTGCCAAATTTAAGATTCCTACACTGCTTTAAAAGAAATCTGATTTAGACTAAAGCAGTAAAGGTACAGACCTTACTTGAGAAATCAACCCCTTATGAAGATCCTATTTCGATATTACTTGAAAATGGAAACAAAGGCAAAAAAAAATCTACCATGTTGCATATGAAATCAATAGTGGAAAATAGTTCCACTACCTAATCTTTTGATGGTTAATTTTATTTAATTATTATACATTTAATTTAATAAAATTATTATAAATTAATTATCATAAATTGCATGAAACTCATTTATAGATTTACTTCTACTTAATTTGTAATTAAACGATATAAATATCTTTGCATTCCTAAATGTTTCCAATAAGCATATTAGAGAGGAAAATAAAAAGAAAGGTGTATAATGGGTACCCAGGACCACTGCCAGGTTCAAAAGGTACAGTTATACTATATCATTATATATAGTCATACTCACTGTTATGATTTATTACAGTGAAAGCATACAAACAAAATTTGCTCAATAAAACCTCACTTAATACATCCTTAGAATGATTCCTAAAGTGGTATATGTTCCTCAACCTAAAATTCTATTGTAAAGGCACAAAGACCTTTAAATAAACATATTCCAAAGTTTTTATGAAATGTGCAGCAACTTTTGTGGAACGATTTGTAAAAGAAGACAACTAACGCTTCCTCCAATAACACAGTTCTCAAAGTAAGTATAATCATATCTTAGGCTGCTAAACTTTTAAATTTTAAAGTAATACAACTTAATTTTAAATACAGAGAAGGACATTCATGTGTTCCAAAGTAATCATTTTGAGAGGCTACATTCTTTTCTCAAGATTTAAGAACTGTGAAATTACTCTTTGGGAATTATATTTAGAGTCCAATCACATGCCACCCATAAAACATCATCACTTACATTTCAATAGTACCAGTTTTGATCACAACCTTTATTCATTCATCTTCGCCTCCAAAGGCATTTTGGGAATTTCCAATCAAACCCATGCTCACAGGATGAAGAATTCCTTCCTTCTTTTTTTTTTTATTAATCCTATATTTACTGACTGCCTACTGGGCATTGCGTGATATATAATGTGAGGGCCTAACGTTTTGGCCCTCTCTGTATCTTTTTTATCTGGCTCTATGGAAATGAGAGGAGGGCGTTACCCAACAGGCAGATTAGACACACACTAAGTCACCAGCAGATCCAGTTCCCTGACCACTTCCCAACAATACCAACAAATATAAGTTCAGCTTCACTCAATTTATCAAGTCAGGTAATTTTAAAATAAGCTATTTTAATTTCAGTGCAAATAAATACTTTATGTTTTACTGTTTAGTATTATTTTCACTTTGAACTAAATATGCGGAGGACACAATAATATTAGAAAAAGACAACTTCCTATTCCAATATTAATACTTCATTGCTTGGTGATGTAGGGATAGAAACAAATCTTCATGGGCAAGCTATTAGTCACTAGTTTAACCTCATTCAGTTAAAGGCTCTCTATCATGAACAAGTCAAATGGTAGGTAGCTTGTCATCCTTTCTTTATGGGGATCCCACACAATCGACCATACAGAGCACCCTCTGCAATATGTTTCCTATTACTGGAGCTTAAAGTGGAATCCAATGAGGTATAATGCCTGGCTGCTACTTTTTTTAATAAAACATTTCAGCCATAATAAAATATAGACAAATATAGTACCCAAGTTAAAAAGTAAACATCAACTAGAACTCCTCCAGGCCATTTCCCCCACTGACCTTCACTGTCTCCCCTCCATCCTCACTGGAGAAAGCCATTCTTCTAACTCTGCTGTCCATCATTTCCCATGCATGTCTTTATACCTTCACTATATATGTATGTATTCTTAAGCAATACACACTACTGTTTCTCATGTTTCTAACTTCATATAATAGTATGTACTCTGTGTTCTTCAGCAGTTTGATTTTTGGCTCAATAACTTTTGAATAATGAAGCTTTTCTAATATTGATATATATAACTTGAGTCCATTCATTTTCATTACTGCATAACATTATATTGCATGAATAGAACACAATGAACCCATTGCCCTGTTGATTAACATTTAGATTGCTATAAATGGAACAAAACTACTTCCAAAGAAATGATATGCTTTTCTATCCTAACTACCACATACAACACACACCAAAAACCACACTACAGAAAGATTCCCAAGTGACCTGCCTTTCTTCCACTCTCTCTAACAAACTCAAACCGGCACTTCCTCTTCCTTCCTCAATTCATACTAAGATAGCTCCTATCTGTCCAACCACCTCTGCAAAAAAGGAAGTAGCTTACTTATCCAGGATCAAAATGATGAAGGATAATCCTTCACAGAGCCAAAGACAAGGGGCTGGTGAAGGTGGAATACAGAAAAGCAAGGAAATAATCCCGCTACCTTTTTTTATGCCACTGGCTTTTAAACTAGTATTTTCCTAGAATGTCACCTGCTAGTTTTTATATCTCTGGAACTCTACAAAGTTAATCACTCTTTTAAAAAGCTATCTACATTAGTAGCTGTCTTCTTTGTCTCCAAATTTATGGCCTATGAAATAAAACTAAAAATACAAATCAGAAAGGGGATAAAGTTTTATGAATGCTTTTTAATACCACTTAATTCCACTTATTATGACTTGCCAATTAACTGCTTTAGGAAAAAAAGCACAATTTTGTAGTCAAAACTATAATAGCTATCATGAATACAAATTGACAGAATTCTTAAAGATTCCGTCAATATTTTTATATCAATTAATATTTTTAATATTCTTCAGCAGCAATATCACACAGTTCATCCTTGCCCCTGAACGGAGTATTCCATAGATAGCAGGTAAACTTCCCTGAGTATAGTACTTAACAAATTCAATTTAAGAAATATCATTAATATAACTCCACCTCTTTTTTACTTTTGAGAAACAACTTACTTGGGTTTGGAAAGCACCTTTTCCAAGTTAAATTCTTTGAGATATCTTATTATGGCAGCCAAAGAGCAAATCACAGGCTTCTCCAAGTTAATAATGCCAGAAAAACTTTGAGAACCTAAAAAACAGAATATATACTTTCATTAGAATTATTATTCACCATTATAAACAAAATTTAAAATAAATAAATTTAATTTTATGGTTACTGAAATAATGATTTAGATAATATTTCCTTAAAACTGCCCTTTAGAAAAATGCAGACAATTACAGTATGGGAAATAGGAGGGCATTTTCTGATGACAGAATAAATCTTTTGGGAAAGCAATAGAGCAACTTTTTCAAAATGTAAAATGCTTATATCCTTTGACCTAGAAATACTCCAAAATGCATGTCAAAGAAGTATATACAAGAAGTGAACTGAAAAATATTTTGTAACAGTAAAAAACTAGAGACAACCTAACTGAACATCAACAGGGCAGCAGCTAAATAAATTCTGTTAAGTTCAGATTATTATACACCTATCAAGAGGAATGACTTACAGCTATTTGCACTAATGTGAAAAATGATCCATAATATATTACTGAGTGAGGGAAAAAAAAGTTGTATGATCATTCTCATCTATCAACAGGAATATTATAACAGCTTTCTATCTGGTCTTCCAGCTTCATCCTATATGTGCCCTATAAGGCACGGGTGCCCAACTCCTGGGCCACAGACTGATATGGGTCCAAGGCCTGTTAGGAACAGGGCCGCACAGCAGAAGGTGAGCGGCTGGTGAGCGAGCGAAGCTTCATTTGTATTTGCAGGTGCTCCCCAGCACTAGCATTACCACCTCAGCTCCACTTCAGATCATGAGGCATTAGATTCTCATAGAAGCAGCAGTCCCTCGTGCCACAGAGGTTGGGGGTGGTTGCTATAAGGTATTCTTAACAACATCCTTTGTAAAATATATCTCAGATCGTTACATTACTGGGCTGAAAAGTCCTCCAACATCCCCCAACTTACTAGAAGAAGCTCAAGTCCTTAAGTCTATGAGACCTTGTACAATTTGCCTTCCAAACTCTTTGAGTTCACCTCCAAATATTCTCCCTCTTAGTCACTTTATTCTCACTCAGGCTATTTGCTATTTCTTAAACATACCGGGCATTTACGATATGTTGTGCTTATTGTTGTTTTTGCTTACACGGTCCATATGGCTTTCCCCCTTAACTCCTTCAATCTTTGCTCAAACCTTTGTTCAAGTGCCATTTCCTCGATGAAGCCTTCCTTCACCATCCTATTTAAAAGTTCACCCTCTTCCGTGCCTTATTTTCTTCACAGCACTTATCACCTTCAGACATACTATCTAACATACTACATTGTACATTTCCCCCCATTAGAATGCAAATTCCAGAAGGTCAAGAATTTTTGTTTTATTCCTTATTGTATGTGCATGCCTCACATAATATAAGTAGTCAATAAAAAGTAGTTGAAAGAATAAACTCAAGTTATAATAAACAAATAGATAACTATGTACATGTTTATGTGTATATATGTCAATTTTATATAAAAAATTCATAAGAATTTGAGGTGAGAGACTTTTACTTTTTTCTTTATATACAACTATGTTTTGACTTCTTTGCAATAGGCATTTGTTACTTTTAGAAATAAACATATTATAAAATATCCTCTACTAATCAGTAGATTTCACCCATAGCTTTTTCTAAAACCAAAGTATAAATAAACAATTAACAAAACCTTTTCCCCTTCTACTGAGAATTTTATCTTTTAACTTTCTAACTCTGTTCCACAGGAAATCTGATAAAGATGAAGTGCCAGTGTGTTATAAAGTAGCAGCAGAATAGGGTAAAAATGACTTGAAATTGTTAAATTGCACCTGGACCAGGAGGAATTATAAACATCTGATTCCAGAATTTTGACCTCCCCTGAGAGTACACTGATTCTTTGAACTTGGCATGTCCTTTGTAGAAGTTCCTGCAAGACATGGTGCTTCTAAGCCAGGGCAGACCCTGCACCTACTGGATCAGAGCCCTTTCTTTGCCACTAAGCTGTCACTAGAGAACAGAGGAAACTGAAGTGCCAATGGCTCTGTGGACTACTACAAAAACTGCTGAAGACTACTCCCACTAAGAGAACATATGCCCTGCCAGAAAGCTGCATTTTTTGTCCTATATCCTTCTAAGTGAATCTGATGCTAAGATTGGCTTATGGTGGTCTTGTGACTTAGTCTTGTCTTTAGTTGAACATAAGACGATGATCCCTTGTTGATATCTCAGACTGGCATCATAAGTAAGTTACACTCTCAGACACTCAATTCATTTGGGCTAAGGCACCAGAAGATCAAAAGGGATTGGAAGAGAAATCCTAACAAGACATTGACGCCTGGGAGGGAGGTGGAGGAAGTTAACCTATTTGTGTTATAATGGTGAAAGCTCTATAGCATGTGATAAGGAGCCTTAACATAAGCTGGACTGGTAGGAATGAGGGGTACAGACCAATGAGTCACTGATAACTGGTTGAGGAAATGTGAATTAGACAAATAATGGTTACCTAACATATTCAAACCCTGTCACTAATGTTCTGGTACTTAAATTCCAGCAACCAACCTTTTGAAATGCTACCCTTCATCAGGAGACTGATCCATACATTCTATAAAACCACAAGGAAAAAAAATGGGCCATATTTTAAGAGAAACTAGAAGAAAAAGTGGTCAGTAACTAACCCCTTCACTCCAACGATTATGTCAAAAACAACAAATTACTAAATGGTTAAAACTACAAAGGAAGAAGCTGCACTGGTGTTTTTGATGAGTGTAAGATCCATGAATTCTTCCCTCTACTTCTTCCAGTTATTTATTAGTAACTACTTAGTTTTCATTAAATTGAAAGTCAAAACTGGCACCTCTATCAAAACTCAACTCAGTTAAATTTGAGGACATATGGCTCACATGCATAAAATATTTACCTTTGATGTCAACTACATCGTTTGAATAAAACTCTGTAACCATCTGGAAAGCATGGCTGTATTCAAAATACATGTTATCCATCCTTTCTACTCGAATTCTGTCATCCCGCACACTGAAAAAGAAAAAATGAAAATTTCAAAGATAACTGAAAATTTCAAAGATAGCTTAAAAAAAGAGAGAGAGTTAAAGTTTCCCTGTCAAAGGGCCTCATTGATAAAATGTAATTATTACTTTTACTACTGGTATTTTTTATCACCTAGAACATTGTGAGTACTTTGTTATCAAGAACTCATTGAAATTAAGGTCAATTACTTTAATAAATATAAAAGGGAGAAAAATAGAAAAGCATCATTGTCACTCAACTGCATCATTTGTTTAAATACTAGCAACAGAATACATCATCAAGTAATTCTTTCTTTGAAGTAGCATCTATATGTCTGGTTGGCTTCTTGCTAACTCCATTTCTACCACAACCTCCAGTCAAAAACAGAAAATTCCCCTTAGGTCACCTCTCACTGTTTATTTAAAGTGGTTCTATAATCTTTAAAAATGTTACACACACACTCACACACATGCACACACACACATACATACACACATATATACACACACACATATATATACATATACATGATTATGTAAGCACATAAACAAAATCATATTCATGCTGGCTAGTACGTTTTCTTTTCTAATTTCTGTTTTGCTTAGCTACCCATTCTCCTCTCCTCCTCTCCTTTCCTTATCACCTCACTGACAACTCATGTTAATAGCCTAGAATAAATATTTCCTTATTTTTTTCATGTTCATATAATCATACACAAGTATATCATATACATACATGCTCATACATGTCATTGTTTTTGTGAAAAAAAATTAACATAGAGGATTACTGAATCTTACCTGTTCTTTTTACATGTGTTAAAATGATCATATGGTTTCTCTCACTTAATTTCTTAATATATTATTCATATTTTCTGATGCTGAATGATCCTTGCATTCCTGGGAATGTCCTTGTCATGATGTTCCATGTTGCTCAAAGTTATAAACTTGATTTTTAGTGTTTTAATTTTTGCCAGGAAATGTGTGACAGCATACCTAGCTCCAAAGACTTTTTCTGCTCTCCTTCAAGACTAGGCAAGCATAAGCTGATTCAGGAAGCAATCTAAGAGGCAGGATTTTCTCCCATCTGTGGTGCTGAAGAAGGATATTTCCACCTTAATCCACTGAAGAGGGAGTACCAGACTGACTATTGCAAATCTCTTATAAATTTTTACCTTCATGTAGACTCCCTTAATACCTGGATTTTTAGACACCTATAGCAAACTTATTATTTAGCAACTCAAAAAGCAATGAATGACCTTACGTGAACTCCACGGTGTTTTTATACAAGTTCCTAGCATGAACACAAGAAGCAGCTGGTAACTCAATTACTGTTCTAATTAACATTTTGTTTGATAAGCAGATAAGGATTTAGAAATCCATTAAATCTAATAAAAAATGGACTAGTCAGTTATCCCTGAGGCTTTTACAAAAGTATCACAACAGTATTAAAGTCATCATTCTGCAATCTGTATATTAAATATTTTCATGAAAAAATTTGTTTTTTTTTTTTTACAAACTGGCTGGTGTTAAAATCTCCTACCTGTGCTTTCCCAGATTTCTTAAAAATTGAAGCAAGTTATAGTAAATTCAAATCACTATCTCTTTGAAACAAAAGTCTCCTTGAAACACCATATATATATAATAATAACCAACCAGAAAAAACTAGATTTTAGTAGATTTCTACATTAATCACAGAACTATAAATTTTGATTTCCTAAAATTGTAGTCTGTGGAATACCTACATCACAATCACATGCAACCCACATTAAAAGCACAGATTCCCCACCCCAAATGTGTTCAATCTGAACTCCGCAGGAAGTTATGGGAAAGGAGGTATTTTCATTTTTAACAGGTTTTCAAGGTGATCAGAGGCAAACTGCAGACTGAAAAAACTAGTCTACATTAACAATACTGGCAGCCATCATAGGACTAGAATACAAAATAGAAATGTAAATCTCCAATGACAGTCTATGTTGCAGCTGTTCTATTAGAGAGGTCAGTAAATATCTTTTCACCAAAAAAATTAAGGAAGTCAACTGTAGTCAAATAACTGACCTGGGTCTGAGTAATTCCCACCTCTACAAAGGCTGTTTCAGTGAAGGCCAAAGCCTCCAGAATCTTGGAAAGGAGGCTGAACAGAAGTAGTGCTCCTCCCTGGGCCATGCCCGTGATTCCCCTCTGTGCTGGGTGGGAGGACAACCATCAGGATATGAGTCTCAGTCATCACATGAGGTTTGCCAAGCTGCACTGCTTGAATATAAGATTTCTAAGTTTAAAAAATTCTTTTCAGATGTGCCCTGCCTCTCTGTTGCCAAGTATATTGTTTTTGAAAAACTAAATGGTGATAAAACTCCCAAGTGTGAGGCTCATACTAAAAAGAAGGCAATTTCATACTCAGTATCTCTTAATGTCAACTTGGACATAAAATTCGTGACTCTCTAGTATTGAATAACAGACCACCGACAGTGATTCTGAACAAACATTCACTGGTGACCAAACAGGTGGCAGCTTACCAATTTTAAGATTTAAGTTGACTTTGGAAACTATAATTTTTATAGACAAAAAAATCTTATTAAAGGCTGACAACCTACTTTTGGAAAACTCACAAGGCCTCTTCTGACAGCATACTTAGTGATAATAATAATACTGATTGAGTTCCAAGCTTCCTAGATGAATGATTAATTCTCTCCTCTGAGGACAGAACGCAGGATAGGTCTAGATTGAATAAAAGAGGCCATGTAACAATTACAATGTCTCTATTTTAGAATTAGTATATGAAATTAATTTTATCACTGCTTATAGTAGGGAACTATCACCACTTTCTTAGAAGACTAAGGGCTTTATGTGAAATAATAAATATAAAGACAACCACTAGAACAAAAATATTAGAATAACCCCATAAAAACAAGAAGAAAAATAGACCACATAGTGAACGATTCTCTAAAAGACATAAAAATAGAAAATGAAATTATATACACAAGCTAATATCAAATACATCTGCCATACTGACAAATGTAAATTTGCTAAACTTGCCTATTAAAAGAAAGTTTATCTCAGATTGAATTACAAAGAATAAAAAAAAAAAAACCTCTAAGCTACAAACAAGAGTATAACTTAAAGTAATTCTGAAAGGCTAAAAATAAAAGGATGGCTGAAAAAAAAGTACCCAGATGGATATACTAAGCAAATGCAAATACGTAAAAAGAATGGGACAAGATTTTATTATAGGGCAAGATAGAATTCAGAACAAAAAGCATTAAATGAGACAAAGAGAGGTACTCTGTAATGATAAAAAGGGCAAACTGGAAGAAAAATTTTTTACCCCTGTCCTTTTACAATACTTTTAGATTTTTAAACCACTGGAATATATTTATTCAAAAATTAAGATTGTTTATTAAAAAGACCAAGAGAAAGAAAAGGAAAGAATAGATTACAGGAACTATGCAGAAGCTTCCAGGAGGTGTTCATCTACTTTCCTGTACTTGAACCTTGAAGGTTATGAGTGGGGAGTGAGGGGGGACAGTGGCTGGACCCAACCTGCCACTTTGCAGAACATGAGAGGAAGACAAACCCAAGGAGAAGAGAAAAAGAAGAGCCCTTAAATCTAGCCGTGCCTGAATTCCAACCTATCTTCCAGGGCTTTACCTATATTAGCCAAAATGTTCATTTTCAGCTTTAAAATACTCAATGAGAACTCACTAGAAAGTGTGGGGTTCTTAAAAATAAAACAGAGTCTTTTATTGTCCTGAGAAAGAAGTAGACATAATCACACAGATAGCTTCTGAGAAAGATAGGAATCTCTACTGAAGAACATGTGGCCAATAGCAAACTAAGGTGAGGATGACTCAAGCTTTGATTTCAGCTGGTGAATCTGCTTCAGACCAAACCAACAGGCAGGCAGAACACAAGTCATAGACTCTGGGGACTGTAAGGAACCCCTTTCCAACCCTCTCCACCAAGCTGAGGTGAACGGACCTTAGCCAAGGTGAGAAATCAAAAGCAAATTTAGGGTCAGAGCACTAAAGGATTAAAAAGATCTGAGGTAAAGAACCACAGCGAAACCTGCCCCTGGAGGGAAGGCCTATCTGGGAATGAGAGGACTGAGCTTCCTCATCACTGTGTGAACCCCATGGGGCCTCAAGACAGAAGCCTAAGGCCCAGAAAGTAAATCAAGGCCAGCATGCATGGCAGCTGGGCTATTCAAAAGACTAAGAGAAATGGAAAGTATCTTAATAAAAGAAGTCTGTACTAGGTAAATTCACATCTTTCTAAACCTTTCTTTAGCTTTTTCTAAACTTTTGGTTTTACTTTTCCTTCTACAGTGGTTATTACCTCTTTAAGGTAAAGCTCCATCAAAAAATTTCTAATCTGTCTTACAAACCCGACAGGAAAGTACTTCTTTCTGCAATGAGGTCAGGAATACTGACTGCTCAAACCTGGGAAACCAAAGAGGAAAAGAAATGTGAAGGGGAAGGGAACAAAGGCAGAAGGCCCAAGGCCTAGAGAAGCCATTCATGGCTGCCTATAGCCATGACCTCTCAGCTCTTCTTCCTTGATCCTGGAAATCTTCTCTAAGGATGGATTCTCCCTGTGACAATATTTTAAGTCTTCCATCCTTTCTTAATGTTTCATCCATCACAATCATGGATCTTTCTAACACCCATCTACACATAGCATATCCCTAACTCTGTGCTCACATTCTTATTTAAAAAGTGGGCCAAGACTCACCTCCTCTAAGATGCTTTCCCAGAAGGATAATCACATGCTAGGAAAGCCTGTGCTTTCTACGAGACACATGGGACTGTGGTTTGTAAAGTAATACTGTTAAAAATAAAGCCACATTTTTAAGCACACGTGCTTTTTGTCAGAAACTTTACTGCCAGAGATAGAAACACAAACTGTAACATACATTATAAAGAAATTAAAACTTCATGAAATAGTAACCAAAATAATGTCATATATGCTATAACATTACTCCTTCTGAAGCCCAGAAGCAAGTGAAGAAAGGGAATGGTTGCCTCCTCGTGCATTTTTCCTGAGAAACCTAAGACATAGTGGTTAAGAGCATGTGCTTCAGAGCCAGGAAATCTGGATCAAATCCCAGTTCTGCCACTCACCAGCTCAATAATCAGACAAACAACCAAATTTTTTAAAAGGTCAAAAGAAGATATAAGAATAGCCAATAAGCACATGAAAACATCACTGGTCATCAAAGAAAAAGCAAGTTAAAATCAAAATGAAACACCACCTCAAACTCACAATAATGGCTAAAATTAAAAAGATTGTAATTGAAAAATAAAGAAGTATTTAAAAAATAAATAGAATAAAAAATAAAAATAAAAAGACTGGCAATACCAAGAATAGCAAAGATGTGGAACAACTATACCCCTCGTCTGCTGGTGGGGAAGTGCATAACTGGGGAACTGCTTTTGAAAAACTTAGTTTGGCTGATTCTTACACAGTTAACTATGTACTTAGCCATACAGCCCAGCAATTCCACTCCTGTTTTCCCAAAATAAAAACATATGTCAATAAAAAGACTAGTACACAACTGCTACTGAAAATATCTAAAAACCCAAATGTTCAGCAAGTGAATGGATAAACAAATTTTGGTCTACTCATATAATGCAATGCCATTGAACAATATAAACAACTACTGATAATACTCATTGGTAAGGGTGAACTTCATAGTCATTATGCTGAAAGGAGCTGGACACCAAAGAGTAAATATTGTAATAATTCCACGCATGTGAAATTCTAAAAGTATCTGAAATATCCCATAGTGACAGAAATCAGTATTTGCTTGGAGTAGGAGTTGGAGGTGGGGCTCAAATGACAGCAAAGGGGCACAGGAAACTTTATAGGGAAGATGGAAATGTTCTACTTTTTAAATGGGGTAGTGGTTATACTGATGTATGTATTTGTCAAAATTAATTGACTCATCCAGATAAAGTGTAAATTTTACTGCATGTAAATTATATTTGATCAAAGTCAATGAAAAACAAAGCTTTGGATATTTGCCATATACTTATAGCTTAAATTTTTCTATTAAAAATATCTGAACAATTAGACTAATAAAATCCTGTGCAAATGTGTATTCCAAACACATTCTGGGGAGTAAGATTTTATTCCAGTATGTATTTAGCAAAAAACAATGTTGTAGGGAAGTATCTCATTTGAAGTATCTCAATTAACTTCAAAAGGTATATTCCATATTTACATGCTTTGAGATGATCATATTTGCCATCCACTCTTTATATATCTATATAATTTCTCTTGTGTTGTGTATATGTGTACACACACACACACATACGATACAATCACCTTAACACAGGTAAATTTAAAAAATAATTTATGCTTCCTGTGGTTCAAAGAATTTTTCAATTGCAAAACCACAAAATTATTACCTGACATACTTGCCTTTGAGAAAAAGCAAAAGAAACCTTACTTTTATGAGAACACCAAAGACTTATGTAACCCTAAAGAGGACAATCAACATTAAAATATTCTCAGATCAGTGAAAATGCATCTGAAACACTTTTTCATGCATGATTAAAAGCATTTTCTCAGCAATAAACACAAAATCAAGATCATTTCACTCAGTTCATATGCCTTTTGAGTTCATTAACAAGCCCATGCCTGCCTCAGACAACCTAAAAAAACTAATCTTCCTAATGTTTTCTCTAAAAATACTAATTCTAATATTATCCCAAGAAAGCACTGCTTTTTAAAAAAATCAACAAATTGACTATCTGGAATTCACAGTACAATGAATTAAAAATAATACACAAATAACACACCAGCTAACTGGTGCTTCCTTTTTAATTCAGTCAACAAATCTTTGCTGTGCAAAGTACTACACAAGGACAAATGGATAAAAAGAAATAAAATTGAATTGTGCTGAAATGGGCTGAACCGTGTCCCCCTAAATTTCATTTGTGGAAGTCCTAACCCCTAGTACATTAGGATGTGACCATATTTGGAGATAGGATCTTTACAGAGGTCATCAGGTTAAAGTGAGGTCATTAGGGCGGGACCCAGTCCAATATGACTGGTGTCCTTATAAATAAGACACATGCCCCTGAAGAAAAATCTATGCATTGTTAGTAGAGAAGATAAAGTGGAAGGAAATATGCAAGCAGAAAGGAAGATGGAAGTTTGTCTCCTAGAAGCAGAGCCTTGGAAATAACCTAAGGAGGCCCTTTCCTCTGCAGCCCCAGGAAAATGACAGAATGTAATGAGAGGCTAAGCTCTGTGCCTCTCTGTAGCAATAAGTAGGTGGGAAGGAGGCAGAATATGACAATCAACCTGCAGGCCAAGCTGTTCCCACTGTTCCCTGACAAGCGGAAGAAACAGGATTTTATTCTGTATGGGTGGGCAGTCTCTTGTCTTACTCAATTTAATCACCCACAAGTAAACTTTGTGATATATGGGGGTTGATAGTTAAGAGTTACATAAAAGACTGTAAAATATACTTACCTATAATGTAATTCAAACATAAATGATACCCTGTCTTAGCAACTAGAAATTTCTCAGACTTAAAAGGGGCAGAAATTCCTTTATCAAGTAATTCCAAACTCCCAATATTTCAGTCAGAAGCACAACCAGTATTTACAATTCTATCTGCGAAAAAATTTATGTCTACTTACATAATATGAAACACCTGTCATTTTTCAGCTACTATGAAAAATGAGGAAGAAGAAAAGGTCATGGGAAGAGAGGCAGTGGTCTGACCTAATCCCAGTAAATAGCAACTGATTAACAAAAAGTTCTTTAAAGCTACAACCCACATTAAGAAAAACATTTTGTATCATGACCCAGTATCCACACACACTGACAGTGTATTACCATTCCTTTGCCTTTGCTATGGTTAACAAATTACTACAAACTTAGTGACTTAAAACAATACATATTACCTTATAGTTCTATAGGTCAGAATTCTGAAATTGGCCTCACTGGGCTAAACTCAAAGTGTTGGCAGGGCTGTGTTCCTTTCTGGAGACTGGTTCCCTACCTTTCCCAATTTCTACAGGCAGTCTACATTCCTTGGCTTGTGGCTTCTTCCTCTATATCAAAACTAGTGTTGATAGGTCAAACACTCACAATGCACCACTCTGACATCTTCTTCCTTTTCCACATATAAAAGACTTTTGTAATTAATTGGGCCCATCTAGGTAATCCAGGGTACGCCCCCTATCTCAAAGTCATCAGAGTAGCAACCTTAATTCCATCTGCAACCTTAATTGCCCTTTGCCATTTAACCTATTTATAGGTTCCAGGAATTGCTGAGACATGTATATTTGGCGGGGGGGCGGGGGGTATCATTCTGCCTATAATAAAGATAGACAGACAGACACACACACACACGCATGCATGCACGCATGCACACATTACTTGACCACCTGTGCCTGTTTCCTCATTTATAGAAATGTATAACTTATAAATTATATAGTAATTACTATACAATAATAACTACTTCAAAAAGTTGATAAGAAAATTACATGAGTTAATAGGAGAAATGGTCATAGAATATACCTAGTATATAGCAAGAGCTTCATTAACTATTTTTTATAAATTCTTATTTCACCTTTGTTTAAAGTTTTCTCTCATTACGGAATGTATTTTCCCAAAACCTGTCTACTTATGCATTACTTATCCTTCTAGGCTCTCTCTTGCAAGAAGCTCCCCTACATTCTACTATGCTGCTAATACAGTAGCTGCTCATCACATGTAGTTACTGAGCACTTGAAATGTAGCTAATCAGACTGACAGATGCTGTAAATGTAAAACATACACTAAATTTTGAAAAAGAATGTAAAATACTAACAATATAGCTGTCTAATCAATGTACTGTATACTTGAAACTAATTTAAATAAATTTTTTAAAAGAATGTAAAAGAATTACATGTTGAAATATTTTTAATATATTGAATTAATTTGTTTTGGAGTGATTTCTTCATGAGCAGGCTCTCCAAAAAGACTGGAAGCCCTTAACTGGTAAAGCTCATGGATGAATCTCAGTAAGATGCATGGTGACTGTACAGTGAGTGCTTGTGCAGCTGAATGGAAAGCGAAACATTACTCGGTTAGCATGTTATCTGTATACATCATTTAATTTATTGTTAACAGGAACGCCCACAAGCCAATTTGTCACTCTAAAAAAATATTTTCCTTGGGTTAAAGACAGGATTAGGGTATATAGTAAATGGAAAAACAGTTTCATAAAATAAGGCTTAGCTTATTACATACAATGCACTAATTTATCTTCAACTCTATACTACTCTATCCATTTTTTTTAAAAGTGATCATTGAAACCCATAAAACTGTTTTCATAATCCACTAATGCCTTGTGACCACAGTTCAAAAGGTGCCCTGATGAGTAAGGTACAGGCCTTTCTAGCTGAACACAAACGATCTTAAAGATGTCATCTGATACTTAGCATTCACGTGATCTCAATGGCTTCACCAGGTAAAAGATTAATCCAGTGGTGTGGTCGTGGTCCAGCGTGGCCAGCAGGAAAGGCATGCAGGTCCACTTATGCATTCTTCTAACAAGCCTTTTTATAGGGTTGGGGGCAATCTAGTACACCACCATGTAGTACACCACCATGTGTGATTAGGGCACATGTCCACTCCCATGAGATGCAATCTAATACACCCACATGAGTTTCACAGCCCATATCCCCTTCCAGCTTAACCTGGCCAAGGAGAGTTGGTCAGAGCTAAAGGTACAAAGTATAAAGAAGAGTTCATGATGAAAACAAGGGAAAGAGTTCTAGGAACTTGCCAGAGTTTTTGAAACGCCTGGGGTGTGAGGTGCACCCAAACAAATCTAGAGAAACATCATCAAGTTCAGTATTATGTATATTAAATCAAATTATTGACTAAATCAAATACTAGGCAGGTGCTTTTTTTAAAGAAAGCAAGGGAAAAAGAGAGTAAGGAAAGTTAGGAGTAAAAGGGAGAGAAAAAAAAGATAAAGGAGAAAAAACATACCAGGACTTCACAGACTTTTATTTCACTAGGGATCAGGACTTGGGCTACTGGCTAAAAAGAATCCAAAAAAAAAGAAGATGGAAGGGAGAAAACATTCTTGGCCTGAACATAAGAAGTAAGAGAATATATCAGAATAATCAAGAAAAATAATGGCAATTAGTAAGGCAAATTAGTAATGGCAAATCTCTCCTCAGCAAGAGGTTTGACAGGAAATAGTCATTGAAAAGATTAATATGTCTAAATTCAGAAAGGTTCAGAGATAAGACGCCCATGGGGCTCTGAACAAAACTAGCCTGAAGTTTCTGGTTTAAGGTAGACAGTGAAAGGAAACCTTGCTAGAAAGGAAGAAAGTGAAAGTAATCTCTCTTTAAACTATGAAGATGGAAAGAGGGGAAAAACAAATAACTGAAGAGATCCTAAGGATAGAGACTATCTACACTGAGTTCAATTGAGGACATTCTTATATTTTCTTTTGCTATTAGTTTATATCCTAATGATAGCAGAAGGTGGACTTACTGGTATCAAATAGGGCTTAGAATCTAGTGGGCTTTGCCTCAGAGATTTTATAACTTCGGAATATAATATTTTAGTTAATTAAGAGATTTTAAGCAATTAAATCTTCAACCCCAAATGAACAGGTGTATTTACAAAAGTAGAAGTAGTAAAACAATTCTGCACATCTTACACGACTGCTTCCAAACTTTCTCTTCTTCAAGCAGTCTGGCCCTGCCTTGGGAGTAATCTGTAATAATCAGTAAGGTCACTCTTCTAGATGCTTCAAATGCTATTTCTTCCCATTCAACTACTATTAATAAACCTATCACATGTACACCCCATTTATTCTGTTCAAGTAGAGATACTCCTGCAGTGTTATACTCAATGAAATGCATGAAGAGGTTCCTTATTTAGAGAAACCCCATAGCAAACATCTCTTATAGAACAACTATCACCTATTATCATGTTTAAAAAAAAAATCTGGATTTCTATATATATGTGTTAAGCACACCTATTAAAAGTGCTAACTAGATATATTAAAAACTATTGGTTCCAAGAAAACTACTGAAAATACAATGGCATTTCTACCACAGAACGAATTAGCATATTTTTTAAAAGTTACTCAATATAAAATGAATTTTTATTTTTAAAATGACTTTCTCTTTATGTTTTTCTAGAGACAAACATTTTCCTACTGTGTATGAGATTTATATCTGCTACTTAATGCACTACTACCATTGCTACTACCACAATCACTTTTTAATTTTAAATTTTCCAAATAGCAAAGTGAAACTATTACATAATAAAAATTATGAAATAGAATGACATAGCAGTCAACTTTATATTTACCATCGACTCTAGAAACAAGGAATGAGGACGTTGATGAAAAAGACAGAATAGAAAGAAAGAAAAAAAAAAAGATTTCCTATGAACACCATACCAGAAAAGGTTTCAAGTGCCAGAGATAAGGCTGGGACCTTGTTATCATCAATATCTATCTTTAAAATAGTTACTTAAGTCTTTGTCCAGGATACCGGACTTTAACTTTGTAGATTCCATTAGTATTTATCATATAAAACTGTCCATGAAAATGTTAGGATCCTTAAACAACTAATTTAAAGTGACATTTTTTAGGTTTTGAAGAATAAAACAATGAGGGAAAAGGGATAGGGAATTAATATGGTCTTCCCAAGAAGTCAATGAGGTGGCTATATCCATACCATTTAAATAACATTTATTATAAGTTATATGTAGGAATTTCCAGCTACTACAACAATCTTTCTATATTTATAAAACCCAAATCATTTTCCTAAGAAAAACAAGTGTAGGAAATAGCCATTATTCTCCTTATTCCAAAAATCACTTGTCTAATCATTCATTCATCAAGCATTTATTAAGTACCTACTCTACTATATGCGAGCTACTCTACTATGATAGCGGCTGGGGACACAAAAGATCATTATGACACAGATTCTACCACCAGTCATCTCTTCTCAGTCTTTTTCACAGGAAACTTTTTATCCAACCTTTCCTTAATATTGCTTTGTCTCTACTATTTCACCCTTATTTCTTTTCACTTCACTTTCAATTACTTTTCCAAACCCTCGACTGTCCTGCCTCAGGCTGCTATGCTCACCCTGGCAGAGCAGCCAACCAAATGAGTTTCTGCTCCCTAAGAAGACCATACTCTTCACACCTCCTCTGCCTTCCTGTCATTCTTCAAGTCTCAGTTCTGGCATACTCCTCTGGGAAGCCTCACCTAATTCCTTCAGGCGAAGGATGATGTTCTAATGCTACTGGTCACTCTATAAGACCTTAACAATCAGCACTTTCCTCATAATTGTTTACTTCCATGATGACTACCACTTAGACTGCAAGAATGTGGAAGGTAGCGATTTTGTTCATTTTTATATCTTCACCATCTACTAATGAACTTGGCACAGAGCAAGCGCCCAATAAATGTTTTTAAGAATAAATGAATGTATCATAATATGCAACTCAGAGGATATGTCAATAAGTTGAGAACTACTGAAAATATCAATACAGATATATTTCAAGGATAAGAAAAGAATAATCACTTAAAATTTACTGCTAGCTATCAAAATTAATAAACTTGAAGAAAGAATAAAATTCCTTAATTAGAAAGGTGAGCTATTATGAAAAATGGAAAGCAACCCATCCTCAGGGAGTTTAAGAGCCACTTCTAGGCCTCAAATTCATCATGTGTATTTCTCAAAAATGAGTTTAGATCTTTTTTTTATTCGAGCAATAGTTATTTATGTTAGATTTATTTCGAACATACATACAGAATCAAAATTACAAGAAGATAAATGTGACATGTTTTGCACTTACAATGTGCTCCAACACATTTCCCTAACTTAAGTCACTCCTCTTCCACCTTCAAAAAACTGACAAGCACATTGCTACTACAACCCAATAGTTTTTATTAAATCAACCCACATGTTTTAACTCTAACAACTTAACATTCTTTCTATGCCATAAAAAATGATGAAATCACAGGTTTGATTCAGTAATTGCATGTTTTTAGTATACCTTAAGTAAATATTTAACTACAAAAGTAAAAAATATTTATTTGTGAACCACTTGGACTTCTATCAGGTAAGTAAACTAGGTACGATTTGGCTCTACCTATATAACCCACTTACGAACCAACCCTGGCTCCTGGGCCATTCCTTTTTCAGCTTAGGACTCTATCCATGATTTATGCCCTTCTCTGGGCTCTCTGAATTCACTTGGTATTGAGTTTCCTTTAAGTACTTTGATTTTTAACTTTAATACTTAATTTTTTTATAAGCAAGGAAGAAGCTTCATGAGAAGGTAGTATGAATTCGTCATCATGACAACATTCTAAAACTTAGATTTAATTCCCAAACTAGTACTTATTAAAATTGTTAAAAAGTTTTTACTTATAAAAATATTTCAGCTACGGTCATGCCACCCTGAACAAGCCCAATCCCATCTAAGCAGGGTCGGGCCTGCTTAGTACTTGGATAGGAGACCACCCAGGAAGACCAGGTGCTATAGGCACAAAAAATAAGGGATTTGTAAACTGACAAATCTTGCAATCTGTGAGGTCAACCAAGGGTTGTCTCACCTCAAAAAATGATAAATAAAATATATTTCAAAAGTAGCAATGGAAATTTTTTTAAAAGTAGAATTATACGTATCACTTTAATGTAGGACTTTAGAAGTTGATCTTTTTAAAGGGAACTTTGCTAGCATGTGTGAGAGAGTGGACCACTTTTTTTTCTGCAATGTTTCTCTCTATATATTCTCAAGGCAAAAGGGAAGGGTAACAATCAAGATAATAAGACCAATTTCCTAAGATTCAAACTGAAATCTTATAAGCACATTTAAATAAAAAAGATAATTTAAAATGAATAGTTTCTCATTACTTAGAAATAAAAACTTCAGTACCATCTTTAAATAACAGTTATTGTAAATTACCTTAGATACAATGTAAATAAGTCTATACCTTGAGAAATAAATATAAATGTGAGGTTTCAGTAGTCTTTTAATTGTAATCCACAGAATATACAAAATCCTTTAGAGACCCCTTGTGGTCAAAACTAAGAATAACAACAACAACAAAAGTGATATACTTTAAAATGAATATTCTTTCTCCAAGCCATTCTTCTTTTTTTCATATAGCTTTATTAATCCTTCAATATTAATAAAATAGCAACCAGTAACTGACAAAAAACTACTGCTTTTACCTTCAGGTTTATAGCAGAAGAAAAAGGGGATTCTAAGTCTAAGACACAAGACTCTACCTATAACTGTTTAAAAACAGACAAGAAGATAACATCAAAAACAAAACTTTTCTTCTTGAAAATACAATGCTATATTGTTTACTGGTAGTAAATAGGGAACAGAATTTTGGCAAGCTATGTTGTTCATACCTAATTAACACATTCTCTATTTCTGTTGCTGATTTTTTTTCTTTTCTTTTTTAATAAGGCTAGAATCTGTATCTCAGGTTGATAAAGGCTAAGTTTTATGGATGCTGAAATGGACCCACTAGCATTTAGGGGTAAATTAAGTTAGGATTACACCTCTCATAATCAAGCAAAGTAATACAAAGTAAATTAAAAGTTGAATGTTAAAAATTAAATTTTAAAAGAAAAACAAATTGACTAAAACAAAATATAGATAATTATTGAAGTATTTTCAGAAAGGAGATGTAAAAATGTAAAAATAATGGAATGCTACCATAAGCATGGAGGACTTATTTGGTTCAGTCTACTAAAAGCACATATAAATAGTGAATTAAAATATAATCAAAAACGTTTAAAAGTAAAAAAAAAAAAATGAGGAAATCCCCAAGGCTCAAAAACAATATGAGAAACAGCTGTAGGTAGAAGATGACACCATAAAGGGCTTTGCAAAGAAAATAGAATAAGAAGGTCCAACGTACTTCTGATAGGAGTTCCAGAAGGAAATAGGAGAGAGGTGGTATTAAAAGAGAGAATGACTGATAGGAAGAAGAATTCTACTATAGAGAACTTTCTACTCTAGGCACTGTTTTAAGCACTTCACCTATGTTAATGTATTTAATCCTCACAACAATCCTATGAGGTAGACATTCTTATTATCCCTATTTTAAAGATAAGAAAATTGAAGGACAACACAGTTGAGTCATTTATCCAAAGTCACACATTGGAAAGAGCCAATTCTCCAATCCAAACCCTAGGTCACAGGAGCCACACTACTTAACCACTTGACTTCTGAATCTCACTACTCCATTCTGCCTACAGATATTGATTAGATTTAGACATTCCACAGAAATGTGGATTAAATTTTGACTTAGTCCAATTTGCAAATAAAATAAAAATTACATGTTGTCAGTAAACACAAGAAAGATTAAAACTGTCAATGATAATCAGAAAAATGTACATTAGAACTAGACAAAGGCATCCATAGAATTTGTAAAACCCACATATGACACCCAAACTATTTTTGGTATGCTAAATGGCTTTTAAATTTTATTTGATAAATAAATATTTAGGAATATCACCAGCCAATGCTGCCAAATAATTCAGTTTTGTAGATATTTTTGTGGAATGTTTTGATATTGCATTGAATTTTGCCTTGTTTTATAAAAATAAGCAGGTCAGAAATGAAAGTGTTGATTCACTGATCAACTTTAAGCTTTTAATTACACTTGACCCTTGAACATGGGTTTGAACTGTGCAGATCCCTTTATACATGAAATTTTTTCAATAAATACGGTTGGCTTCTATATCTACAGATTTCACACAAATGGATTCAACCAAACCAAGATTGAAAACAATATTTTCGATCCACAGTTGGGAATCTGAGGATGAGGAGGGCTGACTGTATGCATTATTCTACACAATTTTATATAAGAGACCTGAGCATCCATGGATTTTGGTAATTGTGGATGGTCCTGGAACCAATCCCCTGCAGATACAAAAACTTAACCTATTATGGTTAAATTCTGGGAGAGCCAAGTTATATCACAGATTTTCAACTGCCAGAGGATGGGTGTCAGTGCCCCTAATCCCTGAGTTGTTCAAGGGTCAAGTGTATATCTGAGTTAAGCAAATAACCCCTCAGTTATAAAGAAAAATGAACAAAACCAAAGATCTGAAATACTAGAAATTAAGTTCTAGAAGATTTTAAACATTTTTGAGATTTTAACTCTTAGCTCTTTGAGAGAGCTAAAAACTTGATATTACCCCTTAATAGTCTACTGCATAACTTTTAATTATTCAAGTTTGAACTCACCGTCAGAAAAGGATTAAAAACAAAATAATGGAACTTGTTGCAGAATTTTTCATCTATCCAACTGGCAGAGATTATTTAAATGATCACCCTGAATGTTAGCAAGGGTTCAAACAACTCTCCTATACTATAGTTGTAGAAGTATAATTGATATTACTAATTCTGACAAGCAATCAAGACCTTTATAAATATTTATACCCTCTGACCCAGTAATTCCACTTTGGGGAATTTAACTTAAAGAAATAATCAGAAACATACACAAATATATCTGTGCTTAGTCATTTGTCATAGCAATATTTATAATGCTGGAAAAAAATGAATGCAACATAACAAAAGGGGAATGAATAAATTATGATCCATTCAGATGACTATTATTTAGTTTTCATGAGTACCTACTGAAATGTTAGCAGATAATTTGTTTCAAAGAATAAGGGTATGGATGAAATGAGATTGGCTCAGTTGAGAAATGTTGCAGCTAGTTGATAGATTCACAGGGTTCACTAACAATTCTGTGTAATTTTGTATATGTTTGAAATTTTCAATAAAAAAATTTTTAAAATACAGAAAATTGTAAATAAAAAAAACAAGATACAAAACTAATTTTGTAACATTAATCAAGTTCATAAACCAAAAAAATATAATATACATACATGAAAATAATACACCAAAACATTTAACAGTAATTATCTCTGGGTTATAGGATTTGATTTTTTATCTTTTTTTTTGTTTGGTAATTCCCAAATTTTCTGAAATAAACACAGACTAGTATTATAATCAAGAAAAATATATTATAAAAGCTTCTTTGAAAGACATTCGAGTCAAATAAAAAAAAAAAGAACATTCTTAACTCTCAGAACTAAAAAACACAGAACTTCACTTAATTAATTAGTTTGATTTTCTAACTCATTTGTCAACCTACTAAATGAAAAGCTTTATGAGGCTCTCCTATGCAGTCTAAAGCCCAAATTCCTCAATATAAAAAGTCCTCTTCACTAGAGCCCCAGTCTCTTTTCCCATTACACTCCTCCCATTGGCAGTATACAACCTTCCCAACAAGGCACCTTCATGCTCGTCACCTAATGCATCATGCTCTGTGAATCCAGGTAGGTATGTAGCCATCCACCTCTCCTGTTGGATTATAAACTCTACCAGACATAGACCACAACCACATGTTCTTCCTCTAAATGCCACAGTGCCTAGCACACTGCCTAATAAATAACAGGTGTGACCTTGGATCTCATAAATAAAACTCATGGACAGAGCCACAAATTGAAACTTGCAGCACAGAGACAGCATTTTCAAAGTTATATACACTAAAAAATGAACTCTAAATTATCTCCAGAAACTGAAGATTAATTAGCAAATAATATCACTAAACCCCTTTAAAAAGATCAACTTCTAAATCCCACATTAAGGTGATAGTATACGTAGCTCTGTTTTTCTTTTTTGAAATTTCCACTATTACTTACTGTTGAAATATTTTCATAAGTAAAAAATTTTAACAACTTTAACAAGCATCAGTTTGGGAATTAAATCTAAGTTTCAGAATCAACATTATTCTCCAGTGATGTGCCAACTTACCTAACAGCTGTGGCTCTGTGGATGAGCATCTCTGTTTGCTCTGACAAGTGTAATGGAAGCAGCAGCTCCACTGGCTGCAAGCTCAATATCCGAGTTTCTAGTTCTGAACGGGAAGCAGAGTCCTGGAAACTATCAAAAACAACCTCACCTGTGGCAGGCTGTACTCCCTGAAAACAAACAAAAATATAATGTCACAGAAAATATTTTTTCCCAATTATAATTATGACATAGCATAGATAAACATGGAAATAACAAAGAAAAACAGCAAAGATGATACATTCAGTATGTACTCCATTTCTAATGTTTGAAAACCTGTCTGCTTTCCAAAACTCTTAATAAGAAGTCAGATTCACCAAAACCTAAACTATGCTAGATAGGATTTTCAAGGAATACTAAGTCCAAGTCCTGGATCTAACTAGTCTGATGCGGGTGACTGTGACAAGTCACCATACTCTCAGTTTCTACTTCTCTAAGTGAGAATAAATCAGCCTACTTCCCTCATAGGGTTATTAAAATGGTTAAATCAGAAAACAAACACGAATGCTTTGTAAACTATAAAGCACTGCACAAATAGCAGTCATCACTAAAATAAGTGATATATTCCTAGTAACCTAGCCACAATAGTAGTGAATTACTATTTCATTACATTAAGTTAATAAATAAGAAGTATAATTATTGCAAAAATAAATATAACAAACTCTGAATGAACCAAAGGCAGTCTATCCAGGGAAATAACCATAATTACTAAAAGCCATCCTCTATCACCCCAAGACAATAATATCAAAAATAAACTGGAGAAGATCATGGTTTGAAAGAGATTAAAAAAAAAAAAAAAAGCTGTTAGATAATTTACCCAAGGTCACGGGGCAATAAAGTGGCAGAACCTAGTTTCATGAAGTCTGGCTTCACAGGCCACATTCTTATCTACTACAGATGCTTAAGAAATGCATGAGGCTAGTTACAGACTATATTAGCTAACACGAGAACAAATAACCAATCCCTACACTCATAAGTTGTTGATGGAAAGTCAATTGACACATCTTTTTCTGAAAACAGTCCGGCATTTTCTAGGAAAGTTGAAAACATCCATACACTGTAACTCAGCAATTCCTCCCCTAAGTATAAACTCTTGAGGAACTAGGATGTATACCAGAAGACATATATACCAGAAGAACATACACAAAAAGGTTTATAGCAGCATTCTTTGTACAACCAAAAACTAGAAAGAACCCACACGTATGTCAAAAGAAGAAAAGATCGTAAAGTGACAACAGAAGAACTACATTAATACATGTAAACAAATCTCTTATACAAATAGTAGTTTGTAAACAAAAAAAGCAAGACCCAAAAAATTACATACAAGCAGCAAGAAAAAAGCAATTAGTTACCTACAAGGGGGCACCCTAAGACTGGCATCTGGCTTCTCAAAACAAACTTTGCAGGACAGAAGGGCTTGGCACAAAATAGTCAAAGTGTTGAAAACCCAAGATCTACAACCAAGATATTTCATCCAGCAAAGCTATCATGTAGAGTTAAAAGACAGATAATGAGCTTCCCAGACAAAAATAAACTAAAGGAATTTATCACCACCAAGCCAGTATTACAGAAAATATTAGAGAGACTTCTTAAAGAAGAAAACATAAATAAAGAATGGTAATAATTACATATCTATCAATAAGTACCTCAAATGGAAAAGAATTAAGTGCTACAACCAAAAGATAAAGAGGCTGCCTAGAAGAAACTTACTTCAGATTAAAAGACACACAGAGACTAAAAGGAAGGGGATGGAAAAAGATACTGCCTTGATGGACCTAGAGGGTATTGTGCTGAATGAAGTTAAGTCAGATAAAGACAAATACCACATGATTTCATGTACATTAAAGAACAAAAGTAACAACAATGACAAAAATGGAAACAAATTCATAGATACAGAGAATACTTTGAGGACTACTAGACAGGAAGGAGATTGAGGGGATAGTGAAAAAGGACAAAGAGATTAAGTACAAATGGAGAGATACAAAATAGTCATGGAGATATAAAGTACAGCATAAGGAAAACAGTGAACAATGTTGTAAAAAATATGTAAGGGGAAAGAGGGGTACTAGATTTAGTGGGGTGATCACTTTGTAAGTTACTTAGATCTCTAATCACTATGCTGTACAACTGAAATTAAAATTATTGTGTGCCAACTATAACTCACTGTTATAGTTGAAAAGAAACTCACTGAAGAGTACAATGTAAATAAGAGCAACTAATTATCTATTATATTTCAATAAAGCTGGGGGAAAAATTATATACAATATGTTTACATTTATATACAAATTAAGGTGCTGAAACTAAAACTAAAAGAAAATTATCACAGCAATCTGGATTCCAGTTACCTGCAGAGAGAAGGGCCCTTCAGTAGGCAGTGTTACATTTCCTGACCTGAGTGGTTGTTCCACACTATACTATAATTATGCATTGTTTTATGCATTTTGTAATTTTTTTAAATCCTTCATTTTTGGTTGAAGCACCTTAATTCAGGCCGAGGCCTTCTCTAGCACCCAGATAGCTGGACTATAAGTACATTAGTACACATATATGTTTATTTCCCAATTTACAAACCAAACATTTACAAAAGCTATTTACAGAAGTTCAGGGAACAAATTTATCAGCCAAATTCCCCTCTGTATTAAATCAGAGAAATGGTCTGTATTTTAACACCTGCAACATCTATTACTCTGTGTGATATGATACTGAAAAACCCAAAGTCAGTCTGTGTAAAACTGCATTGTCCATACTGAAGGTAGAAGGTCTGATAGCAGTGGTATTACAACAGCAAAGCCTTTGATTTCAGATGATTAATACCCAAAAGACAACTCCTAGGTAGTGACTGGGGAACATTTGACACTCATTACAATGGGGAAAAAACCAGGCAAGAACAGAATTGAAAGTAAAGAAAGAAGAAATCCATCGCAGCCACATTGAGTTAGAGATATTAGGGCAAGTTTTTAGTGTTTTGTCCAATAAAAAGTTGGATGCAGGAGCCTGGAGCTCAGAAGAGAGGTGTGGCCTGGTGCCAGAGCTCTGGACATCATCAACCCAAAAGTGTTCATAGAGGTTAAGGACAGGTCCCAAGAAAACGTTAGAGAGACAAACTATCATTTCTCATTTTTATCGCATCCCAGTTCATACACTGGTTAACTCTGACAGTAGGCCAGAGGCATTTCTGAAAGCACTAAACAGGAATTCTCTACTATCAACTCTGTCCTTTAGACTGAGTTTCCAGAAAATATAAAATAGCACATTACATATGTTAAAGCTTAAAAGCAAATAACCTTACTATTTGTAAAAAGATCACTGCCCGTGGCTAGATTAAAAAAAAAAAAAAAATGCTTCTCAATGATAAAAAAACATTTAGAGTCATCTAATAGTAATGCTAACTCTCTGAGAGAAAGGCTTATTGGTTAAGCAAATGTCAAACTAGCACAGAGTTATGCAGCCAGAATAAGGTATTAAAAGGTAATCTGGAGATATTTGGGTTATAGGAATTTTTGTTAATATTATAGCTGATTGCAAAATTAGAAAAAACAAAGAGAATTAGTTATCACTTAGGCAAGGAGTTCTACTTTTGCTTACAATAGAACAAAGGAGTCTAACACTTCTGAAGGATTGGAAAAAGTCTAAGATGTTCAGCAGAGTCCAGGTAGGTCTATAAAGGGATAAATTTATTCACAAATTGCCGGAAGGCAAGATTAATAAAACTACGATTCACAAATTACATATATCTGAAAGACTGTAAATATTCATAATATTAAATATGAAGTTTTATATTGGCCTATCATCTTCCCTCGACTCTCCTTTCCCCCAAATCTATACACAACAATCCCATAATCATTTAATTTCAAATATCTAGAGATAACTTGTGAAATGCTTTGCTATCTATACATGTTTTGGCTTGGTGTTTTATTCTGCTATTTGTATACGGTCCACACCCATGCCTGTCACTATGTCTGTCTTCAACCCTAGACTCTGGCAGAAACTATCTAGAGTGCCAAGCAGCCATATGAGAAAATTGGAACTAGTGATTTAACATAAAATTATGAGGAAAACACTTGTTTTCTAGTACAAGTACTTAAAGGCACACTTCAGATATTCTCATTAAAAACCATCCACGACTGCTCATTGAGATACCAAGAAAACTATCATTTGTACTTCACCTACAAAGTACTTACCACAATTCCAATGAAAATGTTCCCCTTTTTTTTGTCCTTAAGATTCTCCTTATTTTCACAAATACACAGAAGATAGCTGGTAGAAGTATCAGTCATTATCTCATCAACATTTACAGCATCATCCAGCTTGACTAAAGGATTCACATGTAATAATTATTTAAGAAAAATATATGTTACATCCTCATTAATATTAACTCATTTCTCCTTTAAAATGGTTTATTTTTCCAGGCATTTTTGCTCTAAGAAAAGATCTTCCACACAACATTCGTTCTTCTGATTCTGATCATACTTACACACACCACAGTCCCTAAGATGTAAGGCTCATGAGGACAGACAACTATCTTCTCACTTTCAAAGGGCCTAAGAGAACACCTCAGACCTTATATAAACCCAAATGTAAACCCTCTTTACACCCTTGGATGATGCTGAGACTTGAACCCTTAAGATTCCTGTTTAATCCCATAAGTCAAAGCATGAATACACTGAATTAGTGTAAATTACTTCCCTCCTTTAAAGCGCCTAACAGCTCTCAGAAATAGCAAAAAAAAAATAAAAAAAAAAAATTAAGATGTGAGAAAAGAAAACCAAAAAACAGAAGTGTGTGTGTGTGTGTGTGTGTATGTGTAGTGAGCACATTAATAAAATTCAGTGCTGATTTTGGATGATGTCAGTCTGGGAACATCCACTTTGGGCATCAGCAGAGCTATAGCCAAAGAAAAAGAGAAGCAGAGAGAAATACTATTTTAGGAGTAGGCTTTGAATAAGAGACTCTAGTTCAGGCAAAAGAAACAATAACATTACCAGATTCTTACAGAGCTATTAATGGTGTGGGGTCCACACTGAGTGATAAGTGTTCCCTAATCATGACATTAAGGGAACAGAATAGTCTTCTTAATTTGGGTAGAAGCTAAGTGTGTCTCTAAAAAAGCAGTTTTGTAATTAACTAACAGAATGCTACTTTCACACAGTATTATTTAAGATCTTATCCCTACAGCTTTTTATTCCAAGAGACCTGATCTCATCCCATAGTACAAACTTTAAAATATTTTTATTTCATTTTATATATAAATATTTGGTTTTAATAAAGACAGAATTTTATGACATGGCTATTGAAATCATTTTACTTCAAATAACCCAATGAATTTATGAATGAACATAAATGTGGGGTCAATCACTGTGCACACTAAGGATTCTTACAAAGTGAGAAAGCTTTATCTATATTCCATTTTTGAAAATTAATAAAATTTTTAAGACGCTAACAATTAATGAAGATGCCCTACTACTGTTTATAAGCAGTTAACTGTGCATTAACTTTGCAGTTTTCTTTTCTCATGTTGAAATTAAAAAGTTACTTTTTAGGTCTTGTCTTAGGAATACATGGAGGAGCTTTATAGGCCCTAAGTACCTAACCACTGCCCACATAGGTCTAGGCAGTGATTAGGTACTTAGCTACTAAACTGCCATCATCTTTTATCAGGCTCTCTTTTTTCTTGCTTGTAAAGTATGATGAACTTTCCTTTTACTATGGAATTTTAAAAATGCTTCTTTCTAGCCACTACTAACCCTTCCCTCTTTAATAATATAGTAATCAAAGGTCAAAGTAACCATTCCACCTCATCTCATTAAAAAGGTATCCATTCAATAAAGTTTTTTAAAAACGTTATTTAAAATAAATATTTGTGAAATTAAAAAAAAATTCCTTCTCAAAAAGATATCTTCTCCAATAAGCGTAGATTTCGTATAAAGAGCCGTCAATTTCCGGGAAAAGAGTGAACTTTTGTTGTCTCCAATGGCTTTTAATGCTGCTGTTTCAGTTTGCTTCACAACTCCTACCTTCAACAAAAGAAAGAAAAATTAAATACCAATATGACAGAAAATTTTAAAAAAAAAAGTTTTCAGATTTTAAGAGGTTAATTCTGAACATTTACCACAGTTTTTTTTAAAATTCACCCTAAATATCTAACGAAGATATAATTCTGATAATTATAACATGCTCTCATTTCTCTAAAACGCCAAATTCCAAAACCGATTAGAGCCTACCATCTTAAAAAGCATGTTTTCATTCTTTGGAAGAGAAGTCAAAACTGACCTTATATCCCTTTGCCACAAGGCGGCGTACGTGAACAAACAGTCTGTGAGCAGGTATGCTTGCTGTCATAAAGTTGTGATCTAAATGACAATAAATATTGAGCTCCCGGGCTGCAATCTAAAAAAATAAAAACGAGAATATCAATAAACTTATATTCAAGATCCCTTGTGTAGTGTTCATTCGCTTTGTTAAAAATTCATCAAGGTATATACACTTAGAATTTGTGCCCTTCTCTATTTGTATGATATGTCAATAAAAAGTTTAAAATTCATTCCCTGTGTAAAAACCTGAGGTTTAATCTATTTTTGGCAGTTCCCATGGCCTAACTTTGGGGCTAACATCTACATCTACAAGCGACTCAGAAAAATACATGTCTTTAACTCTATCAAAACTTTAAAAGGCTGACCTTTTCCTGAACAAGGCCTATACAATTCAGAGAGCATGAAACTATAATAAAGTAAGAATTTGTTAGATAGCACATGCAAATAACTGAAAATTAGGAGTAGCTACAGGCTATGTATATATAAATTAGGAACCTACTTGAACAAAGGGCATCTTTGAGGAAGTGAGGAGAGAACCCCCTGGTCCAGTTAGCTAATTCATGATAAGAGTGATAGGAATGCAAAATCTGACTCCATGTCTTCTAGAAAGCACTACAGCTCAGAGATGGCTCACTAGAGCCATGGAACTCTCATTCCAAGACTCTCATACTTCCATCACACTCATCTCTGAACTGTATTAGTTCATCACTGCAGGGCAGGAAACATCAGCCTTTACTATGGTCAAGACTAACTTTGTATTTGACCTGGAGAGAAGGGGAAAGAGCAGCATTCCTTTTCACCATCTCACCTACAGGATGCCAACCACATAGTGGTTCCTGTCCTCAGGAAACAGGCTGTTCCAAAGTCTAACTTCATAACACAGAACATAGCATAATGATGTCTGAACTAGAGAACACAATTTTCCTGCCACAACAGGATTTCAGAAACTGAAAAAAAAGAAGTTGACCAAGTCTTCACTTCTCATCCATGAGGCATCAGATGTGCCACCTCATCACTCCCGGATAATGAAATCCAGGCCTAAAACTATGGAATCATCACAGTCATCTGGGACTCCAATAAAGCGTTATCGGCTATTCTTGCCCTAACCTTGTCCTTAAATGCTCAAATTCACTTATATCCTTCTTAATTTAGGCCTACATCAAATACCCAAAATTAAACACAAACCCAACCTAAGACTTCTGTCAGTGGCTGGGAGAATTAATGTGCTCTTCCACTAAGACTTAAGAATGTTCCTGGCTCTGAAAATTCATAAATTTAGGGTAAGCAGAGGAACTTACTTACATCTCAAATTATTTTTCTTGCTTTACTCTTCATTAGGAAACAGAGATACTTATATGATTATGTAACTAATTAATCCAATCAACTTTGATGGGTGAGAGGCGCTGAGCTACCACCACAGAGAATAAGTACCGACATTCCAACAGGGACCCCCTCACCTTCTTCCCCACAAGTCTAGCGCCCACCAAGTTTGTTAGCGTTTATTTTTAGTTTTTACTTTAAATGGTAGTATTTTTAAAGGGTAATTGATTACATTCACTTTTTCTTTTCATAAGGTCGGAAAATGAAATAAAAATAGTGGAAAATATTTAAGGCTGAACAACAAAAAAAAACAGAAAAATTTGAAAAAACAACTTACCTCTGCATCTTCCCCAAAAAATCTATACTTATAACCACATTCCACACACAAAATTGCATCTTTTTGCTGCTGCTTCATTTCTATGTATTGTGATTCTAATGGTGTATAGATGCTTTTGGTCCTTTTGTTAGACGGTTTAGAATCAGAAATTTTCTTTAAGTTGTCATAACTTCCATGTGATGATCCAAAATGACTGAGATCAGAAAGTGTCCTATTCTGGCAACCAAAAGATTTTTATAGTTTAAGAAATACTAATTATAATAATAGTTCCCAGAGAGAGAGAGATTACAAATTTGGCACAAAGTAACAATTGATGAATTTAAGCAAAAAGTTTACAGGAGTACATAGTATATTAACACAAATTTTTTTGTAGGCTTGAAATTTTTTCAAAGTAAAAGACAAAACAAATATGAGCCAAACTAAACTACTGTATAATTATTAAAGGAAAACTTAAAAGCCTGAACATTTTAATGTTTTATATATTTCTTTTACATTGAATTTTATCAAACCTACTGTAATTAACATTTTTATTTTCATTATTTATTCCCAGAAGTGTAAGGCACAAAAAGTAAGCAGGCATGATCCAGCAGTAAGGCAGAATCACTTTCAACAAGCATGCTAGCAGCTTAAGTTGCAATATTTTACATTACCAAGTACAGTCTAAAAGATTGTATATTCCATATATCTTTATTCAAGAAAGAACAACAATTATAGTTTGGGGAAAGCATAAAGGACAAGGTTACATTTTCAACATTAGCATTCCCACTATCCTTACTTTCCTGTATAAAAACCGTAATTAATTCCAATTCACAGCTTACTGTAAATTCCTTTCTTATAAGACTGACTTATACAAAAGGTAAAATGAGACAAATTTGTAGGATAAATCCAATTTTTAATTAATTGTCATACATCACTGCCAAGAGCTCAAAAATTTACCAGCTCCCCCTGGAATTAAAAATATGGCCTAAAAAACTAGTGATCAACATGGGAAGAAAAAAAAGAAAGAAATGTCCTACATGGCCCAGAAAGAGGAACTCCAGTCCAAGAGAAAACCCAAGAACACGTACTTTACAGTTGCTAACTGTTTAAAAAATTCAACCTAGCTTGCACAGCAGGTAGAGACGCAATCTGAAAGTGTAGCTCTGAAGATCAAAACAACACGACAGGAAGGTATGGAGAGGAAAAGTACGTCAATACATCAGACAGCACCAAGTGTTTGCTTTTAATTTTGATGGGGATTTTCTACTTCGTTTCCGTGACTTTTATGTAAAATCCAAGAATACTACATATTAGAAAACTTAATACTTAAAAATATATAGTTCTTAAGGGAAAAAAGTTTTTATTTATTCTTACATATAATCAGACTAGGCATCAAGGAAATGATTTTATGCATATATACGCCAATCTGAATACTTGAGTATTAAGCAACATTTTTTTTCATCAATTGGGTAAAAATACTTCTCAGATATAGTATACTCTTTCATATTCCCAGAGACAGCATTCTGAACTTAATTTAACTTTGACAACTCAAGGTGATCAGAATAAAATGGGAATTTCAAGACCTATCAAGACTTATGGGGTTGTTGACCTACACTAATGGTCCCAGACCACTAGGGAATTTAAGTTTATTCAGTAGCTTCTTACCATTTGTCTATATCCTTCCATATCATCCAATCTATCACTTGTAATTATATCCGTGTACTATTTCTAGGTGTCCTTTCTAACTTATTACTTCTAATTTTCTGTGACTCAGAATGGTCATTCTATGCATAAAGTAATAGTAATTGGCCTTTATGAGGCCCTAGAATAAATTCTCCAAATAATAAATTGTGAGCTTTAAAAGGCAAACTTTTGGCCTCTATATTTTATGACCACTACACTCTGGTTAACTGCTTCTAAGTATTAGAAGAGATCAAAAATAAGAACTAAAACTCCTTTTTTCCCTGATAAACTAAGATAAGCCAGTAGATCTTAGCTTGGTTTTTTTTTAAGGAAAAATATTCTTTCCTTAGAAAATTCTTTTTAAGTAAAGAATCTATAGCTTTCATTAGATTTAAATCACTCGAAAAAACGTAAAGACTATTTTTCTAATTCAATCGTTCTCAACCATGACTACATATTAAGATAGAGCTTTCAAACAATACACAGACCCAGTTCTTACTGAAAACCAATTAAATATGATTCTAAGGAAAAGTTCTTGCTATCAGTATATTTTTAAGTTCTCCAGAGATTCTAATTTAACAGTGGCTGAAAAAGCACTATTCTGAATTATAGATTTCAATGATGGAGCAAGAGCTAAATTCCCCAAATCTGTGATGATGAAAAACATTAAGAAATCACAAAACAGTACAAGAGCCCATATTCATTTGATCTACCTTTGAATTTACTTTATATTAACCAAGTTTTTGAACTGAAAACACCTACATGCACTGCCTATGGTGACTGTCCAGGCTTATCACAGAAATTTTAAGGAGAACTAGAATAAACTGTGCTTGTATCAATTATCAACAAAGAATCCCTGAAAGTCAATGGCTCCTGACCCAGGCTGTATATCAGAATCACCTGAGGCTTTGCTTTGTTTTGTCTTAATACAAACCAGTTCATCCCTCCTTAATACATAGTAAATCAGAATCTCCAGGGATTTCAAAATAAAATAAAAAGTAAAAGCTCTTTCAACTAATTCAAATTCAGATCATCAGCCAAGTTTGGGAACCATGCCCTGCATGGACCCATAGAACCTAATACTATTCTGGTAGATGGATATTCATTTATATAACTGTTAACATACCTTTTGACTAGTTTGAGATTTGGAATCTTCAGAAGAAATTGCATTCTTTGCACGCAGAAGACTGATATCGTCAAAATCAGTACATTTTGGCAGAACTGCAAACCCCTCCTGAAGAGGCTCTCTCTGGACTCTATTTTGAGGAAGGGCAGAATCGCAGTAGAATTCTTTCAACTTTTCCAGAGACTTTAAAACAATCTTGGTCCTCAGACTTCTCTTTGGCTCTTAGTTAGCAAATCAGAAGAAAATACAATATAGTATTTTGTCTTGTTATGTCAATTCATAACCAGCATAAGCTTTTTAAAGAGAAAGCTTCTCACTAAAGGGATCAACCTAACAAGGGAAGAAAGAAACACTGGGTGGAGGTTATGGATGCCATATTGAAACAAACATACATCTAATTTCACTTGTTCCTGAAATTCCTTGCCCTTTTTTTTTTCTCTTTTTAGATATAAGTCCATAAGGGCAGAGAGAAAATAGGTAATAATATCTGAAGCTAGAAGGAAAAATGAATAAGCAATTACCAATTTAGCATACCTGAAAGCAAAATCCTAAGTCAGTCATGAAAAAAACAAGAACCAATCCTATTTACAACACAAAATGCTTTAAAGGCTCAGGAATTAGGGTACCAGTACTTCTGAAAATGGAATTAAGGGAGGTTCTAAAATAAAGAGGATTGTTTCAGAGCAATTTGATCCCTAGACCTCTATCCCACTCAACACTCAAAGACATCTGTCCATTTTCCACATCAGCAGAGGGCTAGAGATATCCCGTATAATGGCAGAACAGGCACAGCTAAGGTGCAGTACTGTGCCTAAGCCAGAAGAATACTAACGAGAATACAGGCTTACCACATAATGAGAAAATGAGCCACTTCTCATCAGCTCCCAGAGCACAGTTCTCTGTCCTCTAGGCAAAAGCTGGGAAGACTCTGGACTGGGAAAAACTTAAAGATACTGACACCAAGGTGGACCAGATCACCACCCCAGATACACCTGCTTTCCTGCATCCACAGCTTTCTTCCTAGAATACCCCTGCCCCAAATTTCCACGTCAAAATTGTACTCATTCGTCAAGACCCATCTCAACACTACTTTTCCCATGAAACACTCCAATTCCCCAGCTTTTCTTTCTCTGTGCTCCTATAACAAGGTCATATCTCTCTATAGCACTTATTACAGTCTGCAGTTATTTATAAGCAAGGAATCCACAGGAAGGAAACTGTCATTTACTAGATATTTACTATATGCCAGAATATATCATTTTATCCTTTAGACCAATTTTATAATTTAGCTACTACTAAATATAAGGAAATGGGACTGCACTTCTTATCTCTTACTTTCCTTTTTAAAGCAAAAACAGTCTGAGGGCAAGAGTTGTGTTTTATTCATTTTAAAAAGGTTTAAAACTGTTCATATTTATAGTTAAACCTCTTTTTGGATATATACTATATCTCATCTTCTGTTAATCTCATAGTTAGAAAAATGTATATTTGAATCTCTTCAAATGTACATATTCACCCTCTGTACTATTATTCTTCCCCTTTCAAATGTATATTTGAATCCCTCTTCAAAAGTATACTATAAGTTTGTATATTATGCAAGGACTTCCCTCCAACGGTTACAAAAATACTTTCCCAGGATGGGAATGGCATGCAAATCTTGGGATTGTATTCATTCAAAGAAAGAATATCTAAAACTGACATGTTAAAAACTGAGGTGAAGTAGCCAGCGACTTCTCTGGCTGGTGGACGCTTCTCCCTATTCTTCCCATTACTTTTTTAAGCAAACTGTAAAGTTCATATTTCAAAAACTTACATGTCTCTGACCTTATTTCCACAAATTTCAGAGTTCCTTTGGCCAGGTCTGGAGCAATGTGGACCTAAGGACAAGGACTTTGGGTGGTGAGATCCCCTGAAGCCCTCTTCCTCACCTTCCTTCATGTCCCTACTCCCACCACTGCCAAGGAAGATTCCACCATGAAGCTTTGTTCCTGAACTGCTTTCAGTTCAGAAAGGCTTACAATCAGTTCAAGTATAGAAATAATGAAGAAAAAAGCATTTTCTATATTCCCTTATCAGGAATTCTCTGAGGCCAAAAGCTAGAGAAAACTCTGCTCAACCATCTATATATCTACCACCACCTCTAGAAGTCTAGGAACTCAGGAATGATGGTTTTCTCCAAAACCTTTCAGCACACAGAAAAAGCAGCTCTATACTAAAAAATAAAAAGATTTAAAAAAAATTTTAAAAATGGAGGTTACCAGTAGATAGGGGTGGAGAAAGAAGGTAGACGGGATAAAAGGAGTCAAACATGTGGTGACACAGACAAATCTAACTATGGGCTATGAACACACAATGCAAAATATATATGTCTTACTGTTGAATTGTACACCTGAAACTTACTAGATTTCATTAACCAATGTTACAATTAAAAAAAAATTAAAGAAAGAAAGAAAGAAAATGGACATGATAGATCTACACATCCTGACATTGAAAACTACTCAAAATGTTCAGCTAAGTGGAAAATATAGTTTCAAATTAGAATATGTAGAATAACTTATAAAATATTAACTAATTTGTGGGTCTATATGTTTATAAATAAAAATCCCTGAAATATACAGTACCCCCAACATTAGCAGTAGGTATCAGTGAAAGGAAGGAATTATGGGGTCTTTTACTGTCTACCTGACACATTTCTGTATTGTTCGAAATTTTTACAATAAATATGTTTCACCTTAATAATCAGGACAAAAATTAACTAGTGGAATAAAACAGAAAACCGGGCAACTACAGCCAAATTACAAAACTCCAGATCTTACCTCCTACACACACCACCACCACTTCTAGAGGGACCTCTCCACTCAAGCACAATAGAGGCCTTTTCCACAAAGGAAAAAAAATGGCACTATTCTCCCATATCTTCCTCTGCCCTCTGGATAATCTAAGCATATCAGAGCCATGACTAGAGAGAATGAAAAATCATTGCCACAGAACTCACCAGGGTTCGTAGACATTACTGAATCACTTTGTCCATCCTTTTCTTGGACTTTCTTTGCTTTCTTTTTAAAGGGCCCATCATTCTCTAGTGGTCTCTTTTTACTTCTGTCAGTTTCTGCAACCTATATCAGGAAGGTTAGAAAACTATGTGTTATCTCTAATCTCAAAATCTGATGCATGCAAAATAATTTAAACCTTACTCCTGAGTAACGGCGAGGTCCTAGCATCCACCCTTTCTAGAATCATGGACTCCAAGCTCTGAAAAGACTTATGGATGCAGGTTTTTGCCATCATCAAAATCAAGGTGGAGACTGGCAGGTCACAAGCTTCAGAATCTCCAACCCTGCTATAACTAATTAGAACCAAGACTGCCACCTTTCTTTACAATCAACTTGAATTACCCTACTTACATACGTTAAATAAAATACCTTTAAGAAAAAAAAAATTTATAAAAGGTGAAATTAGACAATAAAAAGAACAACATCAAAAAGAACAACAACAAATTACAACTGTAATTTATGTTTTCTGTTCACCCCTTTAAGATGCCATAAGGTTATGAATACTTATTGGCAGGAAGCCCGTCAAAAACTTAGGTCTTTCACCAAATAGCCTTGAAACGGTGGCTATAAAATAAAATCTTGGTGAATTCATGAAAATGTAGACTATGGTCAAAAAAAACAAGAGAGGAGCAATCACTCTACAGAAGAAATATAAATTAAAGAAAAAAGGTTTTGAAGCAGCCAACCTGTCACCCACATTAAAACTTATAGGATGATTAAACGCCAATCTGCAAACCCTTTCAACATCCTCAGTTTCAGAAATACCATACTAGGCTTTTCCTTGTGGCAGTGTCCCTGGCAAAGGGAAGAGGACCCACACACAACTACTTATTTATTTACTCAGTAGAAGGGTGGCAAGCAACAGGAAGAATCGAATGACTAACCATCACAACTGTACCGTCTTAAGAAACTTTATCCACCCTAACTGTATAACAGACTTTACAATAGGAACTACAAGGGATGTAGTCACTGGGGAACTACACAACATGACTGCATTTACCGGTAGTGGGTTGAAATGGTGAACAATGCTTTTGCAGCCTTAAAAACCAGAGATTTAACGGCAGTTTTTGTCTCGTCGCCTAACAGAATCCATACGAATAAAATAAAGCTCCTCTTCAAACTTCCCAAGCGGGGCTTGGGAAGGGTGGGAGGATAAAGGTTAACCTTGTATCCTTTGCCCACAGGCCTCTACCCTCATCAGAAAGACTTCCAATCTCTAGTCCATCATTATGAACCTGTGTGATCTTGGCTTCAAGTCTATCACCCCAAGGGGAAACTACAATCTTTGAATTACACTTAGAATAGAGGACTGGCTTTCCCGCCTTCACCTTCCGGAAGCCCGTCCCTTTCTCTTCCTGTACCGCCTCGGGGCTGATTCTCGCACTGGCCGCGTCTCCTCTCGCTCCACCCACAAGCACCGTCCCCGCCCACCTAGCCCCGCCCCCTCTCCCCCATGACCCCCGCCCCGTCCTGAACGCAACTCACCAAGTGTGGCAGCGACTGAGGCGGGAAAGTGGACGCGAGGGGCGCTGCGGAGTCGGAGTCAGGGTCCGTCTTCTCTGCCGCACCCGCTGGGGAGGAGGTGGATTTCAGGCTCCCCGTAGCGTGGAAGAATCTGCTCAAAACCGCTTGCCGTGCAGGCGCTGGGCCAGCGGCACCGACGCCGCCAGGGGCCGGCTTCCGGCGCGACATCGCAGGGCAAGGAGTGACAGCCCAGGGCCAGGGCCGAGCCAGGGGCGCGAGCCCGCAGCCGCTGTTCCGGTGCGCGCGGGGGCGAGCACGTCGCGCCCCAGACATGCGCCGCGGCGGGGAGCGGGCCGGGGGCGGGGCGACTTGCACAAATAGGATCGCGGGGGCGGGGCGGCCACAGTTTCGCGCCAAATTTAACTCGAAGTTCTGGTTTCGCGAGCGAACTCTGGACTTTTTACTCTCGCCGTCATGGCTCGTCAGCTAAACTGCATCGTCGCTGTATCCCAGAACATGGGTATCGGCAAGAATGGAGACCTGCCCTGGCCCCCGCTCAGGTACCTGCCGGGCCCGGGCGGGTTGGGTGTGAGTGGACAGGGCTGGACTAGCTGCCCTTGATCGGGACATAGGGACAGGGCTGGGCCTACCCTCCGTGCGAGGATGAGGTTGGACTTGCGACCTAAGCCAACAGGAACTGGACCTGGGCTTCCGCCGCATCAGAAACCGAGAGGCCAAGTTACTGACTTGTGTTCGGCTCCTGCTGCCGCGCGAGGCATTTCTCCCGCGGCGCCCTCAGAGCAAAGTCCCAGTCCTGGAGACCCCCAGCACACTCTTTGTATGGTGTTTAGAGCCTGAATCCACAAGATAACGTTCTGAGTAACTGTTTTTCTAACTTGTAGGAATGAATTCAAGTATTTCCAAAGAATGACCACAGCCTCTTCAGAAGGTAATGTGAGGTTTTTAAGTGATTGAGGTTCGCGAAGTGTGTTGCTTGAGTAAGCTTACCAATGCAGATTTTACTTAAACGAAAAGTTTTCAACGTTAACCTGGGACCTTTTGTCTTACTATTGATCTGTATGCAGTTCCCAAGTTTTATTAAACTTCTTTTGGCGACCTTTGAAATTTTATATAGGCACGTATACAATTGAGGTATTGAGCAGAACTGGCAGCTAGGGAGAGGCTGACACGGCAGGGTGACCAGAGGAGGCCCTTGGAATAGCCTCTGGAAGATAAGAGTGGAGAGTGTAAAAGTCTAAAGAACAGTTACATAATACTTGATTTGGAGATCAAGAAGTTAAAGGTGATGCAGGAAGGCATCAAGGATGAACTCTCAGGATTTCAATTTAAGAGTCTGGGTGATACGGAGAATAAAGGCGTGGAGAATAGTGTGCAATTGTAACAATTTTGAGGTACCCGAAAGATATTCAGGCACTGGCACTAAGTGAATTGAGACATTGGAGAGAAGAGGAAACCAAGGAAAAGAATATGGGGTAGGGGAATACCCATTTAAAACCTAAGATATGTATATTTGGTTGTAGGAGGAGAAATAGCAGAGTAAACGGAAAACAGGAGCATGTGCAGAATTACTTTCTAACAGGACAGATACAAGGTCCTTGGACTTGACACTTAGGTTACTGATAAAGACAAGATAGCAAGAGCTTGAAGCTAAAGAATTGACATGAACCACTCCATAGAATCCTAAGTAGTCTGGTAATAGGAAGCAAAATATGGGAGAATGCTTAGTCTTACTCCTTGCAGTTTGTAAATATTAGTTTTTTTGTTTAAATAAAATCAAGTTAATAATTCTTTAACAAACACATGCACTCATTTTGTTAGTTAGAACATACCAAGAATCAAATGTGTATGTTCCTTTGATCTAGATATCTAGCTCTCAAATCTTTTTCTCCTAAATAATCAAACCGAAAATGGAAGCTATGCTTATAAAGTTTTTAAGGAAAGAGGCACAAATTGAAAATATGTTAAGCTAATTAAGTGTAATATTAAGCAATTATCTTTAAAAGTATGACTTAATACAAATATGAATAATACTATTAAATAGTTAAACAGTACTTTTTAGATGTCAAGTCTTCTTTATTTAGCTAATGGGTGATTAATGGTAAATTTTCGTAAAGCTGTTTTAAATTTTAATTTTTTTAAAGCAGAGCCACTAGATGTCAATATGACAATTGTAGATACATACAAATATATTAAAATATATATGTATATTCCCAAAATATACCTATTCTTTATGTGATTTTGTAGGTAAAAGGAATGTGGTGATTATGGGTAGGAAGACCTGGTCCTCCATTCCCAAGAAAAATAGACCATTAAAGGACAGAATTAATGTAGTTCTCAGTAGAGAACTCAAGTAAGTACTGTAATATAAATTCACTACAAAAAAATGTACCATTTCTTATGGTAAAGGTCAATGTATGACAAACTTAAACAGTATGAATGTAACTATTGATGAAACTGCTTAATATCACAAGGGTGACTACAGAAAATGAGTAAGTTATTTATGCCACATGACAATAACCTCTACCTAAGTGATTGATTTTATCTCCTGGAAAAGTTAGATTAAATCTCATTGTGGTAACAATCGCAAGTTTCCTGGAACCATTATTCGATTCAATTCGGTAAGGTCAGATGTCATGTAATGTAAATAACATTTTTGAGCCTCAAATAAAATCAAAATACATGTGTTTTGGTACTTGCCAAAATAAAGTGATTATCCTTTCTCTGGACCCAGCCCTAAATCCAATAAGATGTAAATTTTAAGATAGGCAAAAACTGGTCATAATCTTGTGCCCTATTAGTCCTTGTTTACCACAATACCCAAATAATATTTGTGTCTTTCACCCTGTGTCTGCAGATTAAAATTTTCAAAGTATTGAAATGGTCCTAGGGGAAAGGAAGTATGTCCAGTTGGCCTCTGCTCAGAATTTTTCTGTCCTTCAAGCTAACACTGGAGTTGATAGTTCCTGATGCCTGGAAATGCCCTTTGAACTTAGGGGTGGGGGAGAGTAAATAGCTTTAAGACTATCTTTGAAATATATTTCATGCTTTGACCTTCACCATGGCTTCCATTTCTTTTATTCCACATGTGATGTATCTTTATTTCTATATTTTTTATTGTTGCTCACATTGATCCTAACCCACTAAAATATAACTTCCTGAACCTCTGGGTTTATTTTGTTTGTTTGTTTGTCTAGGAGTGGGGAGCTTTGACCTGAATTAGACCTTAAGGGAAAATTTAGGATTGCCATGGTAACTGTTTCTTAAATTGTTAATGTAATCATTAAAAAAAAAAAAAAAAGAATGCAGTATCCTAGGGGCACTATTTAATTGCAGAAAGAGTAGAAGATACCTATAATATCTGACAAGGAATTGGCTTACACAGTTGTGAGGGCTGACTAGGGAAGTCCAAAATCTGTAGGAAAGAGACTGGAAGCTGATGTCTGCAGATGGAATTTTATCAGGAAAGGTAGGCTAGAAGCCTTTAGCAGGGGCTGAAGCTGTTGTCTGTCGGTGCAATTTCTTCAGGGAAGCCTCAGATCTGTTTTCAAGGCCTGCCAACTGATTAAATCAGGCCCCCCTTGATTAAAGTTATCCAAATATCAACTTTGATCACATCTATAAAATACCTTCCCATTAACACTTCAATTAGTGTCTGAATAACAGGACTATAGCCTAGCCAAGTGAACACATCATAGGAAAGAAGAAAACATTTACACAATTATAGGCTAAGGGAGTTCAGGCTTCTGTATTTTCTCCCAGATCTCTCCAAGAATGGCATAGAAAAACCTGGAAGAAAGTATGCCAGAATATTTGCATTGATTGCCTTTGGTTGATGAGGACTAAATTGATGTGCAGCTTGCCATTTGCCTCAATCTTTATACTGTTCTCTTTCTAGTGGTTGCTAGAATATTCTGATTATCTCTTTACTTGATGAAATCCAAATTCACAGACTGTTTTGCCATTTCCAGAGACTCTTTAATAACATATTCTTGAATACTACTCAAGTTTATTTATGGCTAGCTTGAGCTAAAACAAACATAAAGAAATTTCAGTGGGAAAGAAATTCATTTGAGCCAGCAAATCACCTCAAATGATGAATGTAATTTCTTTTTTATAACCTCTCTGTGGTGTGTGTAATTGAGTATGGTTGTCTCTTATGTATTTATAAACAACATTCGCTGGTGTATTTTCCTTATATTTTTTAAGGCAGAAAAAAATTTAAAGTCTTTATTATCAAGCATGCCAAGGAAATAGTGATACAAGTTAGGGGGAAAAAATAGTTTATTTTTTGTCCTTGCTTGTGCTTCCCTGGTCAATTGCTAGTCAATTCTACACATATCCTGAGCACCTGTTGTGTGCCAGGCACTGCTAAGTCCTAAATAAAAGAAGAGAGATTTACATATATAAATCCCCCATGTAAGAAGAAACTGAATCCTCAAGATAATCCCAAACCCTCAGCTTCAATATCATCATCTGTAAAAAATGTCCTATGTACCCACATAGGGCTGCCAGTAACATGAAATAGTATGACAACCCTCTGAAGGAATTCAGGACTCTAAGTCTGAAGAAAGATATCAAGCATGCCCATGTGTTTCTTGACACAAAATTTGTATGCTACCACATACCCACTCTCCATTGTTAGGAAATGCATCATTCCCTGTTGGTTTGGAATAATTTTAGGAAGGAAATTTAGCAACAAAATAAGTCACAATATTGAGTGTATGCTATGTGCTATTTACTGTGTTTCTAGGGTTTGTGCAGTAAAGGGGCTGATGAATTCAAATATTAGCCCAGCCTTTTGTTTTTTTCTTTCTACCTTTCAGGGGTTCAGTGTTTCCTGTGAAACTTATTTCTAAACTGCTAAATAGCAACATTTTATAGAAATGTTTTATCCATGCCTTTGTTGAAACTAAAATCTGAAACAATCTATTCTTTCTTTTCCTTTTCCAGACTCACTACAAAAAAAAAATGGTTAATCCCATTAACCATTTTCATGCCACTGATTCTGTTTCAACCATTCTAGACTGTTTATTAACTGACTATCTTCTCCCCCAACTCCAGGTCTTCTAGATTGAATTCTCCCCCTGAACAGCCTGGTCCAAGCTAGTCTCAACTGCCCGAGTACCTTAGAGGATCCCTTGCCTCATTTAACCTCACCTTGGCTTCCATGTCTTTTTCCAGCCTTTAGTCAAAATACTTTCTCTGTGGTATCTTAACTGCTTTGAAGATGATAGAGTGAAATATGTAAAATATCTATCAAGGAGGCAAGGGGGAAGACAGCTGAAAGAATGAATGGTCCCATTAGCTCTTGATTAATCATTGTTATAACTACTAGTTTAAAGGCAATTTTATAATTTTTGTAAGGCATCACTCTAAAATATTGACTTCAAATTGTAATTTTTCTTTCTTGTTACTATCAAAGCCTAATTCTGAATTTCTCTCATTTATAAAGGGAATTTCAACCTTCCCTCTAGTCCCACCCCTCCACCAAAAAAAAAAACCCACGCTTGTGGAGATTGAGATTGAGTTAATCAATGTAAACCCTCAAGTTAATTAACTTCCCTTTTTTAATTTTTAATTACATAAGTAATAACATGCTCATTTTTAATATTTGGTCTATTTCAATAAAGTTTGAAACATGAAGTCCTTCACTCATCACATTGTTTGAATATCGTTTCAAATCATAGTTATCTAAACATTACCCTTTTTCCACTGTTTTATCATGAAACTTTCAAACAGACAAAACTTTACGGTAAACACTTGTATACCCATCACATCGATTTTGCCTTTTACATTTATATTTGTTTTATCATCCATCCATCCATCAATTGGTCTTGTTCTTTTTATGTATTTCCAAGTAAATTGCAGACATTAGTATGTTTTTCCCTAAGTACTTCAGCATACACATCATTAATTAGAGTTCAATATTTCTTTAATTTTTTTCTTTTGAGATAAATATTACATATAATGAAATATACAAGCCTTAAGTGCACATTTGCTAAGCTATGACAAATGTATGCACCTATAGAACCGCATATCAAAGACACAGAATATTACTATAACCCCTAGAAAGTTTCCTTATGCCCCTTCCCAGTGACTCTTTACCCCATCCTTCCAGAGACAATTACTGTTCTGATTTTTCCACCATAAACATCGTGAGATACAGAACTGTTTTGTTTTTTGATTCATTGTGGGCCATACATACATAAATGTGAGTTAAAATTATTGACCATAAGCCATTCTGATGTTAACTGGTTTTTGTTGATTCACATTTATGATGATTTTTAGTTTTATAATTATTGCTTCCTAAACAGATTTTTTGACTAGTATGAATTGGTTTTATAGAAATTATGTGTAATTCTTTCTCTTAACCTCAGTGAACCTCCAAATGGAGCTCATTTTCTTGCCAAAAGTCTGGATGATGCCTTAAAACTTATTGAGCAACCAGAGTTAAAAAGTAAAGTGGACATGGTTTGGATAGTGGGAGGCAGTTCTGTTTATAAAGTAAGTATGTCATCTGTAAACACAAAGAAATGTTCTTACTCTTTCTTTCCAATTACCTGCCATCTGAACTTTTAAAAACTTAAGCCATGAATAAAGGAAGCACATTATCCCTACTACTGTAAGTTAGACACAATGAAGTATTTGTTTTTTCATACTATCATGCAAACAAAAATGTAAAAGTTTTAAAGTCTTTATCACTTTATTCCCAATTCATAATAGTTGATATTTCCACTTTAAAAAACATTCCAAATCCTTCCCTTAGAATCATACTTGGACTGTACTGTTTTCTGCTCCCTGGATGTGCCTCAATATATTGAGTTACATATACCCATTTCTTCAAGGATAAATGTGCCTCTTACTTAGAAAGGGATGGGGCTGTCAATTGATGTACACTGACCAGATGTATATGAATTTGTTAAAAGCAGAAACTTTACCTTAACAATATAATGTGAGGGCATGCAAAAAGTATTATGTGATTTAAGGGAAAACCATAGGTAACAGAAAATATTCTTTTTTCTTGATAACAAATGACTGTTAGCCTTCAAAAATTTTGAGGTTAATAAATGGAATTTTTTTACTCTTTTAAAATACTAATGAAAGATTAACATTTATATATAGAGAGAGAACAAAAAATCATCCCCTATCCTTGGTAGCTTGTGACAACACATGTATACTGAAATTATTTGAGAAAAAAGGATCTCAGATGGCATTATAAAAATTCTGTTTGTCAGGTTCCTGTTTGTACAGTCTTTTATTTTCTCCATTTGTAATAGGGAGGGAATGGATATTTTCCTTTTATCTTTCAGCCAAGTGTGACTTTCTAAGAAAATTAAGTCATTTATTTTGTTCAGTATTCATTTTGAATGATTCAGTACCATATCACTTGAAAGTGTGTTTTTTAAATGGTGTAAGTACTTAAATTCATTTATATAATTTGATATATCTATATGTATATAAATAATAAGGAAGTAAAACCTCTGGGTTATAGTTTTGCACTATCCACCTACCTCACATCACAGCATTTAGGTTTATATTCCCAAGGGCCAAATCAGGCCTACTAGCTAGTTTTTGTAAATAAAGTTTCATTGGAACATAGCCATGCCCATTGGTTTAATATTATCTATGGCTGCTTTTACCTACAAAGGCAAGAAACCATATCACCCACAAAGCCTAAAATACTTAACCATCTGACTCTTTACAGAAAAGGTTTGCCAGATACCATAAAGTTTTATACGGACTTTGAAATGCTGCTATGGTTATTTATTTGGTTGAGGCAAGAAAACAAATGATGTAATACTATAAGCTATAATATTGAAAATAAAAAGCAAAATTCGTTCTATGAACTTATATATAATATGTATATATTTTTCTCCCCACGTCCCCCTCCCCACCACTAACATGCACCATAAGCAATTTGAAAATTAAGACTTACTGCTTTCTTGGAGCTACAGTTAGGACTCATGATTTTTGTTGGAATTTTAAGATATTTGGTCTGGGACATTTTTTTCTGTAGAAACCATCGACAGTACTATAGGCAGTAGTTAGAAAAGTCATTAACTATATGAGGCCAAATACAATTATTAGCAATGAGAAGCAGAACAGATTACCTACTAGCATTATAACTATCTTTTGGGTAATGAAAGTATTATTAAATTTTATGTCAATGTACTAAGTACGCCTTTGTACTAAGTTGTTAGGGTCTCATGAAACTATACCATTTATCCATATGTGCATATATAAATTTTTACATGGAGAGTAACTACATAATTAGGAATTCTTAATTCCTAAACAACCACCAAAGAAAAAAGACAAAACTGAATGCTTAAACAGAAAAAAAGTTCATGTAAGCAAACTAGAGGCCAATATATATTTTAACTCACTCTCATGATTATTGATATTGACTAGGTCCACTCTCAATATAGCTAAGGCATACTTTACAGGGCCCTAAAAGTAAAATAGGATATTTTAATATCATTCTTTGGCGGTAACAAGTTATGTAGCATGTCTTTAATACCTAGTACAAATTTGACTATATAATTTTAAAATATCTCAGAGTTTCTATTTCTTTTGACACAGATAAATAAGGAAATTGATGCCTTTTGTTTTATTTCAAAGGAAGCCATGAACAAGCCAGGCCATATTCGACTATTTGTCACAAAGATCATGCAGGAATTTGAAAGTGACGTATTTTTTCCAGAAATTGATTTGGGGAAATATAAACTTCTCCCAGAGTAAGTAAAATGTTATGTCTGAAGCTCTTTTGGATTTCTAGTTTAAGAATTATAGGAAAGAGTATATGTCTTTTCAGATCGAATATGGGGTAGCAATGTATTTTATAGACAAATAGTACAGAAATTTTTGGAAATCTGCTTTAATAGACTTGGGAATGTTCAAGTTATAGTAATTTTACTGAAATGTAGAGACTAGTCATTAGTTCATTCTATGAGATCAGACGCTGTCCTAGGAATTGGGGAAAGAGTGTTTACCAAGACATCCTGTCACTGCTACTCCAGGAAATTACATTCTTTTTTTTGTTGTTTTAATTTGTTTCAAGCATATAGTACATTGGTTAGACATTTATATAGTTTATAAAGCAATCAGGAGATTACATTCTTTGTAGTAAAGAGAGAGGTTGCAAACATCAAAAGAGTTGCTATGTGGAGATTTGAAGTATTGTGATGATAAATACGGTATAGTCTGAGAAGTTCCCTCTGAAAAGTGATGTCTACACTGAGATCTAAATGGCAAGAAGCCAGAGAATAGGAACGAGCATTCCAGGAAGCAGAAGCAGCCAGTGCAGAGACCTGAAGGCAGGAACAAGCCTAGCATGTTCCCTGAGTCTTAAAAGTCACTGTGGGCATTGTGAGCAAGGGGGAGACTCAAATGGATCCAACCAAGTGCAGATGTAGAAGGTTCTGCATAGAGTGATATTGTTCTAGCTATTTCTGGAGAAAGGAGCGGAGAGGACAAGAGTAAAGCTGGAAGACCTGTAAATTATACTAGTTCAGGTGAAAAATGAAGGTACTTAGATAGCAATGGTAGAGATGGACAGAAGAGGTTACACTAGCTTTATTATTAGTTGTGATTTTATTATAAAACTGCCTGATTTTGTAAACTCATAGCATTTTAGTTTAAAAGCACTTTTCAACTTTAAGATTAATTATATCAACACTTTTCAACTAGCTTTTAACACATTCTTTCAAATATTCTCAGTTGAATCCAGTCATTATTCTTTGAGTGTAAGTTTGTTTTTTAAATGCCCTCTAAAAGAACATTCAGAGCCAAGTCTGAATAAATGCATGGCCAAGCTTTCAAATAATAGTCTATTTTCTATAGAATAGTAGATAGTAGTCTTGAATCAAATGAAATGTTTTTCTTGGGCTCTTAACTAACTCTGAAGAGATCTGAAAATTATAAGAACTCCAAAAGTTTTCTAAAAAGCTAAAGTTCAGGCTTTTGCTTATAATCTCCAAAGCTGACTACTTAGAAAAGTCACACTTAGTGATTTCATATATATTTATACAAAAATCAGTTGTGTGTGTTTGTCACACTTTATATATTTTCTCTTGTACTGCTTAGGTTGCTGATTGTCACATGTGAATATTGATCTGTTGTTCCTCACTTCTTATCTTTCTTTTTGCTAACAAAAAGAATAGGTTACTGTGTAAATCAGCTCTATGTTAGATACCTTCCCAAATCCTGTTGCTCTCAATCAGACCTCTTCCAAAGCTATGACCCTTCAGGGTGGTTGATAATTTAAATACCACTCTGGCTCTCTGACTCTTAGAAATGAAAAATTTTAACATTTTTTACTGAAAGATTATTTTCATACATCAGAACACTCACCCACTTAAAGTATATAATTTAGTGGTTTTAATATATTCACATAGTTGTGCAAACATCATCACAATGTAAGTTTAGAACATCTTCATCACTCCCCAAAAAACCTGATACCCATTAGTAATCGTTCACCATTCTCCTCCCGTTCTAACCCTAAAACCATTAATCTATTTTCTGTCTCTATAAATATGCCTTTTATAGACATTTCACACAAACAGAATCATGTATGTGGTCTTCCTTAGAATTGGCTTCTTTCATTTAGCATGCTGTTTTCAGGTTCATCCATGTTGTAATGTATATCACTTTCTTAATGATACCATTTATAGCATTAGGCTTTTAATTTTGATGTCCAATTTTTCTATTTTTTCTTTTGTCATTTGTCCTTTTGGTGTCATACCTTAGAAATCATTGCCTGCTCCAAGCCCACAGAAATTTACTTCTGTTGTCTACTAAGAGTTTTATAGTTTTAACTCTTAGTTTAAGTCTAAGAGTTTTAACTCTTAAAGTCATCATAGTTAACTTATTTATGGTATAAGGAAGGAGTCCGAAGCTCATTCTTCTGTAAATAGCTATCTAGTTGTTCTGTTGAATTATCTTGACACGCTTGTCAAAAATCAGTGGACCATAAATGTGAGGGTTTATTGTTGAGCTCTCGGTTCATTGTTCTATATGTCTGTCTTTATGCCAGTACCACACTGTCTTGATTAATGCAGCTTTATAATATCTTTTGAAATCAGGAAGTACAAGTCCTCCAACTTTGTTCTTTTTCAATAGTTTTGTCTATTGTGGGTCCCTTGCATTTCTATATGAATTATATGATCAGTTTGTCAGTTTCTGCCAAAAAACAAGCTAGGATTTTGATAGGGATTGTATTATATCTGTAGATCATTTTGGAGTATATTATCTTAGCAATATTTGTCTTCTAAACCATAAACATGTGATGTTTTTCTGCTTATTTAGGTCTTTAATTTCCTTCAGCAATGTTTTGTAGCTTTCAGTATACAAGTCTTGCACTTAATTATTTAATTAATCTTATTCTTTTTGATGCTATTGTTATAAATGGAACTGTTTTCTTAATTTTATTTTCAAGCTGTTCATGGTAATACATGGAAATACAATTGATTTTTGTTTATCGATCTTATATCTTACAACCTTGCCAAACTCAGTAGTTATGTTAGTGGATTCCTTAGGAGTTTCTATATATAGAATATGTCACTTGCAGATAAAGATAGTTTTACTTTGTCCATTCTAATCTGGATACTTTTTAATTCTTTTTCTTGCCAGATTGCTCTGGCTAGAACCTCCAGTGCAATGTTGATTAGAAGTGACAACAGCAAGACATCCTTGTCTATTCCTAATCTTAAGAGAAAGCATTCAGTCTTTTACCACTGTGATGTTAGCTGTGGATTTTTTGTACATGCCCTTTATCACACTGAAGATTTCTTCTATTTCTATCTCACTGTGTATTTTTATCATGAAGGAGCACTGGATTTTTGTCAAATGCTTTTCTGAGTCTATTGAGATGATCATGTGGTTTTTGTCTTTAATAAGAAAAAATACACAAATACTTAATAAACTACTAATACAGGGTATTACATTGCTTGATTTTTATTTTGAGCTAATCTTGCATTTCTGGGAATAAATCCACTTGAATATAATGTAGAGTCCTTTCTATATGTTTCTGGATTCAGTTTGCTAATATTTTGTTGATGATTTTTACATGTATATTCATAAGGGATACTGAGCTATAGTTTTCTCTCTTTTTTATTTTTTAATGTCTTCACCTAGTTTTGGTGTCAGGATAATACTGGCCTCACTGAATGAGTTGGGAAATGCTCTTGCTCTCCAAAGCCAAAAATACAAGGAAATTGCTCTGAAATGGACCTCTAAACAAAGCTGTGGACAAACATGAAAAGTCCTATTTTCCATTGCAGCATTTGATGCTGGTGTTACTTTCAAGCCTGTACCAACATAACAGCCTATTTAACATGGGGTAGAGAGACTGCCCTAAGGAGAGATCTGGAGTAGGTCATCTTTCATGAAGTAGAGAAAAAGGAAACCTCTGAAGACAAAGCAAATACACTTTGTCCCTGGAAGTCTGTAACTTGCTCAGTTCTTGAGCTACTTTCTCTCCAAATCTCTGTACATTAAGGAACTTAGAAAACACCATGCCAGCCTATCCTCTAAGGCTCTGCCCTCATTCATCTTGCCTGGAAGAAATCTTTATATCTCAGACTATTTCACACTAGACTTCAACCAAACCAGCAGACCCAAATATTTTATACCAGCAGTTTTCTGTTTTATGAGTCCCAGATAGGCTTCTCCTTCTAGTTATTCACCTTCTATGCAGTTAAAGAGGATGAAGACCAGAAAGTAGGCTTTGAGGCAGTACTGGCTCCAGAGCTGAGACAAATGCCCCTTTTCAATGGACAAGTTGAGTAGGTGTTAGATGGGCCGATGTTTCCTCTTCTGTCCATTACTTCCTGACTGTCCAACAGGATCCTAGCACATATGCCCACATTTGTACATCCCTCTCCTAAGCCTATGCTTCCCATAGAGTCTTCATTTTTAGTTGTGATTTGTTTCTTATAGAAAATTGTTTCAAAAACTCTGTTTACCTCTTAGACTTTCCATCAAATCATCTGTGTGTTCATGTGATTTTTTTGTCAGTTCAGATCTTATGTTTCTTTTATTCATTGGCTTCTTAAATGCTTAACGATTCTAGAGGGGCATCACTATCTGTGTGGTTCATAACAAATGAGTCTTTTCCAAATCCTATTACACTTAAACTCAGAGTTCACATGTGGCTCTTATGCAGTTTGCTCTTCAGAAAAGTTTTAAATTATGAAGTATTTATAATCATTATGAAAACAAGCTTAAGATGTGAATACTGTGGAAAGTAAAAATAATCTTAATCAGAATTAAATTTTAGATTCACAGGGAAGATGAACAAATGCCATGGCTAGGGACCATATTCAGCCAGTAACATAGTTATTCATGATTTTAGAAATAACTTTGATACTTCACTTTTATCTTATTAACTGATAATCTAGTCTTGAGAATTTTATACACACACACAAATGTATATGTTGCTTTTGGTGACTCATTTAAATATATTAAAATTGTGATTAAAAGTTGGCCTAGTATAAGGCCATGCCACCCTGAACACACCCGATCCCGTCTGATCTCAGAAGCTAAGCAAGGTCGGGCCTGGTTAGTACTTGGATGAGAGACCACCTAGAAAGATCAGGTGCTGTAGGCTTAAAAAAAAATTTTTTTTAAATAATAAGTTGGCCTAGTAAAGTCATTTCTTTAAGAAAAAAAGCTATACTGCTACTAAAACAAATAGCTCAAAATGGTTAGTAAATAGAAACATAGCTTCTTCCTCTGAAATATATTAAAATAAAAACACCTTTTTCTTTCTGTACATATTATGCTATTATTACTTCATGTATTTTGTTTCAAAATGTCATCTAATTAGTCAACAAAAGTTTAACACCTATTGTTACTCAGTATTGTGTTGGATATTGTATGAGATTTAAATTTATTCCTATATTATCCCCGCCTACAATGCGTTTAGAAAATAGGGGAACCAAACCAACTAATAAATTTAATGAGTAACATTTAAAAAGCACGTAATGTACTCACAATGCTAAGTTCTTTATAAGGATGAAGACTTTTTGATAGCCCCATGTCACACAGCAGAACCACAGCCAAACACAAGTCTGTTTAAAACAGGTGTTCCTGAACCCAGCTGGGGCTTAATGGCATGCAACCCACACAGTACTGGAGACATACACCAGGATTTGGGTTGGAGAAAGGAGTGGTCAGAACAGCTTGCAGTGGAGGACCGGGGTTTTGTTTTTTTGTGGGTGGGTTTTTTTCCATTGTGGTAAGAACACATCAGATGTACTCTCACCAAAATTTTAAGTAAAAAATACAGTATTGTTAAATATAAGCCTATATAAGTATTGCAGAGCAGATATCTAGAACTTAATCATTTTGCACAACTGAAACTTTATACTCATTCTACAGCAACTGTTTCACTCTACCCCTGTCAACCATCCTTCTACTCTCTGTTCCTATGATTTTGACTATTTTAAGTACCTCATACAAATAGAAGCATGTGACGTTTGTCCTTCTGTGACTGGCTTATTTCACTTAGCATAAAGTCTTTAAGTTCATCCATGTTGTTGCACATTACAAGATTTCCTTTTTTAAGGCTGAATAATATTACACTGTATGTATATAGCACATTTTCTTTATTCATTCATCTATCAGTGAACATTTAGGTTGTTTCCACATCTTGGCTATTGTGACTAACTGATTCTAGTTATCAAAAAACGAGAGAGAGCGTGGTAGTGAGGATGTAGAGAAATTGGAACACTGTTGGTAGAAATGTAAAAAAGTGCAGACACTATGAAAAACAGTATAGCAGCTCCTCAAAAAATTTAAAAAAGAACTGCTGTATGACCCAGCAACCTCACTTATGGGTGTCTGCCCAACAGAGGGCCTGGAAACTGGAATTGGAAACTGGAGGGAACACAGATCTAAGTGAGAGGGAATAGAAAAGATCAGATAAACAGTGATGTTGGTACAGGAATCACAATAAGCCACACACTGGGGAATTAGAACACTATGGTACCTACTGATTAAACAGAAATTAAGAATCTGCCACCATGCAGGACATGTAATTTCAGTTCCACTCTAAACAGCTAAAGGTTGTATTTTGTTTTTCTTTTGCTCACACAAGAAATTTGATGCCAAGTGTAAGACCTGCAAAATGTTCTCAAGAAATTCCATATTAGCTGAATGAATAATAAAGTAGAAAGATAAAAGAGAAACTTCTAATAGCAATTAGTTTTGGGGGCAAGAATTAGGAATCAGAAAGAAAGCAGGAGAAATTACACTTCTTGTTTTCTAACTTTCTCTTTTTATTTGCATGTAAGCATATTTGCATAAACTCATCCATCTTAACAGTGGCTTACCATTGTGAGGAAAAGAAAGGAAGGGGGAAACCAATCCTTCATTTACCTTGTGCATTGTCAATGCCTTTTAGCTGAGAGTCAGGGAAGCTACCTTTTTTATTGGTAAATTATTTAATTATATATGTATATTTCTTTTACAGATACCCAGGTGTTCTTTCCAATGTCCAGGAGGAGAAAGGCATTAAGTACAAATTTGAAGTGTATGAAAAGAATGATTAATGTGAAGGTGTTTTCTGACTTATTTCAGGCTGTTCCCCATCCCCTCCAAACAATTATATATTTTAACATTAGAGAAAGAGACCTATGCTTACTTTAGATCTATGGATAACTATTTCTGAGCAATGTGTTTCTATTAATTAATCAATCTTAACTGGATTAGGTTACGATCAATCTTACCCATGCTATATCAAATACTAATTGTGGAACTTTTCATGCTGTAACTGTCTGAATTTTCACCAAGGGCCAGAATTAGGTACCTAGCATCTGCTAGGGTAGCATATCTACCAAGACACCACAGTGGGAGAGTCCCTGAGAACATGAGTTGAAACCAGGGTCTATAGAGATAGGAGCTAGACAGATTTATCCAGATGTCAGAAATGGAATTACGAACAAAAGAGTTAGAACTCAGAGATTAAAATTAGATCAAAATAGGGACAATGATTTACTCTCTGCACATCATACTCCTGAAAAAGAATTCTGTTCAATCAGGGAATCAGTAAGTTGAGAATCAGTATATTCCATAGGGGATAATAAGGAGGCAGGTAGCAAGCAGACTACCTTTCTGATGATTAAAGGAGAAGGTCTGAGACCTTTAAAGACTCTGTTTTTGATCCTGGGTGAGATTCCATGGGATATTAAAATGACAGAACAAGAATAGGCTGCTCTTTACCAAAAAAAAAAAAAAAAAAAAAAAAAAAAGGTAATCTAATAACAAGCATATGGCTAAAATTAAAAATTCAAAGATAATGGATATTGCTAGAAACTAAAATTAATAAGTTAGAAAAACTTCACATAATTAAAAAATGAAGATTAAAACATGTTTTACCTGTCATGTTAGCAACTATTTGGATTTTTAGGTATCTGAAGAAATAGCATTTTCTGGCCTATAAATTGGTACAACCTTTTTAGAGTATAAGTTAGCAATATCAATTGAAATTCAAAATATGCTGGGTTTGGACCCAGGACTTCCATTTCTAGAAATTAATGCTGACCAGAGATGGACCCAGGAATATTTGTTGCACCATTTTTTTAAAACTTGGAAACAGCCCAACTGTCAATCAAGAAATAATTAATCAATATGTCTATAAAATTTAATATTCTACAGCACTTTAAATGAATGAAGTACTAACCCCAAAAATGCAAAATATTGCTAAGTAAAGAAGCAAAAATTGTGTATAGTTTTCAAAATTTTTAATATGTAGGAAAGAATATGCTATAAACGGTTGACAGTATCAGAATTGAGTGTTATTTTATGCATTAGGCATGTCTATTGTGATTAGATTTTTGAAGCGTGCTTATTTTCATGAAAAATTACTTACTAAATTGTGACCTTTGTGTTCAGCAATAAAATTAGGATACAGAACAGCAGAAGTAGAAAAGGAAGTTTCTAAAACCTTTCATAGAAGGGGAAAAAAACCAGGTTACACAGAAGACTAGAAATCAATACTACATAGACTTATAAACCACAAGAAAACAATGAAGCTCTCTGTAAGGAACATGACCAGAAAACTATTAGTATCCAGAATGTCTAGAACTCAGATATTAATAAGACAAAAAGCTATTTAGAGAAGAAGAAATTCAAATGCCAAAGTACATTTCCACTAGTAACTAGAGAAATACAAATTAAAACTGCAGTAAGATACCATTCCACATGCATCAATTGTGGCATTCTTGCCAATACTTGACACTGTCAGCCTCTTAAAATGTTGGCAATATTTATTAAAGATGAAGATATACATACCTTTGGCCCAGCAGTTCCACTCAGATAAATACCAAGAGAAAGCCTACATAATATATTAAGATATTTGTAAAAAAACATGTTGCAGCTTTGTTTGTAATAGTGAAATGCTAAAAACAACCTGGAAGTGCAATGACAGGAAAATGAATACATTACTGTCTTAGACTAGGTTTCCCCCAAAAGCAGATCCCAATACTAGAATTTAAATGAAAGCAGTTTCTTTGGTAGATGACACCAGAAAGCACCAGCTGGTGTGTGGAAAAGTGAAATTGGGAAGATAAAGCCAGTTCAAGGTCAATGAGCAGGTTCCCATTGGTTAATAAGCTCAAAACCACTGAAAAACTTAGGAGATGGAGAGGAAGAAAACAAGTATGTATCCCCTACTCATCATTAGTTGGGGGCTATTCCCAAGGTTATCAATTTCCTTCCCTGTGTATGAGCTGAACGTACTTCAGCTACTAGATATGGCCCCAGGTGTTTGCATTAAGAAGATTCTGGCATGCGCAGAAACAGTGAATACTAAATACCTAAAGCAGTTCCATATGTTTATGATTGTTTGCATAAGATCTTCATGCTTCTTATGTAATAAAAAGGGTAAAACCACACATGGTTTGTTTGAAATTTTTTACAAGTTAAAAAACAGAAGCAGCAAGACTAATTAGAAGTTCCAGTGAGGGTTGATGGTAGCTTGGACCAGAGGATTGGGTATAGTGAAAAAATTATGATTCAGATTATATTTTAAAGTTGAAAGTAGTGAGATTTTTCTTACAGACTTTGATTTTGGTTTTTGGACCTACCAAATTTGAAATGCTAGAAAGTAGAAAAGGAATAAAAAACTGAACAATAGAATAAAATTCTGGGGTTATTTTCAACTGATAAATTTACTCAGCCAAATAACCAATCAAGTACAACTAAGGTTAGAGAGACACAGCAGAGAACTGTTGTTTTCACTTAAGACTTGGAACTATTTAATTTTATGTAATCATTTTCGTGTATTTTTTTAAATAACAATTACTTCTTAAGTTGCACTATTTTTTAAGTGCTGGCCTCTTGTTATTCTTTGAACACCTCGCATAAAATTTTAAAGAATCATGGCAATTTATCTCCATAGCTTAAAAATGTAGGAGGAAAACGAAATTAGCCAACAGTCACACAAAAGACCTAAGACCAATTGTTGGGAAACCAAAAGCCTTTATTTTATGGTTCTTGATTTGTTCACCTTTCAAGACAGAATCAACCTCACTTTTTTCAGATTGATTTATGAGACATCACTAGAAGATGATGAAAATTTGAGGCAAAAATATAAATAAAAATACAAACACATGTTCCAGGTAACTCAGATTAGCACATTTACTATTTCTGCGAGATTGAAATCCTATAACATCCATGGCCTAACGGACATGTTTCTTTAAATGTCACCTGTATAAGGGATGGGTCATAGAGCCCATTTTAAACGAGCACCCCAGATGATTCTGAAGCCTACTCAATATTGTAAGTCATTGTTTAGATGATTTAGAGTGCTTATTTTCTATCTCTAGGATATCTAAATGGAGCAAAACAAAAAAGCAAATTATAAAGTTAATATGTATGAGATTAGAGAAAGTAAAATTATCAAGATGAGATCTGTGTTGCTGATATATTTTAAGAATTTAAAGACTTTCATTTCAATGTCTAATGCATATGGAAGTAATAGCTCAAAGAATTACACAGTAAGCAAAGTTGATTATAGATGTCCCTTAAGATTTTTTTTTTTAATAGTTTAAACTAAAAACTACAGCAAATGACCTACCTAACTAGGCAACATGACCAAGGGAAAAGTGGGCTGGCCAGCTGCTAAAAGCATTCAGAAAAATAATGATCTTTGGAGGATTGAACCTTGTGATCAAGGATGTTCCAGCTGGGAGAGAAAAAAAAAAAAATACATAAATGAGTACCATGAATAGAATTAGAGGCTCTAAATGAAAAGATAAGGCTGATGAAGGGGATGGAATCTCTGGCCCTAAAAATCATGAAATTATGCTTTTCCTGTGACAAAGGTGAAATTGCATTTGTGACCATTTCTAATTATCTAATTATCTGCTTCTCCCTTTTCTGTAACCCAGGAGACCTCATCCTCATGGTCAGAAACACCAGAAAGTGTTTCTGTCATTGTGTTGACATTTGTTAAACTTCGTATTCTTGGAATAAAAAAAAAAATCATGTTGTATGGTATTGCAAGTAACTTTGCAGTCAATTATCAAAGTAAATGTAAAACTTACTTTATAGGAAGACAAATTTTAGATGGTCGCTATTTCTTTACCCCAGGGCTATAGGACACACTTAAGCCACACTCTGAAGGAATAAAGGGATCATCATCAGGGAGATGTGATGATGCTGGAACTCAATAAAATTAGGAATAACTATGATGAACACCTGAAACTAGTAAATTGACTATATTTTAATAAAAATCTTTAAAAAACAGGAGAGATTTTTCTGGTACATCTACTAGCCAGTCATTTAGGAATTGGACCTTGAACGAAACTCCATTTTCAGCCCCTGGTCATAGTCCCCTTCAAAGAGTGAAAGTTTGCCTACAGGTTGTTTTTTCACTGCCAGTCCTCTTTGATAGGTTAATTAGCAAAACTTAAATTTAGATTTCCTTCAAGCATTTTATTACGAACTATTTCAAACAAAAGTTGAAAGAATTAAACATTAAACACCCATTTGCAAGCACCTGGATTCTATCATTAACACTTATCTCTGCTTTATGACACTTTTATCCATCCATCCATCTATCCATCTTCTATTTGGATGCATTTCCAAATTGTAAGTTGCAAATAATCTGCTTCATCCCTAGATTCTTTGGTTTGCATATTATTAATTAAAATGTATTTGTTTGCTTTTTTTGGTAAAATTTACATAGTGAAATGCAGATTTTAAGTACAGCATTCTACAGCTTTTGACAAAAGCATATGCTTGTGTGACCCAAACCTCTGTCCCTTACTCCAGAAAGCTCCCTCATACCCCTTCCCAGTCAGTCCCCCACCCCCAAAGGCAACTGCTATTCTTTTTTCCTCTTCATGGATTATTTTTTACTGTTTCTGAACTTTATATGAATAGAATCATACAGGAGGTATTCTTTGGTCTGGCTTATTTCACTCAACAATATTTATTTGAGATCCACCCATTCTCTTGATGGATGTGTGGGCTCTTTTTAGAGTGAGATTTGAGCCTGGTGTTAAAGGATCTAAAGAGGTGGTGACTGAGAGTCAAGAACAAGGCAGATAGATGCTCCAGCAGAGGAAACGCCATAAAGAAACATCTCCCAATTCCAAAATTCAGGACAAGGTCTTGCCCTTTGAGGCGCCTGTCAATTTATTTTCTTTCATAACCACATCTAGTTCAGGTCCTTATTTTCTCTCTACTAGAGTAACCTAAATTGGTAGTTTTTCAATCTCTGAGCTCCCTCCCCAACAATCTCATACACATGGCCACCAAGACAATCTTTCTGAACTACATGTCTGATTATGCCATTGTCTCACCTCCTTAATGCTCACTCAGTAAAGGCCAAATTTCACCTTGGTCTTTAGGTACCTCTACAAATGGCAGTGATTAGCCTCTCCAGAGTTTTTATCTAGAGTTTCCACTCCCTACATGTTATACATAAGCCACCTGTCAGCTCTTCACAAATCCCCCAATGGACCTAAGTTTTGCTATACAAAAGCCCTTTTTTAGGCAGTTCTCTCTGCCTATAAGTCCTCCCTCCCTGTATCCTCCAGTCTAAACCATACCTTGCCTCAGAGGCCTGCCCAAATCCAAAAAGTTACCTGTTTCATGAAAGCCTCTGACTCACCCAGCACGGCCTACCCCTGTTACAGCCCCTAAATGCAGTTTGCATTACAGCTGTTTGTTATTCTCATCGCCTCTCCTTTATCAGTTAGGAATATTTTCAGTTGCAAGTACCGGAAAATCCAATTGACAGTGTCTTAAACAAGTTAGGGTTTGCTGACTCTCTGATTCTCTTGGTTTTTCTCTCGAGGTTGGAAGATGGCTACTACTGCTTCAGAAATTATGTCCATGTTCACAGCAGGAAGAAGAGCGAAAGGGAGCAATGTCAGACACACGTTTTCCTTTTATCAGGAAAGTAAAACTTGTCCCAAATTCTCCTAGCATTTGAGTCTAATTCTAATTAATGCACATGAGAATTTAGGATCACTGGCTTAAAATTAATCTTGATCTATCAGTTGGGTCTGGTATACTCCCCCCATCCTAACAAAATCAGAAAGGCAAGGAAAAAAGGAGGATGGATATGAGAATGCAATTAAACATGTTTGCAACATCACTCCTGCCAGAATGCCAGCTATTTCTAGGCAGAAACTATATCTAATTCACCTTTGTCTCCCCTCAAGATGTCTAGCATCTCAAAAATTGTGATTAGGTAGATAATAAATGAGTAGGACACTGTGGAGCAGCTGCCAAAACCTGGGGAGGACTCTAGCCATGTGGAGGATAGCAAACATCATCACAATGATAGCCACTAGGAACAGAAGTCCTTCCCACTGCATCTTGGTATCTAAGTTGCCAAGGAAAACACAGCACTGTGAAGCACTGGATGGAACAACACTATTCACATAGAGAAGAACCAGCAAGATCAGTTCCAATGGTATGCATGGACACCCATGGCTAGGGATGCCTCTGCAGCTGACAAAGAGCAATTATCCTACAAGCACCCCTTTTGTGTCATAGTAGGAGGACCTCAACATCTCCCCAGTAGAGTCTGAAATAATGAAAGGTGGGGCATGCCCGAGGTCACTGATGCACATGCTCAAGCATGTCAAAGGAGCACACACTGAGCCTGAAACTGCCAAAAGTATTCCTACTTGGGACAATAAGCCTGTCACAGGCTGTGTGGGCTCGTTATCCCTTGGTAAAAAAGTGTTTCAAGCCCAGGGTTCATTATGTGCCCAAGCCAGGGTTGAAATGTATGCCTTATGACTGTTTGGGTTGAAAGGCACATATGAGACTGCCTTTTCCAATATTGAGAGAGAAAGAGAAAACAAAATGAGTTAAATAGGATTTTGTGAATCATCGTTGGAATCTTATAACCTGTGTTACAGTCTTTAGAAAAATGAGCTTCAATCTTTAAACAATCAATTTGTAAAGGAACTCTTTGCAAAAAAATAAAAATTATAAGCAGGAGATAATCAATACTCAGCTCTTTTAATGAAGTGTTCTTCAGCTGATTCTATTCTATGAAAACTGAGTAGGAACCACGCTAACTTATCTCTTAGTCACCATGTGTCTGGTGGTTGTGTGTCCTAAGTGAAAACCTAACAGGCAGAAGAAGCCCTAGGGGAAGTAATCAGCTTCTTGTGGTCCCCAGCCACCCTTCATCCACTTTCTTCCAAAGTTACTAGTGACTCTACTCTCTACGGCTGATAAAATATGTTCAGACCATGTGACACATGAAGGCTCATAACATACCAACACAATGCTTGGGCTAGGAATGTGGCATGGGGTTGTGGGGAGCACAGAAATCTTGCAATCTAGAATTGAAATGTCATATTTAATTTCTACCATATATTCAATCTCATAATAAATTCTATGTGGCACCACATTTAGAGATGATTTGGCATTTTATTATATTCACCACATTGCTGCTATAAATTACATTCCCAAACAATAGATTAAAACAAATGGTATGAACTTTACCTGTAATACATTAAAAATTAAAAGCAATGCTGTTCACCCACTGTATTGGTTAAAGATCACTGCCTTAGCAGATAAACTCTAATTCCAATGACTTAACACAATGGAAGTTTTGCTGGAATGAAGTCTGACACAGGTCTTTCTGAACTGTGGGCAGCTCTCCAGGTGGTGATTCAGGGGTACAGGCTCTTTCCCTCTTGTGGCTTCTATCTTCAACGGGGGATTTCCAAGGTTGTTGCCAAAAAAAGGAGAGGGCACGGAGCCCCCTGTGGGAGTTGAGGGTGCAGGAAGGGGACTATCAGCAGGGAAACTGCATACACCACTTCTTCCACCCCTCATTCCACCAACCAAAACTTTGTCATGTAACTACACACAAATGCTAGGAGGTGGAGAAATGTAGTCTAGCTGTGGGCCAGAAGGAAAAGGAAACAGGTGTGGTGAACAGCTAAGCCAGGCTCTGCCAAACCCATAAAGGGAAAGGGACAGATACCAGCTTGCAATGTGACTTCCTCTCATTTTTTTATTTTTGAATCTTTGTTCTGGGATTAAGAGATTTGGGTGGATGGTTTGGAAATGTATCTTGCTTTTAGTGAGGGTCTATGAGGTGTTTGAAACCAGAAGACTAAAAGGAGTTGATGGTAACTGTTCTTGAGTGGTTGTGAGAAATATAAGCAGAGTTCAGGTCTTATTGGGAAAGAACGCCATATTTTAGGAAAGTGACTCATTCATAGGCAGAGAAAGACTAGATTTCTCTTGTTAAGAATGGAACAAGTAATACCATTCTTTGCACATGGAAATAATTTTATTTAAAAAAGCCTTTTTTTTTAACATTACACACCGGGCTTGGATTTTAGTTCTATATTACCTATATTCTCATTGCTTACATCATTGTATTTGGTAAAAAGCATTCTTCTGTTGTGAGATATATTCTTATTTAGTTTTTCCATCTAGACCAGGAAGCAAGCCTGTCCCTCCCCAATATGCCATTAGCACACAGACTTCTCCACATTCTGTCCTCAAAACTTACTCCTGGAAGGTCTTTCAGGTCGTGAGTGGGAAACAGGTCTGAATCCTGCAAGCCCTCAGTTGGTGAATGAATGCTCCCTGCTCGTCCTCTCACCACCCAGAGTTCTCATATGAACATCTCCATTTGCCTGATACCCAAACATCTTTCTCACTTCCTACCTCTACAGAACTGGGTAGCATTTGGGTTGAAATTAAGAAAGTTGTCCATTCACTTAGTACAAACTCAGAGAAGGGCAGAAAGCAGGGTATCCTGACTGAATAGTTCTGAATTTTTATCTTAAGAACTTCAGCTATTACTCAGGTATATAAATGTGATTATATTGGTCAGGGCTTTCCATAGAAACAGGTGTGTGTGTGTGTGTGTGTGTGTGTGTGTGTGTGTGTGTGTGTGTGTGTGTTAAAAGATTTATTTTAAGGAATTGACTCATGCAATTGTGAAGGGTGGCAAGTCTGAAATCTGTAGGGCAGACCAGCAGCCTGGAAATTCAGCCAGGAGTTGATGTTGCAATCTTGAGTCAGAATTTCTTTTTCAGAAAACCTGTTTTTGCTCTTAAGGCCTTCAACTGATTTGATTAGGCTAACTTGTGTAGTTGAGAGTAATCTCCTCAAGGTCAACTGAGTGTAGGTGTTAACTATACCTACAAAATACCTTCATAGTAACACCTAGATTCGTGTTCCATTAAATCACCACATACTAAAGCCTGTCAAACAGAGAAAACTAACCAACACAGTAATCAAAGTAATGAAAATGTGATTGTGCTGTTTACCTTCTTGGAGTTATTTCCTTTTCATGTCAGAAAGCTTTATGAAAAAAAAAAAAAGACAACACTTTCATAAGCACTAATGTCAACTTTGTTGGTCCATCAGGATGCTTTTTCTTAAAGTCTGTGGTTTGGTCTAAGCAGAATATCAACCGCACTTAAGGTTTTTGACTTATGATTGGATCTTAGTTGTCTCCTCCTTCTCCATAGTTCAGTGATTTCTCAAGCTTTGATAAAAAATGAAAAGTGAAGTCTAACTTCTAAGATTGTCTCCCTTACACCCATGAAATTCCAGTTCTGATAGTATATCTCACTCTTCCTTTTTATCAGTGCCTTCAGGTATTTGCAGCTTCAAAAAACATTCTCTTAAAAAATCAAATCTGAAAATATTCAAAGGACTGGCCTTCAGCTCTGCAAACGTTTCACAATAATGTACATTGAATGTAGTTTGTTAAAATCTTCTTTTCATAGCCAGTGTCTATGAGCAATTTCTGGGAAATGTTGGTTATAAGATAAGCTCTGTTCAGTCGGTTTCAAAAGGTGACCCCCAGGTAGGTAATTGTCAAGCAGAGGCATCTATTCAGAGAAATGAGGGGGTGAGCAAATCCCTCTGGGCCCACCATTGTGAACTTACCCATTCAGTGCTTGAAAAACAGCGCTGAGTACCCAGCAGGCAAGCTCACTGGAGAGCCTCCTGCCCCCACAGGCAGGTGCATTGGGTGTGATGGGGCAGAGCTTCAGCATTTTGTCTTTTAACTTTTCGACACAAATTCTAAAGCCGGAGAAGAGGGCAGGAAAACAGTCAGGCTTTAACAGATCCGTCCTTGAGTCACTCTGTTAAGTGGAACTGGGTAATTGTCTCATTGGAGACTTGCAGAAACAGCTTGTGGGAAAGAATGATTTGTACCTAAAATATATTCATTAGCTGTGCATCAAAAGGCCATACATGGATAAAAACCATGATCTTGGCATTCTTTGCACTCTGAAGCCTTTAGACTTGAAGGGCAGAAACCTACGTGCACAGGTTATCAACCTGTCTTCTCCTGCCCTGCCTGCCTGGCAAGCCTAGGTGGCAGGTGGAGGTGTTGCGAAGGAGCAGCTAGAACTCCCCAGGATTTGAGTCAAAAGACAGTGGAGAAGGCGGATGCTTGTACAAATAGGCACTCCATTAAAGGCCTATTTTAGGTTTCTTGGGACCCTCCTATTGGTCTAGCTTAAATTGAAAGGGGATTTGGTTTGCCTCACTGGTTGTTTCCTCCCACTCATATCACAATTACAGCCTTGTTCATTGTCATTAAAATACATTTAGTATGCACCATTTTTGCATGGCCCACTGCTAAAATCTGTACACAAAAAACCATACCGAGCCCTGAAACAGTGGAAAGAGCACTAGGCACCGAAAGAGAAGGCCTGAGTTTCAACCCTGGGTCCACCTAGGAATGTTCAATAAAAACTTTAGTTGCAAGGAACAAATCCTAGCCAGAATCACCTCACAGTGATTGGGTGGAACAGAGTGTTGACTGTAAAGATACACACACATTGAAGTGGAACTGTGAAGCCATCAGGAACCAGAGAGCTGGGCTGGGCGTCAGTTGTGCTTTCTTTCCTGCTGTGTCTGATTCCTTCTTGTTTGGGATCCCACTACCAACTTCTTTTCCCTGTTTCTTAATTCAAACTCTTAAGCTATAATATGATTGTCCCAGCTCATTTTTTAAAGTCAGACCTTATATGGGCTCCATAAGGATTGGCTGATTGTGGGACAAGGTCAATCAACTGCCCTGGTCCAGATAAGCCATCATTAGCCTACTTCCTTCTCTCAAAGAAGTGTGGCAAGCCAGGCATTCTGATGCTTGGCTTGTCCAAAACACTTGGGCAGGTTATTAACTTCTCCTAGACTTCATTTCTTTAATTGTATTATGATGGTGGCACTGGCCCCAGCCCACAGAGTATTACTTATGCATTCAAAAATCATTTATTGAGTTTCTACACAAAGCACTCTATTGAGTGTTTTCCAGGCACTGCTCAGCAATGAGGACACAGATGTGAACAAAACTGATGTATATCTGCCCTCATGAAGTTGGCCATCCAGGATCAAATGAGATTATTTCTGTGGAAACACAGCCCCCACCCACCTACCTGCAGCCCCCCAGGAGACCCCAATGTTAAGATTCCTTCATTCTTTTATTCATCAAGGGTTTCTTGAGCATCTACTATAAATCACTAGAGAATTAAAAATAGAGAAGACATGGTTTTTGATCTCAAGTGGCTCATGATCTATTTTAGAAACAACTATGCAAGCAAACGCACAAGTTAGCAGGTAGAATATGAGATACAGACAAGGGAACCACAGCTTGGCTATACAAGTCAAAGGAGGCTTCCCAGAGGCAGCAACACCTGAGCTGAGACTTAAAGGATGAGGAGGAGTTTCTCATATGTTCAAGCAGTGGAGGGGTAGGGTGAGGAAGAGCTATGGATGTTCTAAGCAAAGAAGATAACGCACAAAGCATAGAAATTTTACAGATTATGGGGAGTTTCACGATATAGAAATACTCTAGGATTTTGGGGACATACAATTTAAGGAATACAGAAAAAAAATGAAGCTACAAAAGCACTAGAGGCCAAATTATCACATAGAACCATGAATGTATTTTAAATTTTATCCCATGCCCCATGAGGAATCATTAAAAATTTGGAAGTGTATTAATTTCAGTAATTGATCTGAATAGTCTCCGATTTATTTTTTACAATGAGCATACTGGGGGACAGAGCAGGGCTGGACTGGAGGAGGGTCAGACCAGAGGCAGAGCGGAAGTAAAGAGACAGTTGTAACAGTCTCAAGAAGAGATGATGAGGACCTGAACTGATGAGGTAACAGTAAGTAGGAAAGGATGTGAGCATCTCCAAAGAGCTTTAGAAGGTAGAAATGACAGAACCTGGTGATTGTTTTGGAAGTAGGGAAGAAAAATATGAGAAGATGACTTCCATGTTTCTAGCCTGAAAGTCTACGGAGGAGAGGGACACTGGCCCCAGAGAGGAAGTTCAGGAAGGAAGCAGGCAAAGAGGCGTTAGCTAACTCCTCTGTGGACAAGTGGAATTGGAAGCGTTTCAGCATGTGTACAGAGATGTTGAGTGGCTCTGGGTTGCAGGCCTCCCGCTCAACACAGGAAGCTGGGATGAAGGTCTATGTGTGGAGGCATCAAAACATGAACGCATCTGAGACTAGTGGGTCAAGAGAAGGTACAAAAAGGTAAAAGTGAAGGGATCCACAGCAGGGAGTGTGGATGGACACCTCTTTGCAGAATAGAGACCAGTAAAAGGAGACTCTACTCTGTCTTGGGAGGAAAGACCCACCATCTCTAAAACTAGCTGCTCACTTCCATCCTGCCTTTTAGGAGTATGCTCTGGATAGAGACAGAATAAATTATTATTCTCTGAGAAATATTAGTGCTGTTTGCCTTAAGTAAAAATTTATGTGGCCCAGGATAAGCTGTAGTTTCAGCCAAGGAGCGGCTTCAGAGAAGATGTTCTCTGACAGGTTCAGTAATGGGCTGTCTTTCTTATGCTCCATGAGGCTCTGGCCCAATCCAGGACCCATTGCTCTGCCTACTAATATATTAGGTCATCCCCACTGTGGATACAAGAAAATGAGCTAGAAAATATTGGTTCTAGAGAAGAATTTAAGATGGGGAAAACAACTACCTCTGGGTTAGCTGAAAGGAAAAATGTTAACGAAGCAGAAACTGAAGACTGAAGGAAGCAAGAGAGGTAAGTGAGACGGAGAATGCTCCTGAGGGCTCCAGAGCAGAGGTGAAGGGGCGGGCCCTGGACAGGAGGTAGCAAGAAGAAAGGAGTCAGGAGGGTGGCCCAACTCACTGGGCAGATAAAGGGGAAGAAAGTCACATATTGAAGGTAAGACAGTTCACACATGGAGCTTAAATCCCTGAGAATATGGAGAGATTGGAACGAGGCTTTCTGAGAAGAGGGAGCACATGCTTATGCAATGTGGGCTCCAGAACAGGTAGCGAGGCAAGATGGACCTGGTGAGGGACCATAGATGTATAAAGAACAAGCCAATACATGATTACAATAGAGTGTACATAATATCTGTCAAAGTTACTTATTATTTGGCGATGAAAGTAGTCATCTCATATATTCCAGTTTTTCAGTAGTAAAGAGCTCAGAGAAAGCCATCGTATTTCCTTTGACAAATCTAGAATAATTCATAGAGAATACTAAGAAAAAACACAAGATTTGAGGTTTAGGCAAGAAAAGTACATGGAAAGGAATTGTGGTGGCTTCTAGGAGCTGAAGATGGCTTCTAGCTGACAGCAGCAAGAAATCAAAACTCTCAAAGAACTGAATTCTGTCAACAATCTGAGTGAGCTTTTTAAAATTTTATTTTATTACTGGTTTCAAGTACACGGTACATTGGTTAGAATGAGTGAGCATATCCTTCCTAAGTAGCACCTCAGATGAGACCAGGCCCTGGACGACACCTTGTGCAATCTTGTGCAACCCTAAGAACAGGACCCAGTTAAGCTACACTCAAGATCCTGACTCACAAAAACTGTGAGATAATAAATAAGTGTAGTTTTAAGCTGCTAAATTTCTGATAAGATTTTTGTGCAGCAATAGAAAACTAATACAAGGTATGATGGTTAATTTTATGTATCAATTTAACTGGGCCATAGAGTGCCCAGATATTTGATGAAATATTACTCTGGGTGTTCTTGGATGAGATTAACATTTAAATAAAACTGAGTAAAGCAGATTGCACTCCCTGTTGTGTGTGGGCCGCATTCAATCAGTTAAAGGCCTGAATAGAACAAAAAGGCTGACCTTTCCCCCAAGTAAGAGAAAATTCTTCCTGCCTAACTACCTTCAAACTTGGACAACAATTCTTTTTCCTACTTTCAGACTTGAACTAAAACATTGGTTCTTCCTGGATCTCAAGCTTGCCAACCTTTGAACAAGAACATGCCATCAGCTCTCCTGGTTCTCTGGACTTCAGGTTACAAAAGGATATACAGATGTCATTGCAGTATTTTTTTCAACATTTCTACATGCTTGAAAAATTCAAAATAAAAATTGGGAAAATGTGAAGTCAAGAAGTGTCAGGATACCCTTCAAAGAAGGTGCCTATGAAGAGTCACAAAACTTTCTCCCTTATTCTCAACCTCTCTCCTTTCTCTTTTTCCCTCAGTGAATTTACTTTATTTAAAATGAGATTTTATAACGCACAGTGGACACTGTAGTTAAACATAAATAATAATTCTACCCCTCTTTTGTGCAGATTTATGCTCTATAAACATTACACTGAGAAAATATGGCCTTAACCTTTGTTCTGCAAATGTTTCAGAATTTTTTCTACTGCCACATTATAAGATAAATGTCAGTCTAAATGAAGGCTTTTCTATAAAACTCAGCAGCTTCACAGATGGCCTTTAATTCATAGTCATAAAAGATAAAACTACATTTTTTTTGTTGAAAATAATTTCAAAAGCTCTTCTTAAGTCCCCAGAAGAACATAATGCTACTTACTCTTGATGCTGCATGAGATCAGTTCAATAAACTCAGACACTGTTCTCCAGGAGTTATCAACCAAACTGAGAAAATTACATAAAAGCTAAGTTTTACCTAGAATGAATACAACTGCTTTTTTCAGAAACCTCAATAATGACACATGGCCAAATAACTGCTTTGCCCCAGGATGCTTTCTCTGATGTGACTTGATGAATTATCCCATGCAGAAAGTGTACAAGGTTAGCCAGAGGCAAATGACAGAGATATGTCTCAAATTCATTTTCTGAAAAACATACCTTGAGAAAACCTATAACCACTGAGATATTTTTAAAGAGGTCTGTTACATAGTAGAGCAGAGGATCTCCACTCTGGCTGCACACAGGAATCACCTGGGAAGCTTTAAAAAGTACTGGTGCCAAAGTTCCCATCTCCTCATCCTAGAGAATCCAATTTTGGTCTGTAGTGCAGCCTGAGCACCAGGATTTTTTGTTTCCCTAGTTATTCTAATGTGTAACATTATAATAGTGAATATATGAACTTTTTACATATTCTTAGATTATATTCAGAAACTAATTTGAATCAACTTGAAAGTATTAAACAATGGTGCTCTATGACCTAGGCTGCTCGTGCTATACCAAAATGCACAAACTCAGAGGGAAAAGAGAGGATCTAAGATGGAGAAAGGATTCATAATGCTGTCAGATGAGAAATAGCTATAGCAACAGGTAATGCTGGGTATGAAAAGACCTGGTAATACTCGAGAGCTGCCTTCACATAACTCAAGGGTGCACTCAAGGGCAGAGCTAGGGTCAAGGATGATAGCTAAAGGAAGCTAGATTTTGGCATAAGACTTTCGTTAAAAGCAGTGTTGTGTGGGATTAGATTGGTTGCTTTGAAATTGTGAATACCTGGTCACTGCTGAAATTCAGACATTGGCTTGTTGACCTCTAGGCCAGGTTGCTTCAGATGGAAACCAAAGAAAATAAATGCTATATTAACCATTTGGGGTTTTTTGTTTGTTTGTTTGTTTGTTTGTTTTGGTTTTTGGTTTTTGGGTTTTTTGGCTACTCAGGATTTCTTAGCTCTTTTCTTAGTAACAGCCTCCTGGTTTTTTGATGGCCCACTCTTCTCCCGCTCTCAGTTCTGATGGAACTCTTTGTTTACCTCTAGAGGATCCACTCCTAACTGGAAAACTATGGTCTCCCTACACAGTGACTGGTTTAAGAATGAGCAAATAACACATTAAGCCAATCAGAACCAACAAGATTACACTCTGGAATTTCTGAAGACTCTCTTTCACTAGATTTAAAACTGTGAGAATGTGATATGGAAAATATGAACTCAAAAAATGAAAAGAAGAGAGGGAAATTTCAAAACAATCTTATTAATAACCTCAGAGAGATTAAAGAATATATCTGTGAAATGAGAGAATGATACTATAGGAAAAGGATATTTAGATACCAAGAAAGAGTTTTTGGATATTAAAAAATATGATGCTACTTCTCACACACAAATAAATCAATTTATCAATGTACATTGCCCTATGTTCAAGTGTCCTTATTTAGCAGCATACTCCATTCAATGGACTGTTTGATAAACTACCCTTTATTATAGTACTAAGCTGCCTGGATTCTGCTAACAATTGTGTATATGAAGTATTTTTTTTTATATTTTCCACAAACCTACATTGTTAAAAATTAATTAAAATATGTTAACAATCACTTATGAAGTTGAAAGATAAATTTCAGGAAATTTTACCCAAAGTAGAACAGAGACAGATTAAAAAAAAAGAGAGGGAGAGAAATTATATATATAATTAATCTATGAGGATTAACCTCCTAAGAATAGAAGACCCAGAAGAACAGAAGAGAGAAAACAGAAACAAATTACCAAAGAAATAATGAAAGAAAAATTCTTAGAATTGAAGAACAGGAATGTTCATAGTAAAAGGTCTCACCACTGAAAGCATAGCAAAAATAAATTTAATAGACCCATAGTGAGGCACATCATAATTGCCTCTGAAGACAATTCTTACTATCACAGGGCTTATAAGAAAGTAAAACTCAAAATGTAGCATTAAAGAAGAGCCTTGCCCAGTTCTAAAATGCAAATCCAAAAAAATGCCTTGTTTTCATAAGAGAAATTTCAAAAAAGATTTAAAAATCTTAAAAGCATTTTTAAAACTTGGTATTTTAAGAAATTCTATAGTGATCTCTTTCATAAATACAGTGACCAAGATCTCCTGATCTGAATGAGGCTAGAAGACAAAGTAGGTGACTCGAGAGAAAAAAAAAAGTCTTCCTTTAGGACTCTGTCCAGTGGATGATGAAGGGCTCCTGCCTTACCTCAGAATACTAAATGTGACTAATTTCTCAAAATGACTTAAAACTCCAAAGTTTTCTCAATGAAGGACTGAATATACAATTTACAAATGCTACCATTGTGTAAAAATATATCATAATATGGCCAATTACAAAAGTTTACAAATTAAAATAACAAGTTTTGAAATTATGTTTCTATGATCTTTTTAATCACCCATAACTTTTCTTAATATTGTTAGTTAGTTTTGAAGTTAAAACACTAAGTCCTTTTCCTTTTTCTTTTCAAATAAATGGCCCCAAGTACAAAATAATAACTTTAATTCATTTTGTTTACTCTCATGACATGTTCCAAGATAATTTCCATTTGGTACTAGAAATAAAATGTTAAGGGATGTTTAAGCTCTGTGAAGTTGAATAGAATAGCACATAAATGACAGAATATAATTACACATTTCTAAGAATATAGTACAAAATGTACCCAATCTTACCTCTTCATACTTGGCTGAGAACAGAGTGCTTCTGTGAGATATGAGATTAATAAAATATCGAAGGAAAATATAATTTTGGAAGAACCAACTCTTCCTAGTTAGAGCTATCAGAGCTGGAAGAATAATTGCTAAAATTTAATAAATCTATATTAACTATAATGATTTAGCATCTATACTAATTGTGCATCAATGAAATCTACCTTTTAATTTCATTTTATTGTTTTCCAAGACCAAATACTCCATCTAAACTTACAAGACCCCTATAGGCAAATACCATATCCTATATTCTCTTAGTTCAAGTTCCCCCTAAAGCAGAACTTAGACAAGGTCTGGGAGCAGGTAGTTTATTGGGCATGCGATTCTAGGAAATAGAAATGAGAATAAACCAGGAAAGGAGGAAAAGTTTTTAAAGGATGCCTTCTCAAAGTCACTCTTAGGACTTAAAGGCCTGGATGTAATAGATGTAGTCCAATGGGATGGGACGTGGAATATCAAAAGCATCTGCTATGCTCACATACCCAGAATCTTGCCCTACACTCAAAAAACTCTCAGTAAAAGCATTGAGTCATTTAATAATTCCAGGGGCCCCAAAGGCTTCCTGCTCCATTATTTGATATTGTCAAAGGTTATCTGAGAAGCTGCACATTTTCTTTTACAACTACATTCCAGGATCTCATTTCATCTTTTCAGATCCATGTGTCTTTGTAGCAAGTAACAGAAGCCTTCTCACGTTAGCTTAAACTAAGGGGTACTTATGAGCCTATGGGGTTATCTCAAAAGTCCCAAAATGAGCCTCAGGCTGAGTTTGGACTTGGAAATATGAAGGTGGCCCTCTTCTCTGCATGCTGGTTTCTTCTCTGCAGTTTTAAGTGAGCCATCATGCTGAGTGGGGCGGATGATCAGTAATGCAACGGTTGTGGCCTGTATTGAGGCGGTGCTGTCAGCGATTCAGAGACATGACTCTGGACTTTAAAGAGCTCATAATTTTGCTAAGAAGGCAAGGCATGTAAAGAAAGTCTGAAACTCACAATTGTTCTGTTCCATAGTGGTTAGGTGGTCAGCAAAGGCTCCATGGAGGAGGCGAGCTGGGTTTCCAAGAAGGTATAAGATTTAGAAAAGCAGGGAGGAAAAGATGGGGCAGGAAAGAATGCTATGAGCAAGCAAGGGATCAGAGGAAGGAATGTATCCAGTTCATCTCCAAAAAATGACTTGACCAGTGGCAACAGTGACTCCACCCACACTGTTTAACTCCCTGTTGAATGCTGGTCAGGATGGTAAACTAGAATCTATTAGGATGATGGAAACGTTTTCCTGTTCTTTTCAAACTACATTTCAGTTGTTGACTTGCATGAGATTTTGAAAACTGTCTACACAGAATATGGCTTTGGTAAATATCCTGGGTGAACTCTCTTTACATATAGTCAAAGCATAATCACTCTCAACCAGGATCAGAAAACACTTAAAATTTGAACATAACAAAGGAGTTCTAAACAACAACAAAAACAAAAAAGTGCTTTTCTGTTCCAAAAAGCCTTGACACATAGGTATTTTTCAACAGAATTTAGAGATTTGGATTTCATTACATAAGTAAGGCCTCATAAGCCATTTAACATTTTATGCTTAAAATTATTTCCTCTGAATTGGAAACAAAACTAAAAGTGACCTTAATTCTTAATTTTCTAGTTCTTAACCTTCCCATTCTTTAAGAAATAGAACATCCTTGACTTAAATCCATAAACCATCAAATTATCCTATTATATAATAATTAGGTACCACCTAAACATTATTTTAACACAGACTATAATAATCAGTTATTTTCATCATATTACTATGTAAAAACACTTTTACCAAATATTTTCAAAGTATTAAAAATATTTTTTAATATTGTCTCTTTTTTATGTTTATTTATTTAATATTGTATCTTAACCAGGTGATCATTTTCTACTTTTCTTTCCTCCTTCTGCATATTTGTTATACAGAAGCTACAACCTCAGCCCAGGGGGAACAGTTCTTGTTTGAAGGAGTCCTTTTCCCTAGAGTAACGTATGCTGGACTTTTCCCACTAAGGCTTGTCCCAGTTTAGTCTGAATTCTCTAGTCTTCTCCATGCTGAGCTATCCCATTTCCCTACATAGTCACCAGTCTAGTTGGAAGATAGTTCTTTTTGTTTTTGTTTCCACAACAGAGCCTTTGCTCATCCAATATTGTAACTTTGAAAAATAGTAAAAAGATCTATATTGGGTATAAATCAAATGATTAAACAAAATGCAACTTTAAAAGGCAATATCATGCAGGAGAGATGAGTTCTCCTGAAGCACATCAGTGCTTTTGACACATCCCATCTACCAATAACATAACATTAAAGCATGCTGTATGGTAGTGATGCCTGAGAAAGCAGTTTTAAATATCTATTTTCAACCCTAAATGAGTCAAATTCCATCCTCCCAAGTGATTTATTAGTTCTTGGGAGAAAGGGGGGCAGGCGGGTACATAACTAATATCTGCCCAACATGTAAAGCAAACACCTCAAACTGAAGAAATAATTCTACCTAACAACCAGATAGCGTCACCAACTGGTGAGAAGTCCAATTGCAATGAGATTCTACTAGGCGAGTCACTCTCCAGACCAAAGGAAGAGGGGACAGATGTTCTAGAAGTTAAAACTAGATTCATGGGAGTTTCGAATAGTTACAAGTACCTATAGGTTATTTGTTTGTTTGTTTTTGTTTCTTTCAACTCTTAGGCTGTTTGCCCATGGATCCTGGGGATGAGAGGAGAAATTCTGGCTTGGCCTTGGCTCTGAGACAACCCTATTCTTAGCCAATCCTGCATTCCAGTGGCATCTCAAAACCTAGTCTGTCTCCGTGGCAGTGCTCTGACCTCATGACTTGACTGTGCTACTGCCCTGGCCTCATAACCAGATAGACACTTTGTAATTTCAGTTCTGCAAACTAGGTACCTGTCTGTGCCACTCCCTTCCCCATCCTGCCTGTCTTTCCTGCCAAATAACACAACTCTCCAGGAGTGTATCTGAATATAATCCCTGCTCTTCCACTAATTGGCTGTACAATTCAGGTAAATTATTTAGCTAGCTTGAACCTCTATTTTCTTATTCATAAAAGGAGGGGTTTGGATGAGATGGTTTTAAAGGTCTCTGTGAACTCTAAAATATCATTGCCTTTCTATGAAGCTCTTGTAAGCTGTGGCCTGTCCCTGATGAGTCTTTTGTCCACTGAAAGGATGAGTGGCATTTAAGTGCACTAAACAAACATGTTACAAGACAACGTTCTTAGGATAATGTATCCTTTTTTTTTTTTTTTTTGGTCAGTTGGACCCTTAAAGTAAATAGTTTTAAAATTAAATTATTCCTTGTCTAGAATTGAACCAAGTACAGAATAATACCATGTATCTTATTCTAACATAGAAAATGAAACAGCCAGTGTTTTTGCAAATAATTAAATCAACACCAGCTAACTTATATAGAAATTTATTGGAAGGATACCAGGCATCTCAAAGAATTTCAGGAAAACTGGAGAATTAGTCTTAGAAACAGGAACTCGAGGGTGCATGGCACAGTCAAGGTCCCACTGGGAGTTCAGTCAGGGTAGGTACTGGCCCTGGCATCATCAGCCCTGGATACTTGTTACCATCCGCTAAAGTCTCAATTCCACCCAGACACTCCAAATGATCTCAGACTGTCTCCAGCCTTGTCACTGCCTGAAAAATCCAGTCTCAGGAAAGAGCCTCTGATTGGCTTAGCCTTGGTCAAATGTCCACAGGCAGGTCCAAGGAGGGGGCTTATCTGCTCCTCTCCACCTTCTAAAGGGAAAAGCCAGATCCTGCCCTCCACTCATCCTGGATTTGCCAAAATAGAAAGGGTGTTTGGATGCTGGACAACCAAAAATGACAACTGTTTGATACAGTTTTCTGACTAGCAACTGCAAATTTAACATATCCTGGAGACGTGTAAGAGGTTAATCATGTTACATGTGCTCAATTATTCCAGCCTTACTTCATCTCTTCATTGATTTACGTGAATCAGTAGTTGGTCCAGTTAATGAAAACACATTCATCAGTATAATGACTAATTTACTGGGCTGGCTTTCCATATTTACATGGCTCTTCTTCATAACAAAATGAGTATTTGGAAAGAATAATGAATCACCAGAAGAATAAAAGCACATCTTTTCATTCTGAACACAGGCAGTCATTGATTTTTAAAGTAAAAATAATATCTAGTATTTAGTCCTGGCCTAACGTTCTCCACAGAGCTTATGTTAATTTTCCAAAGATGTTGCATTGTCCTGGCTTTATAGATCAGCTGGGATGTCTGAGATACCTGGAGTCTAGGTGACAGATGTCAGAAGAGACACTGCAACTGTCCTCTCAAGCTTTTTCCAGAATGAACCCACTAAGCCTCAGAAATAATTCTTTAATCCTGAAAACAAAAGTGGCAAGAAGGCTCCCACAGATTGCTGCTGTTTGATGGAACCCCTTCCAAAGCCAAAGTGATAGAAGTGAGTTTTGTCAAGGAGTTCAAAGATAGAGGCAGTCTTCGAGAACAAACAATAAGTTCACAGAGAGAAATCTGTCTGAGGAGCTGCAGTGGTATCAGTATGTAAGAAGCCTTTGTTTCTCTTTGTTTGTTTTTAAGATATTCAGGGGCCAACTAAAGAAAACCGTCCTAAAGAGTAATAAGTAGTCAGCACTACAGAGTTTGCCATCCAGGAACTCAAAACTCCTCCCTGCACTGGTCCACCAGTAGCTCTGACTTCCAGACCCATAGGAGAAGTGGGTCTTGCCAACTGCTTCAGGATAGAAGTTTGCTTCTCTCCATGTAAAAGTCCCCCTACTCTTCACTGATATAATACCTACTTGTCTTTTAGGTCTCACTGGAAATGTGAGGCTTCATCTTCTGAGAAAACTTCACTGATGCCACCTAGACAAGCTAAGGTATTCTCACTGTTCTTTGAGTACCTTCTAACTTCTCGATCAAAGCAATGATCATACTTTATGTTACAGGTTGTTTAATTTTTCCACACATTTGAATTAGCAACACAAGGGTAGGGACTGAGTTGATCTAGCTCATCATCCTATCTCCAGAGAGCCTCCTCCCGCCTGCACATCACAGGTACTTACTTATCTGATGTACTTAAAGTACCTTTCTTGAATGTTCTTAAGGGTGGCAAGAATTGAATACTTCTAGTTTATAGTACACAGGACTGTTGCTCAGAAGTTTCCAAAAATAATAAATAGTTTTAAAAACAAACAAAACAGTGAAATAAGTAACCATTTCTACTCCTAGCACAAATGCAGATTTGGTAGAGAATGAAAACAAATATTTCCATTCAAAAGACCTTAGCCTACAGAGTATGGGTCAGCAAACTTTTTCTGTAAAGTGTCAGTAAATATTTTAGGTTTCGGGAGCCATATGGTCACTGTCAGAAGTACTCAGCCCCACTGTGGGAGCAGGAAAGCTGCAAAGTGGATGCACAATATGTAGACTAATGGGTGTGGCTGGGTTCCAGTAAAACTTTATGAACACTAAAATTTAAATTTCAAACATTTAAAAATATAAAAGTATTCTTAGCTCATGTGCTTGGCCAAAACAAGCAACAGCTGGACTCGGCCAACAGGCTATAGTTTATTAACCTCTGTCAGAGACATTTTTGACAGAGAAGAATCTCCAGCTTTGGTTCATTTCTTTAGCCCTTCTACCCATTCAGTGCAATATCTATTCATAAGCACCTACTATGTGCCCAGCACTGGGCCAGAGGCTGCCATGAGGCAAAGACAGTTTAAGTCCTGCTCTCTGTCTCCAAAGCCACTCAACATGGACCCAAATAATGGTGACATCAGTCTGGCAGTGTTACGTGTCCTAGAGAGTCCAAAAACTGTGGCTGCAGCCTTTGTTTGAGGAGGAAAGCACTTCACAACAAGGTGGCATCTGAGAGGTGGGTCATGGCCCACGCACCCAGGAACCAGCAGCACTCAGTCGGCTGGGGCCCTGTATGAATCCCACATGGAATGCACAGCTGGGCATCAGGCTGTGCGAGGGACCCTCAGGGGCCACCATAAAGCTTAGTCTGGTGGGCAACCAAGAACCAATGTGGATGATTAAACTGGTACTAGCAATATATTCATTTTTAAATGTTCTAACTTTCAAACCATTAAAAAGTGGCTTCTGAAGCTATTTGAATCCCTTTTCTGTTACTAATTTACCAAATATTTCACCTAACAAACTCTTCTGAGAAAAATACATTGAATTCAAGGAAACCTAGGAGAAGAAAATGCCATCAGTGTATTTTAAAAAAGGTTAGTGTTTTCCCAGGCCAGAGTTTATAAAAGGAGTCATTGGATAGTAAAAGAAAACATAAAGCAAGAATAAAATGATAATTTCAAGTATTTCTTAGATTTTCTGAAAATTCTAAACTATCTATCCCACAGTGTCCTCCAATAATAAATAATAAACCCTCAAGGAGTATCCTGAGGAGAAAATTACTCAATATTAAACTGCCCATTTCCTTTTGGCTTTGAAATGGGAATCTTGTCAGAAATGATGACTAGGAAAATAATAAATGACCCTTTCATACCAAGATAAAATATAGGAGGCAGGAAAAATCAACTCAAGTTATAAGGATGAAAACTAAGTTTTCCTTCCGTTAGTTATAAAATATCACATTGTTCATCCAACCAAAAATTCAGGATGAGTCTCTTGGAGTGCCTCCTATTAAAAGATACCATCTTGAGATACGAGATGCTCAGGAATGGAAGTGGCATTAATCTGTATGCAGTGATCAGCTCCCTCATGTTGACGCACTGTCTGATGGGAGATAAGGAGTCCTATTGCTGGTTCCCAGATGAGAGGGCTGTCAGCAGTCAGGCAGGGCACTGCAGCTCTCCTTCCTTTCAGGAATTCATCTGCTGCTTTTTCCAGCCTGCTTTACTTTCCCCTGGTCATAGGATAAATAAATAAGGGACTCCTGTGCCGGTTGAGCAGCAACCAGTGATGAATTTGCACAAACCATAGTGATGCAATATTGACATTTCTAACTATTTGTTTTAATTTTTTGAATATTACATATATATGGTTCAAATGTCAATAATTATAAATAGATATATAATAAAAACAAAACTCCCTCCCACCACTCTCCCCCAACCTCTCAGTTCCTCTCTCAATAGATAGCCTATATTATCACAATTTCCTAAATACTAAGTATGATGTATATATTTTGCCCTTTGACCCACTTTGTGACCCGTGAGATAAAAACTGAGATGGTTAAACTGGAAGTGAGAAGGACCTAGCTACACCAGCCCTAGAAAACACACACATTTACAAACCCATACCTTTTTTCCCCTCAAAGCTATCTTCACTGATACTTAAATTTAGTTCCTGGTCTTGACTTCCCCAAAGCCCACAGTTTAATTATCTCTTTTTAGGGGTACCCTATTGGCCTCTCCTTCATTAGGCTCCATATCCTCTTCTCTAAGTTCAACACTCATTCTTTCTGCATCAGGCCCCAAGGACATCAGTGAAGTCATCCCTTCCAATCATAATTTAGAGCAGTTTAGCTCCTCATGGTCTTGAATTTCTGGATTCCAGAATCAGATTTGGGATCTATGCACTTAGGTACTGAGGAAGCATTCCTGAAACTAGATAACCCCTGAGGTTATATTTGCTAAGCCATTTACAAAAGAAAAAAAAAGAAAAAGAAAAGAATCAGAGACATCGTCTCAATTTTGGAAAATCTCATCCTTTTTATAATGTTCCAGAAACCAGAGGGTCCAATAAACTGGGCCTCTCAACTCTAAAGGACTAAGTCTCCAATTCAAAAGAGACATTAAATATTCACCTACTCAGATATAGAGCAGACACAGAGGCCCAGCTCCTACCCCAGGAAAGAGATGGTTTAGCCTTAGGGTTGTGGCATCAAGACCAATGGTTGGGCATAAAACATATTTTACTGATACCTGGTAACCTAATGATTATCATGAAGCTATTCTTTTATGGCAACTTTTCTTTCTTCCTATCAAGAAGAGCATGGTGTGGAGTACCTGTCTGTGGACAGTGGTGGTTTTGAGGAAACTGGACACAGCCAAGTTCAAGGCTCATAGATTTCAAGTGTAGACTCTAAAATGGAGGTGTTAGCCCTCATTTCCAATCTTTGTAGCACAACAGAAACATTTTTTTCCTTCCCAGAACAGAAAAGCGATCTTTTCCCAAAGATGAGTTATAAAACTGTTGACAGTTTAGAAATAGCAGCCCATCCCCACTCTAAACTGTTCTGGTTAAGAAAATGTTGGGGACAGGCTCAGCCAAAAGGCTTCCCCTTACTAGGCAGCATGGAGAAAGAGGGAGACATGAAGAAATGAGTGGAAAGAAACCAGAGGGAAGAAAACTGTGAAGATAGGAAGCAAAGCACCTCTGTTTTGCTCAACATGACAAGAGGCTTAGTGTTTTCCTACAGCCTTTCCTGTCCTAAAGAGAACCCACTTTAAAAGATAATATTTATTGTATTTGAATCTTTTCTTAAATGAAAAAGGCCTTGAAAAATGTATTTGCATCTCAAGAGTTGAAACTAAATATTTTCCTGTATTGATGAGAAGATCAGAGCCATGGACAGTCAAGGCAAGGAGAGAACTCTGCACTGTGGCCAGGCACCCCACTCCCAATCCTCCACCCCCATTCTCTATATGAAAGTTCCTATCCTGGACATTTTGTGGTGCCAGGATGGTGGTGGCCAGAGGTGACTAACAAAGGCACCAGCTTCCTTCTTCTGTCTACCAGCCCTGGCATGGCACCCAGGTCAACAGCATCCATCTTCCAGGTGAATCACATTTCAGAGTGTCATCGTCTTTTTTTTTTTCCCATACATCCTCTCTCCATCCATCCAACATATTCCAATATCCTGCTGATAGGTGTAGTATTGAATAATGGTCACACAAAGAGTTTCATGCCATGTCCCTGGTATCTATGAACATATTATCTTACACACTAAAATAAACTTTCAGATGTGACTAAACTAAGTGTCTTGAGTTGGGAGATTATTTTGGATTATCTGAGTAGGTCCAGTATAATTACAAAGGTCATTATAAGAGTGAGGCAGGAGGGTCAGAGGGAGAGAAAGACATGTGATAACAAACAGAGTTGAGAGAGCAATTGAAATTTAAAGATGGAGTAAGGGGACAGCAGCCAAAGAATGCAAGCAGCCTCCAGAAATTGAAAATGCAAGAAAAGGGATTATACCCTAGAGGCTCCAGAAGGAACATAACCTTGCCAACACTTTAATTTTAGTCATATAAAACCCAATTTGGACATCTGACCTCCAGAACTGTAAGAATAAATTTGTTTTTATAAGCCACTAGGTTTTTGGTGTTTTGTTACAATAGAAAACTAATAAAATGTAAGTAAAAATTAGATCATCTACTTTGAAAAACTGGCAACATCTACAGAAGCTGAACATATGCCTGCTTCATGACTCACAATTCCACTCCTAGGTATGTACCCAACGAAAATATGTGTATATGTTCATGAAAGACATCTACTATAAAGTCTCTAGCAGCATTATTTGTAATGTCCCAAACCTCAGAATTACTAAATATCTGTCAATAGTAAAACAAATAAATTGTGGAATACTATGCAGCAAAAATATAAACCAACTATGACCATAATTGGTTGGCATCTCTTAAACATATTCTAGTGAAAAAAGTCAGACAACAGTATATTCTGTATGATCCAATTGCTATAAAGTGGAAATGTAAGCAAAAGTAACCTATGCTGACTGAAGTCACTACTCTGCCTTACCCTCAAAGGGAGGATATGAGGGACTATTCTGGGGAGCTGGTAATGTTCTGTCTCTTGATCTTAATGATGCTTCAATTTGTGCAAAATCATGAGAATTGTAAAATGTGCACCTTTCAACATGTACTATATATTAAGAGAAACTTAAAAAAAAATAGGGGAAAGGAGAACTGTGCCTTTATGCAGAGCTGCCCAATCCCTCCCTGGGAACCGGCAATCTCTCCCAGTAAACAGGTGTGGGCACAGGGCACAGATCCAGGATTCCATCTCTCTAGAGTCCAACTTTGGGTTAAAATGTCCTATGAACTCGCTTCACATATATTCACTAAAGAACACATTTCAGTTGGTTATTTTCCTAAAGAAAGGAAGCCTGCCCATATTTAAGTCTACCTTCCCCTGGTGAGAACTCAAAACTACAAACTAAGTTTGACTGCCATTATCTGAACAAAAATAAAAAAGTTGTCATGGTCTTTTCTCCACCAGATGATCCCTGATAAATGGAGTTAATTTTGTCTCTTTTTATGCCTCAGTGAAGGTTAACGCATGAAATGTACTTCGTGAAATTTTGTTATTAAAGTGTTATATTAATGTTTTAATATTAATATAATAGTTATAAACTTATAAAACAAAGAACGGTTGCTCCCACCAACATCCCAACCTGAAGTGAGGCTCTGGCTTTACCTATAGGGGATACAGGGACGAGAAGGAAGAAGATCCGTGAGAGACAGACACATGGATCAGCCCGAACTGGGGGAGACGCAGATATGAACAGGGGGAACCAGGGGCCGGAATGTAGGGGATTTAGAGTGACCGTCTTCCCGAAATGGAGAAGACCCTGTGGTCCTTGCTCTGGGCCAGTCTCCCCAGCCAAAGCGCGGGGTCCGGGTTGGAGTGCGGGGTTACTTGTGGGGTCAAAACATGGGAGGCCAGACTTTGGCAAAGCTTGGGAGGCCGGACTTTGGCCCTGGGGCCGGAGCGGACTTTGGCCCCGCCACCCCCACCTGCAGCGCAGCCCCGAGCCCGCGCGTCACCCCCAGCGGAAGCGCCGCGCCATCCCGGCGTCTGGCGAGGTGCGCGCCTCCCGGCCCCCACCCCACCGCTTCGCGGCTCTGAGCCCGCCGCCCGCCTCTCTCAGACGAACAGGGGCGGGGACAGAGTGGCACCTACCCGGATCTGCGACTCCAGCTGCCGAAGACCACAATCCAGCCAAGACGGCGCCCTAGGGCCACTGGCTTGGAGGGTCGGAGCAGAGCCAGGAACGCGGGAGGAGCCGCCGCCGACTCGACAGCGCGTCCCAGGTCAGTGTGCGGCGCGGTCTCTGCAGGCTGCACTTGGGGAAACTTTGGTTTGTCGTGTCAGCTGCCGCGAAGAAGGCACCAAGGGTTCAGCCCGGGGCCCCGCGGCCTCTGTGCACCGCGCCTGGTCTGTTCAGGCCCTGGGAGCCCGCACTTCCCGCGTACCCTGACACTGCAGTGCCCTGAGCGGCGAGAGAGACCTGGTGCCAACCGAGGGACCCCGAGCTGCAGGGGCCTATCCAGAGACTGTGGCCCGCCATCCCGGGCTTTGCGGCGGCTCAGGCTTGGACCCCGCCGGGATGCGGGTTTCGCTTCCTTCCCCGCCTCGCGGCGCGGGGGGATGGATGAGGCCGCCCGCGGCCGCGGGATGTCTGGAAGGATCCTGGCAGGGACCATGCGGGCGCGGGGCATCGCGCGCGCGCCCGGACAGAGGAGCGCGCGGGTCGGAGGGTCCGACTCGGGCGCCTCTCTGCAGGTGCCTCGGGCGGCGGGGCTGTGGGAGGTGCGGGCTGAGCATGGAGGGCGGGCTGAGGGCTGCGGAGCAATTTGCAGCCAGTGGTTCGACAAATGGGAGCCACACAGGGGTAGGCAGCCGGGTCTTGGCGTCTCTCGGGCGCGCACAGCTTTAGTACCTGAACCCCAAAGAGCCGGAGTCCAGACATGCGCCTGCCCCAGGATGGGGCAATGGCTGCTCCCCTCGGGCATGTCATTTCCCAAGGGAGGGCCGCGTCCTCCCGGCGCGTGGCGCGGGGACTGCTCCGCAGCGGCTCTGGGGCCGAACCCCTTTTTGTGGATGGCGATCGTTTCAGCCCGCCAGCTTCGCTCAGAGACAAGGCTACGAAACGCGCACCCCGCCCCCATCGGTGCCCCGGCGCTGTCGTCCCAGTCACCTTCCTTTGCCCTTCTCCGACAGCACCTCGGGCTCGCTCTCTCTTGTGCTCAGGGAAAACTGAGGAAACGAGCTCAGTCCCCAGAGCCAGCGGGAAACTGTGGAGACACTACCAAATCCTCAGCATCTTGAGAATCCATCAGCTTGGTTCCCTGAGTCTTGGAGGCATAGGTTTGTGTTTCTGTGTGTCTGTTCGGGGGGTTCTGCTGAGAGAGGTGGGGGTGTGGCTGCCCCAGAGCCCAGCAGCCCCAGAGGCCTGGGGTACAACGGAAGTAACTAGGAGAATACACCAGCCCTTTTGGGGTATGTGTGGGAAATACAGCAAACCTTACGAGTTACTCCTCTCCCTGGGCAGTTTCTAAATATTTCTTACAAGCCCGTGCCACAACACTTTTCCTGACAAGTCATTATATTTCCTGGGACTATTCCCATCCATTTTTTTGCCCTGGCAATGCCCCTTACCTTGCATGGAGATGAGACAGATTTTGTTTGTGGCAGGCGGGCTTGCCTCATTTCAAATGCAGCTGGCCTTTGCATCCTGGCCTTGGGCTGCTCTCTGGACTCTGGCTTTTTGCAGCTCTGTCTGGGAAGGGCAGAGCAGCACACCGCCAGTCCTTGGTCCGTTGTAACTCAAGGGAGTACTCTTCTGTGGATCGGTGGGCTCCCTCTGTGGCAGCCATCTCTGCCCAGCTCTTCCTGCTCCAGGCGACTTGAGCATCAGAAGTGATAAATAACAAAGACAACCTGGTGGGAGCCTTAGGCAGGGGTTGATAGCAAATAGGAAATGGGTCTGGAATGAGGAATGAAGAGTTTGTCACAAATTTTCTCCAGGTGTGCACAGGAAGCACCCCCTATTGAATATCTGGGAGTGGAGCCTTGGAGTCTTATTTTTAACAAACTCTTCATGTGATTCTTATGCCTACAGAAGGTAGAGAGCCCATTGGTATAGAGACCTTGGCCTCACATTGTCCAGCTCCAGTCAGCCTAGAGGATTCCCATTTAGTGATGCATGTTTAGAAATTAACATTTATTAAGTGGCAAATTAATTAGAATCTTTTAAATCCTCACAATTATCTACTGTAAAGTAGACTTTATCCCCACTTTGTAGATGCGGAAACTTAGGCTCAAATAAACAGCTTCCTAAAGGTTGGTAACCCAGGTCTCTGACACACAGCCTGCTGCCCCCTCTGAGCACTTTGTCCCCTTGTGGGCAGCACAAAGACAGAGACTGGGGCAAGGATGAGGGGCTCAATCTAGAGCTTGAAACCATTTGTTAATTTCCATCCCCCTGCTGCCCTCCCCCGCCATGGCCAGACAGCTGACTTTATAGGAAGGAGTGCGGATCCCATTTGGAGATGGAGTAAGAGGCTCAGAGGAAAATAACATTTCTCTCAGAATGAAAGAAAAACTGGATATGGCACAGGGAGAAAAAACTACAGGAAAAGTCAAGCCTATCATCTCCAAGATGGTTTTTAAAGCTCCTCAGCCCATGTAGCACTGCAGAGTTAAGATACCACAAGAATCAGGTTTTCAAAACAGGTACCCCACTTTGTGGGAAGCTGGTCATCCAAGACACAAGGTGACATAAGATAGCACAGAACATCTAAAAGAGCCCCCAGGAGCTGGTGAGTAAAAGAGTACCCACACCTTTTCTTTCTCAGCCTCCTCATGTGCACAGAATAGGAGCCAGACCCACTGAGTGAGAGACTCTTCTAATGCCAGTGGTGCTTGTGGAACAGCCTGTATCCTGCAAAGACACACACAGGGTTGCCATGCATAGGATCCACGCCAGACATTTTTATAGACTTATAATCAGTAAAATATAATTAACTGAAAAAACATTGTAAGGATGTCTTAACAAGGAGTGAAAAAACCAGAGTCCAAATGGGAAAGATGTGTGCAACAAATTATCGGTATTTATGTAACTGAATAGCTTTGATTTCCTTCTTAGGAACTGACAGCTGGCTGACAGAAAACTAATCCAGAGAGAGAAAAGACTTATGTGGAGTATGAAATTTTGAATAATGTTTTCAGGTAATTTTCGATTTCCATTCAGAGTGGGTGTCTGGAGGGGCAAATGTAGTTATGGTTTGAATTTATTCATTTATCAACAGATATTTTGTAAATAGGGCTCATAATTCTAAGATCCAGTGCTTTTTACTTCTTTTTCCTGGCTTCCAGTCTCCCGGTAGTACAGCAGAGAGCTGGGGGGTCCACCATTCTGCCTGTAGACTCTCTCTGTATCCCCATTTTCAGCACTCTGTCTCCAAGTTGGGAACCTTTTTCATCAATCTGTTCAGAGAATAAATCTTTGTTTTCTTGCCTGAAAGAGTGTTATCTGCTACTTGGGGTGGAGTAAAGTACCTGGGGGTCCAGTTGTTCTGTCCACAGATTTTAAGCCATCCTCTCATTTTCAGCTCTGGGCCTCATTGCCACTTGCTGTGTCACTTGGGGCTTCCACATCCTAAACTTCACAGCTCTTGTGGGTAAGCTGGCTCCCTTCTTATCTCCCTGGTGCTTTCTGTTTGCAACCTCTGCTACGCTAGGGCAGTTGACCATGTCACCATCCCCCCCTCTGTTTCCCATGGTTGTTTAAAATTGCTCATCTGATGACATCTCTTCTCTAATTCTCTTTGTTCTTTAGAATATATACCTTTTTGATTTTTTAAATAACTAAATTGTAATTTTAGTGGAGTCTTAGGAGTAGAGAGAGGAACCAAAAGAGTATAGTAAATATGTCTTGATGAATTGCAAGTGATATTAAAGATGTTCTAATTTTAAAATAAAAATAATTTATCCAGTTGTTTAATAATTAATATCTTATAATAATGTTGAAGTTATTATACTTAGAAATTATAGGAAAATACTTGTAAAGGATGTCTTCTTTTCATATTTCACTTAGTAGATTCACTTATGTTTACAAAATATTTGCAGATTCTAAAAAATCATTTTAAACATTTTATCTATTATTTAAATAAACTGTTAGAGACATGATAGAAATAAAAGAGGGCTAAATTCTGAGATAAATTTTTTTAAAAGAAGAATGCACTGAGTAGGAAGGCACAAGAAAGTCTTTTTTCTAGTGATTACATCACCACACCCTCAGAGGATGAATGTTATATGATTGCCATTCCAAAGATGAGGAATTCAAGACTCTAAGACTGAGAGACTTGAGCAGGACTTTCAGCTAGTAAGTAGGGGAGTGGGAAATCTGGGTCTGACCTCTGAACTTTCTCCAGTTGAACTGTTTTCTACTCGGAGGGTATATCTGAACTTGGGGATCATTTATAAGCTAGGTTACAACAAGGGTCTGACTGAATGTGAAGACGGTATCAGCACTGGGTGCTCAACGAGGATGTTTCACAGGAGGAGCTGGGGCTAGGTCATTTCTAAACTAGGATAATTGTAAGCAGGAGAAGTGGTCTTATCAGAGGTAGGACTTACTTCTATGAAGAGTAAATAAGTCAAACTTGAGCATCAGCCTTTTTGATGGGCAAATGGCTAAAGTAAGATTTAAAAAAAAAAAACTGAAAGAGGATGAGGACCTAAAGATAAGGGGATTATTCCAATAAGTTACTGATTACAAATGAGACACTAAGAAACCAGACGTGTATATATGTGGAAAATAAAGTATGTGACAATTTTTTTTCTCTGAAAAATTTAACGTTTAAACAGTTTCAAAATTGCTCTACAAAATGCGAACAATTTTAAAAGTAAGCAATCCAATGGGCTTTATAACCAACAAAGAGTAAGCCTCATGAACTTGTTTTTGCTAGACAGTCCTCCATTCTCGGGAGAAGGGCTCTGCCTACATCCACATGGCAGATAGGTTCGCTGGTTTCCATGAGCTGGTGATGCCACTGCCCAGCTTCTCTGGGGCCTAGGAGCCCACAGCACCCTCTTTTTCCACAGGACTGTGGTTTGGCACTGCTCCCCTCAAGCATTCCAGCTAGCAGTACATTGCCAGTTCCCTTCTCCCCAAATCTCCTGCGTCAACCTTCATGAGAAAGTTATGACAGAAAGTGGTCAGATTTAGTGTTGTGGAAAAAGGCTTCGGCATGAAGATAGGTGAAAAGGTTTGAAAGTCTTTCCAAAAGTTTCTTATAAGACTTTATTTTTAAAAATAAAGAACAAATTATAGATTAGAATGTGATGTAGACACACACACACACACGCATGCGCGCGCACACACACACACACATACACACACACACACACACACACACACACACACACACACACACACAAGCTTTCTTTTTTTTTTTAAAGAAGATTGGTCCAAATACTAGAAACTATATGAGAGTATAATATTGAAATGTGGTATCTGACAACTTGTTCTCATTTGATTATCTGTTTCTTAAATGCTGCTTTTGGTCCAAGGTGTTTTTATGTAATTGATACTGTATCTTCTGCTTGAATTATAGTTACTAAATGATATCTATATTTGATACTATGTACCAGCTCATTTCTCTAAATCTCTTTATTAAATCCATTTGTATATGAAAAATGCTAAAAGGTTTCTTTTGGATCATTGTCTCATGTGAGCTCATTTCAGATGCTTTGCATTCAGAATAAACCTCTGTTGGGACCCAAGCTGTCAACCAATCCTAAAATTCCTAAGTTCCTGAGTTGCGGGTATGTCTGGTTCTAGAACAGCTTTTATAGGACATTGCACAGGGGACATAAAATCACAACATTAACTTGCATTGTACTTATGTATGTGTATATTGAGTAGTTGTTCTTTGTTTAGGATTGTGTAAGATACTAACATGGAAATGTCCTATTGATAATACCACAAAAACTGAATTATGTTGTAAAAAGTAAGACTTGATATAGCTCTTTTAAATTTTAATTATATCCTATAGAAACATTATGTTCTTTCTTGTATACACGTTCTATTTTACAATAAATAGGTAAGAGTAGTATCATAATAAAAAAATGTAAAATACCACTTAAAAATTGATAGTAAAATAGACATTCATACACATGCCACCCTGGTTGAGAAACAGAACATTACATGAACCTGTGTGTATCTCCCAAATTGTATTGCTCCCCTTACCCTCACCAAGAGATAACTTTCTTGATTTTTGTGTTAATCATTCCCTTTGCTTTTTTCTCTTCAGTTTCCCATTTGTATATGATTCTTAAGTAAATTAATTATTTTTGAAAAACTGGGTACCAAACACAAAATTAGATAAAGAAAGGTCAACATTATAATATATGATGAAAGCTCTCTGGAGGGGATAAGCTGAATAGTCTCTGGACCTCAGTGTCGCTGAGTATTTACAAGAGCCCCTTCCGGGCAAGGTCATGAGTGAGTCCTGGGAAACGGTGGGGCTCACCATTCAGGGCTTCTGGCAGGGCTGTAGTGTAGACCAGGTACAGGATATGCAAAGGCAATGGGTGTTCCTTGTTTTTCCTGCTAAGCTTATCATGACTTACACCCAGATCTTAGAGCAGATCAAAGCAGAAAAGCTGAGCAGGGCTGAAATAGGTTCATTGGCTGCCCCAGAAAGCAGGGCATGGAGGACAGAGCAGAGAAGTGGTCAGTACAAAGAAAGAATATTAAAGAACTGAGGGCAGGCTCACCTGAGCATTTGGTCTACTGTGCACATCCATTATCTGGGCATCTCCTCTCACCTTCTTCCTGGGGACTTTCAATGTCTCTCCTCACTAATGATCTCCAGCCTCTGGTACCTCATTTCTTCTTTCTTGTTCTCCCATTTCATCTTGGTAGATTATAACCTCCAGTAGATTGAGAGTATATTCCAATTTTTTACTAATGTTTCGGCTACATATAGAATTGTAAGCTGAGGATCATTTTTTTTTTCAGATTAAAACAACAACAACAGCACTCCTCCATTGTCTTTCATTGTTGTTATATCTTAATCCATTCTAATATTTGATCCTTTAGGATATGACTTATCCACCCCAGTCTCCACCTTCCACACCCAAGTTTGTGGAATCTTCTCTGTTCTCAGTGTTTTGGAAATTTATAACCACATGCCATGGTCGGGGTCTATTTTCATTCATTGTGCTATGTTCTAACTGGGCCCTTTCAATTTGGTAACTCATGTCCCTAGAAAATTTTATTCATCTCATTGACCATTTCCTCTCCTGCTCTCCTCTTCTCTCCACCCCCACTATTTCTTCTTGCTGGAACTTCTGTTCGTTGGATGTTAGATGTTCTGGTATAGTCCTCTAATTCTGTTATTTTTTCCTTTTCTATTCTTTTTGCTTAACTGTATTATAGATTTTATCAACGCTGTTATCCAACCCTCCTGTAGAGTTTTGCAGTTTGTATCATGTTTTTACCTTTTGAGAGCTCTTTCTGTAGTCTCTGAATCTATATATTTTTTATGGAATCTTATTCTTACTTATGGTTACAACATTATATCTATTTGAGGATAATGAACTTGTGCAGTTTTCGGACTTATATCCATTTCCTTCAAGTTGCGTTTTTTTCCTATCAGTTTTGGTCTCTACATTTTAATACAAGAGGCTTTTTTTTGTTTTTTGTTTTAACTGTCTGCTCGTGATTAAAAGGGGTTGGATTAAAAAGCCAATGAGAAGCCTTGAGAATATGATGAGGCTTGTCACCTTTGAGCCTCAATAGAGGATGATCTGAATGGCATGTTGGGGAATCCCTGTGGTCAGTACTCTTATGTATCTCCTCTGAGGCAGATTAGATTTTGGAGAGTAGAGTATAGCAATTTTTGCTAAAGGATAAGGGTATGACTGCCAGCCTTCCTGGAGCCAAGTTCATGAGTTCGTTATTCAGTGGTCAGTAAACATATAATCACTTATTCCCGTTTTCTTGTCCTCAAACATGCTCAGTGTCTCTCAGTCCAGAGACTATTTCACATTCCTAGGGAATTAACCTCTGGACATCTTCCCTAGAGGGCGAGACAATCTTCTTATTTCTTAGTGGCGTGGAGTGGAGAAATGACCTGAGGCAGTACTTCTCAAACTTTAATGAGCATACAAATCACCTGGGGATCTAATTACAGTGTAGGCTCTGATTCAGTAGATCTGGGTGGAGCCTGAGATGTTGCACATCTAACAAGCTTCAGGTAATGCTGCTGCTGCAGGTCCAAAGTAGGATCACACTTGGAGTAGCAAGAACCTAGGGATCTAACTGCTTCCCCAATAGCTTTTCATCTAGTTCTTATTTTAATTATACTCTTCACACCCGAGTTCTAGAGCTTCCTGCTGCTGCCTTTTTCAAGGATTCTGCAGTGTAATGGACCTAGCTCACAGCTTTACCACCACCAATGACTTGAGGCACAGCCTTATCAGATTGGCTGAGTCAGTTTCCACTGGCCCCTCTGCCTTGTGACTTCTAAAATGCTGCTGTCAGTCTTTCTCCTTTTTTTTCCTTTGTGAGTCTATGTCTTTAAAAAATATCTTTAGTTTCATAGGTTTTCAAGAAGGGGAAAAATTAGACATGTGTGTTCTGCCATATTTACCCTAACAATAACCACCTGCTAAAATATTTTCCTTAAAGTTTCATTATATCAGCATTAATAGAGCCTGACTTATGAGAAATAACAGTGCTATTTTAAGCCTCTAGTTCTTTGCACAAGGAATATTCTCCTCTTTTTCTCCTTTGTCTGCCTGTCAAACTTTTACGCAGTCTTCAAGACCCAGTGCTAATGGCTGGCCTCTGTGAAGCGGTCTTGAATCCCCAAGCACTAAAGCCTGTTTATTCTCATGACTATAAGTCATCACCAGCTGCTTATATAGTATATCTTCAAACAACTGTGTAAACTCTTCAGGGCTAGGACTTGTACCTTTGTAGCTCAGAGCCCAGCACTTATTAGGAGTTTATAGCTGTTTAACAATTGAATTAATTTCTGTGCATGTCTGTCTTACTCCTTTGTCTTCATTTGCTTTCTGTTCTCTTCATCTCTTCTTCTGTTAAGAGGTCATTATATTTATTATGTATTCTATTATCCAGTAGAAATACATGTCCCATATTTTTAATTTTAAAAGTAAATGAATGAAATAAATAATACGTCTCAATTTTTAAAAACTGCCTAATTAAATTAAACAGATTTAAATATTATACAAAATACATTTGATTTTTCTCTCCAGCTCTAAGGACTGTTAGAAGACAAACATTTCTTTGGCTCTAGATGAAGACATAATTCTTATCAACTAATGGACTTATCTGCTAAAGGAGTTTGAATCTAAATTATTTAAATAAATAATTTTCAGTTTTAATGGTAAAAAATAAAACATTTATAAAGTTTACATGTCTTTATTTATGATTCTAGCCTAAATATTCTTTTTTCAGAGTAAATGTACTGCTGTCAAAATTTAACCCAACAGTATGTTGCTAACCCCTTAATCTAGTCAGTGTGTGATTTAAATAATGGAATAAAGAAAAATACATAACCATATGCTCAACATTCCTATCTCAGTGTGAATTCCAGACATTGTCAGTTATTTTAATGTCTTGTAGTTCAAATAATTTTTCATACTTTAAAAGAAACATAGAAATGCTCCTCAAATTGAAAATCTGGAAATAGTTGATTTAACTACAGCACATGTTTAAGTAGTAATTTAAAACTAAGAAGTTTTTACATTAAGCCACCATAAACATGCTATATTTTAATTGATTCAGTTAAATTATACAGAATCTTGTTGTTGTTGTTGTTGTTTTTGCTTAAACTGGCATTTTAGTATGATTTTTACTATATTTTTCACAAGTAGAAAATAAGTGGATTATTGTTTCATTAATGTGGGATTTAGGAATTAGTAGGTTGGTGTTATAACATAAATATTCAATAAAGATTTTGAAAGTAAATTTTAGTTTGTAATTTCCTAAAACTCATTACTAGTCTAACATTTTTTATTTTGCAATTCACTAATTTGCCCTGTATTTATTAATAACAATCTCCCTTATGTCTTTTTTCTCTATATATCTTTCAGAAATTGTAAATAGTAGCATGAATATAAATGGGGACATTAATTCTGGCTAATCTCTTCATCCTCATCTTCTTTGATAAGCAGGTATTGATTTCTGACTTTTGAAGATGGATGAAGGTGTAGAAATTTCAAGTGATGGAAATTCTCTGATCAAAGCAGTCCGTCAGAGTCGGCTTCGCCTCACAAGACTCCTGCTGGAAGGCGGTGCCTACATCAATGAGAGCAATGACCGTGGGGAAACGCCTTTGATGATCGCTTGTAAGACCAAACCTGTTGATCACCAGAGTGTCAGTAAAGCCAAAATGGTTAAATATCTGTTAGAAAACAATGCCGATCCCAACATACAGGACAAATCTGGGAAAACCGCTTTGATGCATGCTTGCCTAGAAAAAGCTGGTCCTGAAGTTGTCTCCTTGCTCCTAAAGAATGGGGCAGACCTCAGCTTGCAAGACCATTCGAGTTACTCAGCCCTCGTTTATGCTATAAATTCCGAAGACAGAGAGACCCTGAAAGTTCTACTTAGTGCCTGCAAGGCAAAAGGGAAAGAAGTCATTATCATAACAACAGCAAAATCACCTTCTGGCAGGCACACTACCCAACAGTACTTAAATATGCCTCCTGCAGATATAGACGAGTGTCAATCCCCAGCTGCCTGTGCCACGCCTTCAGAAATAAACATAAAAACAGCTTTATTACCACTTTCACATTCTTCTGAAACTGAAATGACACCTTTTGGCTTTAAAGGCCTGGAGCCCTCAGGAAGCAGTGATGATACCTGGGACCCAGGCTCCCCGGTGAGGAAGCCGGCTGTGGCCCCTAATGGGCCCAATCTATCCCAGGCTCCTTCCTGGATCAAGAGCCCCCCTTCATTAATGCACCAGAATAGAGTGGCCTCTTTGCAAGAAGAGCTCCAGGATATTACTCCAGAGGAAGAATTATCCCACAAGACCAATGGGCTGGCACTTTCCAAGCGATTCATCACTAGGCACCAAAGTATTGACATAAAAGACACGGCACATTTGCTAAGAGCCTTTGATCAGGCCAGCTCAAGAAAGATGTCATCTGATGAAATAAATTATCAGTCATTTTTTTCAGAAGGAAATCAGCAATGCATCGAAATCCCTGTTGACCAGGACCCAGACTCTAACCAGACAATATTTGCTTCCACCTTAAAAAGTATTGTTCAAAAAAGAAACTCGGGAGCAAATCACTACAGCTCTGATTCCCAGCTCTCAGCTGGTCTAATCCCTACAACTTTAGAAGATGGCAAGGCACTTACAGGAAAGAAAAAGATCCTCTCACTATCACCTTCTTTGTTGTCAGGGTCCAAAGAACTGTTGGAAAATATCCCCCCAGGTCCCCTGAGCAGGAGAAATCATGCAGTTTTAGAAAGGCGTGGTTCAGGAGCTTTCCCTTTAGATCACAACGTGACCCAAACCAGACCAGGATTTCTGCCACCCCTAAATGTGAATCCCCACCCTCCTGTCTCAGATATCAATGTCAACAAGATTTCCAGTCTTCTGTCTTGTGGTCAAAAAGTGCTTATGCCAACAGTTCCTATTTTTCCTAAAGAATTCAAAAGTAAAAAAATGTTGTTAAGGAGACAGTCACTGCAAACAGAACAAATTAAGCAGTTAGTAAATTTTTAAGAGATGGCTAGAAAATACATTTTGTTCAAATGTCTGTATCAGAGGAATGTAGAACTAGACAAGAAATCTCAAATGTTCATCCTTTTAAATCTTGTAATTGATGAGTCCATAACAGGGAGATCAACATGTACCATGTATTATACTAGGCACTTCGTGTGTGGGCATACAAAATATATATAGTTTCTGGTAAGAAAATTCTCTCAAAATTTAAGCCATTTTCTGTCAAAACTTCCAATATTTAACAACCTTCACGTGGTCTAAGTTTTTAATTTAAACAAAAATTAGCAAAGAAAAGGTCACATGTGTTGGAGATAACTTTAATTTTTTTTCAGATTTGCCAAATATTTTATTAGGAAATATTGCTTTCAAATCAATAAATTTTAAACATTTCAAGTCAATAAATAAAATTGTAGTTTTCAATGATGCCAAAAGTGTAAAACACTGACAGCTATAAAATGTTCAATAATCTATAAGCTTATGCTAGTAAGAAAGAATGAACTAATTCTTAAGAAATGTTGAATGCAGGTAGATGGAAATCTAATTAAATTTTTAATGGTCAACCATTATAGAAGGGGCAGCTAATATTCATGTTGCCAACTTAATCAATGTCAAAATAGCAGATCAGTTTTACATGCTAGTAATAATCTATGCCAAGTGTTTGTGTGCTGTTTTTTGCTTTGTTTTGTGTTTTAAACAAACATTTAAACAAAAATGTTATTTTCTGGAATTCTTTCTCCATATCCCTTAATTCCTGTTATTTTTTGAAGCCTATCCATAGGTATCCAATTATAACAAGATAATATAAAAGTTAAAAAGCATTCCACTTTACTTATATCAAATTATTATTGTCGTTCTAAGAACAACCAAAAAACCCTAAAGGTTTGAGATTTATTACAAATAGAAACTAAATGCTTGCTTCATTCTAGAAAAGAAAAACATTAGATTAGCTTAGGTTAGCTAAAACTAAGAAAGCCAGTACAAACAATTATAAAATGTACTAAATATTCAGTCAATATTAGTCTTTATTTCTGATGTATGATTACTAGACATTTCTATAATAAAGATATACAAGGATAATTTCCTTAATATGACATATTCCAATCATGTAGTATTTTAGGACCTGTGAATAATTTCTAACAAATGAATACCATGTTACTATCATAAAAGATTATAAAATGACTATATTATCTATGATTTCAAAATACAGTGTTTGTACAAAGAATCTTTATTTCAATCTAGCAGTTTACAACAAAGAATAAGTCAGACTATACAAAACCTGAATGTTTTGACGATTGTGATATACAACTTTATTTCTTTGCCTTCTATCAGTAGCGAAGATCTTAACAATTGGCATGATGCTTTTCTTAGTAATTTCATATAAGCAAGTTGTAATGTAGACAGTAATTATTTAATTTTTGTGGCTTTTATTTGAAAAAAAATTGGAAGTTATCCATTTAATGTTTTGAAGAATATTAATTATATCAGAAATATTTTTTGACTCAGAACTTAGAATTGTACCTGATGTTTATAGGTAGCTAAACCCTTTTTGCAAGTTTTAATATTGAGAAAAGTGATTGGCTTTAAGTTGTAAGGATACAGTTTGGAAGAATATGTAAATAGATTAGTTCATAAAATGGTATCAATAAAGATTTAAAATATAATTTTGATTATCACTGGTTTTTATTTATTTCAAATACTAATGATAAATATTTCAACATAATCTCAAGAGAAATTGTGCCACATATGTTACTTTGAGTAAACAGAAAACTAAGAATAACTTTTGTTGATATTCTCATCTCAACATAGAAAAAATATTTAGTGAGATTAAAACTGTGTTGTCAATCCCAAGAACACTGAGGGCTGAGGTTGTTTGAGCCTGATGTAAAGCTCTCCCATGAGACTTTTCACTCCAGTAAGTGGAATGTATCACTGGCATCCCAATGATAATTTACAGATGTTTGTGACAGTAATCATAGATATATGTATGTTCAAAGTTTTTAGATTAGCTCTTGAATTTACAAAGTAGCAGCAGACTCTCACAGCCAATATTTCAATTAAATTTTTTGAACTCATTACATTCTTGCACCCCAAAGAAGGGATAAAGAAGAAAGGGGCAATGACTAGCTTCAATGAATGTTCACCAGGAGCAACCAAACCCAGAACAGCTCAGCTGCCAGAGTCAGCCAGGCTGGTTGCATTCCTGAGCAGACGCAAAGAAACAAAAGGCAGAAACAGAAAGAACAGAGCCTCCTTAGAATGTAGGAGGCTGGTGAGCCTCTTCCAAGCCCTGCCTGTTTCCTCTCTACCCAGATTCTGGGAATGTTGGGGGTAGTTTTATTGTTTAAGATTATTAAAAAATTTAAAATACAAAGTAAAGTAGCAATTACTTGGGAGAGTCCTTTAAGAAACTGGTAGGGTCAAGTAAAAAAAGCATCCTTTCTAAAGTTAAGAGTGTGGGAGAAGGATCAAATACAAACAAAGTTAAGAGTGGGGAGGTGAGTGAATTCAAGGGAAAGCAGATAGGGTTTTCGTTTTTTCTTTCCAAGTTAGTATAAAGTAGCAATATCAACTAATCACTGATTAGTTGTCTTCTGTCCTACCCTGTTTGGGTCAGTGGCACCACCTGACCCTCTGTTACTCAAGCCAGAAATATATTTTCTCGACTCTTTCCTTTCCCACATCCTCCCCATTCAATGGGTTTAAAATTTCTTACAAGTTCTTTCCTTTTAACTTGCCTCTGTCTCGAGCCTTTCCATCCCCTTTTGCTTTCACCTTAATTCAGGGCTTCATCTCCTTTCACTTCAAAAATTCCAAGTCTCCTCATGCCATTGTAATCACCTTTCTCACTCAAAACTGATAAAGCTTCCCTGTTTAAAATGGTATGAGGACTTCCACAGCCTAAGAGAAAAGGAGCAAACTCAACACAGAAATCTGGTCTCTGCTCAAACGTCCTGGCGGTGCTTGAACAAACTTATTTGAACAGATCAGATCAAGCTCTTTCCCACCTGAGACCCTTTTATCATGTGCCTCTGCCTAAAAGGCACTTCCCTCTGTCAGTCTAACTGCTGAATCTCATTCATCATTCAAGATACAACTTAAGTGTTTTCTCTAAATTAGAATGGACTGCTATCTCTTACCACAACCTTGTGCATATAGTTCCATCATAGGAATTATAGCAAATATCCAACTTATTGTTTACAGTTCTTTCTCAGCTAGACTGTAAGATCTTTGTGGTGGGAATCAATTCTGAATTATTGGCACAGCCTCACCACAAAAGATGTTAGATGCCTCCCCACTCCCTCTCCACAGAGTTCCTACTGAGCCCTGAAATCTTGTCATGTGTTTTCCTCGTGAAAGACATGTGACTGGACAAATTAGGCCTCTGAACTAAAGGATGGTGGGTACGAAGAAGAAAAAGCAGCAATCACAGTGAAGAGTAAAAAAGTGACATTGATGTGGAATACTAGGAACAAAGACCCTGAGCTCCTGCTGCCGAAGTCCCAAAAGTTCCAGGATCCCACCCTGCTTTTTTCAAGACCTGGTTGATTATCAGCTCGTCTTGGTTTCATTTATTCCTTATACTCTCATTTTCTAGATATAGAAATTTTTTAGCATTAGTATCCTCATCTTTCTTCTTAACATTAATCTATTTTCCTTGCATTGATTAATAAATTTATGATTATAAATACTCTGTAGGTTCCAATGAGGTAGGCTCACATCTTAAATTTCAAGGTGAAAGATAGCACTTTTCTATATATTCACTAGGTACTAGGTACTTGGATATTTTACAAAAAAAAAATATCCAAGACCCTAGCTCCAATAAACAAGTACATTAACAATCTGTTCTGAATAACTTTTAACAATTTCCCAATGTATCAATGACTACATATTTGGCTAATTAGCAATTACTCTTACTGAATTTTTAAAAGCTCTCGTCTTTTGAATGATCCCATACCAAAGTCTCTTCTAGAGAGAGGGGTTGCTCTGCCAGGCTTGGAAAACAACACTTGAATGCTGTGGGATCTCAACACCAAAATATTAGAGCCGAGAACCTGGCGGGAACAAATAGATGGTACTAAACTTTTTACTTATTTTGTGTCTGTGAAATTCTTCCCAAATATTCTTGTGCATATAAATATATAATTTTACATAATACCATACATCTGTTTTGCAGCGCAGTTGTAACATCTTTCCATACTAATAATGTAGATTCTCAGTGTCTATACATATCATTAAAATAGTGATAGTATTTAATAATCAAATTTGAAGTGTCTGTTTAAGTCTTTTGCCCATTTTTAATTGGGTTGTTTAGCTTCTTTTTAAAAATAAGTTTATAGTTCTTCACAGATTGAGTATGAGCCCTTTGCCAGATGTGTTAATGGTGACTTTTGAGGAGTAGTTTTAAATTTTTGTGGTTCATTAATCAACTTTTTTCTTTTATGGTTAGTGTTATTTTAAAAAAACCATTGCCTTGGGGGGTAGGAGAAATAGGGAGAGGTTGGAAATATCTTACAAGTTTATGTCAATTATACCTCAATAAAGCTAAAATAATTAAAAAAAGAAACCATTACCTACTCCAAAGTAATGAAAACATTCCCCTTTATTCTCTTCTAAATGCTTTATAATTTTAGCTTTTACCTTTAGGCCTAAGTATAGTGAGATGTAGGGATCATTGTTTTCCACATGGATATCCATTCAAATTTTACTTTTCAACAGAATACACTTTATAATTCTCATATATTTTGGTTCTTAAGAACACTTTAATATATACCTTTAAATCTTAATCTAAGTGATACTCAGTTGATATATATCTCAATATAAAAGAATTTTGCCTTAAGAGTAATATTTAAAAACAATATATATTATCAAGGGTAAGATAATCAAGTAGTACAAATAATCTTCTGGACAAGTGAATTTTATTTGAAACGTCATTAAATGCAGTTCATTTATAAATTCCACTCTTTATAAAACATGGTCATTTTAGAAAATTCATAAACTTTTTATAATTTTAAAAGCTATTTTGTATTGCAATTATTAAAATTTTGTAATTATTAAATTGTACCTTTTGTTTTTGGCAGACGACCACAGAAAGTGAAGCTTTAATACAGCATAGGGTATATAGTCAATAACATTGTACTAATTGTGTATGGTGTAAGATGGGTACCAGATCACTTCATATGTTATATAAATGTCTAATAACTATGTTGTACATCTGAAACTAATATAATATTGTGTCAATTGTAACTGAAAAATAAAAAAATTTTTATAAGGAAGTGAGGTTTTAGGTGTTGACAAATAGTATTGCATTCAGTTGGAACTAAAATTTAAAGTGGAAACAATTGTTTTAGGTATTTATACATCTACAGTGTATCATGTTATATCTTACTGCTATCTACCATTTATCTATCATCTACCTATCTGCAATGGATCTGAGCACTTGCTTGTGTGATGAGCATTAAGCTAGATGCTTTTATTACATGAATGTTCCGTAATCTTCACAACAATACATGAGAATCCTCATCCCCCTCTACCCCATTAGATAGTTAAGAAAACCAAGACTCGGTGAGGTTAAATATTTCCCCAAATCCATGGCTAGTAAGAGACAGAGGTGGGGCTGTAAGGGAAGTCTGTCTGAATTAAAAACCCAATGTCTTTTCTCTAAATCTCTGGGAGAAAACCGTCGGTAAACAAAAGACAAATTACATATCTTAGGACATTCACTGGTAAATTACTTTTCAATAAATCTAAGAAGCAACATTTTTCTGAATGTCTTGCTCAAGAACTATGGCAGGCACTATAAAGGACACTTAAAAATGTTCCTTTACCAAAAAAAATATTTTCCCTTACCATGAAAGACTTAATAATGATCTAGTTGAGGAAACATAACTAACACATGATACAATTAGTGAATGATATTAAAAGGTTAAAATTAACTGTTTAGGTAAGATCTAGAAACCACTGATGTAGGTATTTTTGAAATGAAGGACTGTATTGGAAGACAATGAGTTGCCTTTTGGAGTGGGACTATATTATGGTCTTGAAAGAGTAAAACTCAATAAAGTTAAATTTAAGAAGCCCCTGAAGGTTTTTGATTTGGCATATGTGGCATATTTGATTTGGCAAATAAAGGTGTTTTAAATTTTTCTTCTTCCGCACAAATACTCAGGGTATCTGAGTGGACTGTAAAGAATGAAGTAATGAAGAACCAGATTTTGAAATTCGAATAGCAGAACAACATCCTGAACTGAGGTGGTGCTAGTGAGAAACTTGAAAATCAAATGATATATTACCAGTCTTAAAATTCTACTCTCCAATGGTATTTTGCTCACTATAGAGAAGACACTATGATTGAAACAAATAAGACAAAAAGATACATAGCTGTCAGTATGCTCCCAACAATTTTTGAAATGAAAATTCTAGATCCATATAATTTATATTGTTTTTAGTAAGTGGATTTGATTTTGTTAATGAGAAAACTGTTCACCCCTATGAAAGTTAAAAAGCTTTTTAGAGCCTTCTAACTCTTTTGTAGTCTCTGAAATAACCAATTCTCTAGGAAAAAGGGTGCCATACTTTTGTAGAATCTCTGGTATGCAAATAACAAAATGTGATTTATACCTGTGTTATGATACTTGGCTTCTTTCAGTTATCTTCAGTATATAAAATTATTTTTTATAAAGAGTTTTAAAGGATCTTTTTATTATTATTACACTAGGTACTATGAAATCCCTTCTTTCCAAATCTTTTAGGTAAGTACTTTATTATAAGGACATATGTCTAATACAATAAGCACTCGTTAAGTGTTTTTGATTGCATGAATTGGACTATAAATCATCATAATTTACACGGTAATTAATTCAGACAAAGCATAGAAGGATTACGAAACCAAAATGTGAAATAATTTAGAAGAATCTTCTTAGAGGTTAACTTTGATTCCAATAGCTTGTTTAAATTCATGATTTTGTGGTTCCAAGATGTCATAGAAAACTCGTTTTTTGTCAAAATGGTCTCTAATACAAAGTAAATCTTCAACAGAATAGTCATCATTTTTTCCAGTCCAAACAGTAAGGCTGTACCTGCATTAAAGTAAAACAGAATTATATAGTTAAAAGTGAAAGATAAGAAACAGTGATGAATTCTAATAAGCCTAAGATACTCTCATTTGTCTCTAACCCAAATTCACACAGATAAAAAAAATTAATTAGCAATTGTAGAAATATATTTTCTAGTTTCATTCCTTCATCAACATCAAAGGGATTAAAGAGAAAAAAGAATTCAAATTGCTGTTGCTAAATTAGGTAACTGCTGTATCTGAATCGCAGGAATGTTAAATGGCCTTAGAAACCCAGACTGGTGCATTGAAAGTGGGCCAAATTCTGGACAAAAGAACTGAAGAGATTGTACTGCTGATCAAGGAATCTATTCTCTACACAAAAACTACAGCTCTAACCTGGGTTTCTTCAGTAGCCTGAGCAGAGCGAAAAGTACAACTGGTAGGGACTGTGAAGAGACAAAATGTCACTGATATTACCATATTCACTTATAAATAGCCTCACTATCCTTTCTGTTTTTTTTTTTTTTTGTATAAGATACAAGAATGCCAAGAGATGTCACTAAAAATGACAAATAGAATAAATTTAGATCCATTTCTGGAGTTAAAAAACAATAGTAATATATGCAGGTTTATTATGGATATAAGAGTATGCTCAGAATTTTAATGTTATTTAAATTGTATATTTTCATTTCTTTCAGTGACATTACTATTACATTACCCCTGTTCATTGGAATCTAGGGAAATGGAAAGCTATTAAGTAGTTCCATATTTTTCACCCCCCAAAAAATGTCAGAATCCAGGGGAAAATCTTCAAAGCATTTTTTCTACTAATGATAAAAAATAGTCTCATCAATGTATATATTTTTGTTACTGATACATTCCTGTCCTTAAGGATGGTGATAACATTCTGGAAATGTAACAGAGGAAAGTACTTAGGATTTTCTTCCATAAAAGTACTATGTGACAAATCAAAAGGAAATTTTAAACTACAGCTGAAAATACAGAAAAGAAAAACTAGGAATTACTTTTAAAAGCTATATTTTTGCTAAAATGACATCTTTACTACTGTATTTGAGCACCAAAGTGACAAACATAAAAAGACACAGATATAAATTTATGTTAAAAGAGCTTTCCAGCATTATTTTGTCTTTCAGTCTTTCCTCTGCAGTATTAAAACTGAAATAGGAAAAATAAAATTGCCCAAGGGTATCTTAAATTATATTCATTCAAATCAATTCTCAGGTTTTATTTTTAAAAGCTCCTTTTATTGTGAAATAACATACATAGGAAAAATGCGTAAAACGTAAATGTTTATTTTAACAAATTATTATACAATGAAATTCAGTGTAATCAAAACACAAAACAAGACACAACATCATAAGCACCTCAAGAGGTACCATTACAAACTTGCCTCTTCCCTGGAGAACTCACAACCTTGATTTTTGTGGTAGCCACGTTCTTGCTTTTCTTTATTTACCACCTACATATCCATCCATAAACAATACAGTTTAATTTTGGCCTGTTAATGAATTATATATAAATGGAATCACATGGTATATAATTTTTGGTCTTGCTTCTTTTGCTGAATATTGTTTATTAAATTTACCCACATTGAAACATATAGCTACAGTTTATTCATTTCCTTTGGAAAACAGTTTAGCATTATCTACTAAATTTGAAAATATGAATACCCTATGACCTAGAAATTCTATTTCTAGAATTTCTATTCCTAGAAATTATATTCCTAGAATATATCCTTCTTATATAACCTTTATAAATGCAGGCACATGTACATCACGATTTGTGTATGTGTATGAATCTTTGTAATAGCCAAAACCATGTAATCTAAATGTCATTCAATAGAATAGATAACTAAATTGATATACAAATAACAGAAGATAGTTCTTCATAAATTCTGTATTAGGGCCCTTCTGAGTTACAGAAATCTTCCTCAACTCTGTGTATAAGTAACCTGTGCATGCTCTATATGGTACTTTTGAGGGAAAGAAAGGTCTGAATTTTAATGTAATCAAATTATTCAAACATATTCTTTATGGTTAGTGATTTTTGTGTTTTGTTTAAGAATTCTTTTCCATACTCAAAATTATGAAGATATTCTCTAGTAATATATTCCATTAAAGCTATGTTGTTTAACTTTCATATGGGGGGGGGAAACTCTGAAAGAGATGCAGTTAAGAGAAGCCCAAAATTAAGGATAAAGGAAAATAGATAAACAATAACAACAAAACACAGCAACAAAGGATTACTAGACAGAGAAGTAGAACCTGCTCAGTGCAATAACATAGAGCCAAAAGACAAGGAGTTTCAAACTGAAGTACTTAAATGTTGCAGAGGCAAAGAACTGGCTTTAATAAACAGTAATTTTCAAATGAGAAACTTCAGGAAAGTAACTGAATGCATATAAATTGGGAAGTTAAGGAAACTCAGGCAGTAGATAAAAAAGAAATGGGGTGGTAAGAATATCCTATATGAACATGGCAGCCTGAAGTTCATACTGCCTCCATTTCCTCCTAGGAATCACCCAAAAGCAGCAAAAAGAACAAAAGAATGAAACAGAAGCCCCATCTTCAATGAAATTAAGGGCTAAAACCACAACCTACAAAACAGGTGAAAAGGCTTCCAAGAGCAATAGAGATTAAGGCCAGATGTGGATATAAGGAGGTGGAGTTTGCTTGTGCACACAGATTACAAAGAAAGCTTATAAAAGATACTTTCCAGGTGAGGGGCATTTTCCACCTAAAAACTGTGTAGCTTGTGAAAATGGCATCCCTGAACTACAAGTGAGAGCTTTCCTGGATTAGGTTTGGTCCCAAGCAGCAGCAAAGACAAGATAAGAGTTAACACAGGAAAGTCATAGTTGTAGGAATCAGACTGTGTGGAAACCCAATAATTTGAATTTAAGAGACAGATGAAAGATTTTACTTAGAGCTATTACAACTGCCTATCTAAGCTCCATTAAGTGGAGAGACATTACAGGCTAAACAAACTCACACATAAGACTCTCTGGGTAATAAGCATAGTCCTGGTCCCTCTCCAATAATTTTCTTTAAAGTAGAGTAATCCCAATAAATTTGCTAGAAGTTTAACACAAGAGAGTACAAGAAAGTATAAGAAAAATTAATGGCAGATGGAGGAATAAAAACCTCATCTTTAAACAACAATAAAATAGCTAAAACAGATGTAAAACTTAAAAGAAAAAGCCACAAAACAGATGAAAGCCATAACCAAACATTTTTTAAATAATACAACTGTCTCTCTGAAGAAAGAGCACAAAGCAGAAATATGAGCTCATGGAAGAAGTTGCAGGACAAGAGCTAAGAAATATTAATTAGCGGATCTTATGAAAGAAGTGGAAAATTAATACTATTACAGAAATAACATGAAATCTGAAGGTATACAAGAGAGAACAGATTTTGTAAATACTGTAAGGGATAGATGAGAAAAATTATAAAATCAAGTAAAATAAGATGCAAGTAAATTAAAAGGATAAAAGACCAAAGAGAAAATAATAGATATCAAAGATTGGCAAAGGAGATTACATATTCATAACTGGAGTCCCTAAGAGAGAAATCATAGTGCTACAAATGAAATAGAAGTATATAAAAATATAATTGACAGAAATAGTCCAGAAAAGAACATTTGAATCTATATATTGAAAAGAAGACCACATCCCTGAAAAAACTGGTACAGAATGGTCCATATTGAGACATAGTGCAGTAAAATTACTGAGCCAGAAAGCTAAAGAACTCTTTCTACATTCAGTTTCCTCCCCGCCCTCAAATCAAGTCATTTATAAGGACCACTTTTATAAGGCTGACTTTGCACTTTTCCACATCAACACTCACACTAGAAAGCAGAGGAGCAATGCCTTCGAAGTCCTCAAGGAAAAGGCTGTGTAAGCCAACAATTTTACAGCCAGCCAATCTATCATTCAATATGAACTACAAAGTTGAACATTAAGAGAGTACAGTCAACTAAAATTAGGTGAGAGAGAGTGAAGAAATGTACTATTTTTTTTAATTTCTTTTTTTTTAAATTAAGTTTATTGGAGTAACTTTGGTTAATATAATTATATAATTTTCGGTGAGAAATACATTATCTTTATTATTGCTCACAGAAGTTAAGAGGTATCTGTAAAGAAGTAGATTAAAGATATTTTAGTAAGTAGCAATAATAATCAATATAAAATAACTAACTTCCCAAATTATCAGAACTGAAAATACAAAACAAAATAGAAAACAGCTATATTGAAATGTCTTTTAAGGTATAAAAATTGCAAGTACACTAGTTTTTTTTTTTAATGACAGAAACAAGATCAAACATATATGTATTAGAAATAAATGAAAATAAGTTAAACTTTTCTTTTAAAAGGAAAAGACTGTTACATTAGATAAATGGAAGCCAGGTATATAAGCATCTGGTAAGGAATTTAAGAACACAGAAAGGGAGAAGGCTAGAAAGAAGCCTGAGGGGTTGGGCTGAAATTGGAAACGTCAGTATGAACTCATGGGTTGTTTAAAAACACATATACATACACACAGAAAGTTATAGAAACAGTTATAGATATATGTGTAGGCATGTGTGTATGTATGTTTGTACAGGTTTGTGTTTGTACATACATACATACATACATACATACGTACACAGCCCACAATGACACATACACACACACATATATCTCCCAGCTCTCTGAGACGTCCTAGAAGCAATGACACCTAGTAGAAACGATTATACTAAACTCCCAGATTTTGATTACCATCTCCTACTGTAATCAAGCAGGAACCCCTGAAGAAGTGGCTGACTGTAGAACTGAGATAGGGAAAGAACATGATGAGCCTGCCAAGAATGCAAGACCTGGGATTAGTCATGAGGAACTACTAAACCGACTCAGACTGAGCACATCTTTCATAATAAAAAGCTTGTAGTCTTTAAGTCTGTCAAGTATATGAGAAAGATTGAAGAAATCCTAACTAAAATATTAGCAATGAAATGCAGCAGTACATTAAAATAATGATAATTCATGATCAAGTAGGGTTTAATCTGGAAATATGAGGATAGTTTGATATTATGAAATATTAATAATTTATTTTATTAATACATAGGGAAAATATGGTTATTTTCATAAAAACTGAAAAGGCATTTAGTAAAAATTTAATATCCACAGGAATATGGATAGATATTTCTTTAATGTATGAGTGTCTGTTTCCCTTGCTCTCTACAATATAGTAAATTATCGACTAGGTCCTTTTCTGAATGATTTGTGAAAATATTTGTTAGAATTCTTTTGTTAATTTTTATTTATGACTATAGCACCTGCTCTTCTTCTAAGGTGGTCTCCCATTCAAGTACTAATCAGTCCTGATGCTGCTTAGCTTCCGAGATCAGAAATCAGGCTTGTTCAGGGTGGCATGGCTGTAAACCATGGATTGTAGCTCCACTGGGACACGAACCCAGAACTTTGTGTGTAAAGCAGATGTGCTAACTGCTACACTATGCAACCATGTTCATGTTTGAATTCTTTATATCTGTATAACATATGCATTAAGGATAGTTTTACCAGAATCTTTCCATTTTTAAATATTCAAATGTATCAAACTTTCCTTGTATAGTTTCTAGGTTGTATGCCTTACTAAGGAAGGTCTTCTCCATTCTGCAATTATATAAAAAATTATCTCATTTTTTCTTTATGCATTTAATGTTTCATGTTAAAGTCTTTAATTTATCTGGAGTTTATTTTGGAGGAAGAACTAAGTTTTTCTACATAGTTGGCCTGTTGTCTCAACATGAGTTAATGAACTTTTGCTCTAAAGACTTAAAATGCCCGGCTTTCTTCTATAAATTTGGCTTTATTTCTGGACTTTCCTTGGTATTCTATTGACTAGTCTATTTAAAAGACAGTATCAAAACTGTTTCAATACTGTACCTCTACAGTTTAATATTTACTAAGTGGTCCAACTATTTGGTCCAACTATTTTTATTACATATTAAAATAAAATTTTTATATTGAAAAGACTTCTAAAATTATGATAAATTTCAGAGGGAAACTGTTTTATCCACTTAAAACTTTTTGTGAACATATAACATAATGAAAAAAGTGACGTTTCTTGGGCACCAACTATGTGTAAAAATTTCCGTGAGGGACAGATGTTAAGTATGTTCAGGTTTATCAAACAGCTTCATTCTAGTGAGGGAGTCTGTGTGCTTACAGAATCAGTGTTCATTTCTATCTTTTTCTCACACAGTCTTTACATCATCAGTTTGCATCCCCTTTCTGCCTCTGTCCCTCACACACACTTACATGCATGCACTATACTGTTAAACTTATACATACCTGTTTGATTTCTCTAACAGCCAGAGTAACTGAGAACAAGACTGCCTGACTAATGCTGCTCTGACAGGAAATGTTACAGGCTGATTTAGTTCATTACATATATATTCCATCTCTTTTACCATTGTCCAACTATAACCTGAAATGAAAAGAAAAAAATTTAACTTTTCTAATTGAAAACCTTAAAAGTCTATTAAATTAAAAAACTAAATTACCTATGAATAGGCATATTCATAGGTAATTTATAAAAATTTCCATTTGGATTCAGGGTAAATTAAAATATCACTTAAAATATAAATTAAAAAAATAATAAATAAAATACCACTTAATACAAAAAAAATGTTGAAAGGAAAATGTAGTTAAAAAAATTAAATCTAAAATTATGCCACAAGTGACCTAGAGCAAATGTAACAAAAAATTAAAACATTAAAAAGAATTTAGGAATCTCTCAAGTGCAAAAAAAGCAAATTTTGACACTAAATTTACTTTAAAGAATCCAAGGCTCTTAGGTACATCTCTCTATAATATTCTCTATAAACTTAGGTTTTCCACTTGCGTCGTTTTATTTTAAAGGAGAAAGATGGCTACCAGGCATTTCTTAGCTGTCTGAGTAGTAATTAACTTCATTCTTATTTTGGGATGGTAGGGGTAGTCCAAATTTCTTATACATTTTACCTAAAATAGAAATGATGATAAATTAACTTTTATATGTGTGTTTTAAATCACATTAAGGCATTATGAAAAACACACTTGCCTGTTTATAAATAGCTTCGGAAAAAAAAATTATATTTTTTAAATGACCCTACACTGTCAAAAGCAGATTGTAAAAAATAGTGGTCAGTAAAGGAACATTTTACAGAAAGCTTCTGTTAGTTTACTAGCCAAATTTCTCATGAAAAAAGAGAAATCTAGAAAATTATGTTGTTTGAATTAGAAAAAGGGATTGCTAATAGAAGCTATACTTACCTTACTATAAAATTATATACTCTCTTTTCTAAAATTTGTGGCATAAGAATTTAAGGGAGGATAAAGCATATGTTGGTAATGACAAGAGTCCAGTGGGGGAAAAGCTGTCTAGAAACATTCAACACCAACATGACATAACGCCCCAGATACGGTTTAATTCAGTTCAAGCCTGAGGATAAAGTCAGAGTTAAACAGTGACTAAAAGGATTTTAGAATCAGTAAGGAATTTACTAAATTGATTCTAGTTTACCTACTTTAAACACTTTAAACTATATGCTATATTCTTTAATAAAACCAATAAAAATTAAAATGATTAGAAAATTAAAATAGAATTAAGTTAAAGTATATAATTTTTTCTCTCAGTTATACCAATTATTGGTCTAGGAGGGTTATAACCTAAATGTCACTGCTCACTAGACAGCAGTTGTTCTAATCTCATGTTAGACTTAAAAACGTTACATCTAAAAACAATACTGGCAAATAAGTTAAAAAAAAGCCTTGAACACAAGATAAAGGCTAACATCTCCATAGGCTTGAAATGCCTTCTTAGTTTATTATTTTTACCATGTGAACAGGTTTCCCAGAGCATCTGATTGCTTACTGGCTGTTTATCTGGAAATCATTTCCTAAGGATGTATGAAGAAATAGAAAGGTGAACCCAATAGTATAATAAGTTGCAGCCAGGAAAAAGAAGCTGAATATCAGGTCCATCTGTAGGGATACATGAAGGAAAGAAGGGATCCAGGGTACAAGAGAGTCTCATGGTCTCCTAATCCCCTGTCACCCAAAGAGAGCATGCAGGTACCAAAGTTTCAGCAGCTTACATCTGGAGCTCCTTCTAATGTCTAGAGAACAGAACTTATGCTTTTCAGACACAATCCTCTACTTCTGGCCTCACATCACATGAAAAGCTTTTATTACCACTTCTTTATCTTTCATCTGACACAGGGAGCTTCTGCCAAGGAAAAAAGAAAAAGAAAGAAGACTACAGAATGCTTTACAAATTCAAAGAGACCAACTCAGGATTTGTTTGAAACATGTAAAGAGGCAGATTTCATTTTTCTAGACCTTGCAAATAAATATTTCCCATGGAAGCTTGGTGACAGAATGTCACCAATGAATGCAGTGTCTACCTGAGTAACAGAAAGAAGAGTCATACACATACCTATAGAGCCAGAACTTTTTCTCCATCGGGCTCTTAGTTTTTGTGGAATGTGTTTTTGGTTTTATATTCAAGGTATTTATTTTATATTTGGAGTATATTTCATTTGACCAAGAAGAAATACATTTTAAAATTATTACCGTCATTAACTTTCTCGGGATCCCATCCTGTTGTCCAACCCAGGGAAAATGTCACATCTGGAAAGAAGGATGTCACAGTGTCTATAAAAGATTTTGCATCCACTACTCTGCTATTTCCATTTGGACCAGGAAGAATATCAGCATTAATCCACACAGGACGCTTCAGATGCCTCTTCACATTTTCCAAGAGCATCATGGATGGTTCTACAGCTGACAGACTAAAAACATAGTTTGTTGTAAATGAAAGATATTCCTAAAGTAAAAGGAAGTTCTTTTAGACTAGTGATTTTAATGTTTTCAAATTCATAATAAAAGTATACTATACAATAATGCCTGCATTAAATAAAATCAAAGATCACATAGCACCAGAGGAGAAAGTTAACATATGCCATATCTCAAATGTTGATTTATACTTCTTATTCATGAAGGTATTTAAAGGTTCTATAAATATATGAATAATGCCACTTGTGGACAGATAGAGGTTTCAAAACTCTGTATTAGGATCAGTCAGTATAAAAACAATTTAGTATCTAAATATTTACTCATCAGAAAATTTATAAATAAGATTTAAAAATGAGATGTACTCATAACCTGAAAATTCACATTTTTGAAAATACCCGAAGTACACTCAGGCGCCATTATCTCTAATACTGGATAATAACCTTGGCAAAAAAAAAGCCTCTTTTCCTTCATGTATTCTTGTCTGAGTCTGGACGCATAAACATATTTCTAAAAGTGACTGCAAACTGTAAAATTATAACATTTCTTTAAAGCTTGCATAAACCTTGTTTTTCCCCCTTTATTGTAAATATCTTTTCTGGAAACTAGAGAAACTACATTTCAGTTACTTTTAAATAAAAAAGGAGCTTCACTCTTTTTACTTCCCAACATCTATTCTAACCAACATCTATTCTAACCGACATCTACAGATTTTGAAACAATAGGGTTTTAATAAGCCCGCATAATTTTAACTTTTAAAAAATATATACATAAACTTTACTGGAAAACTATACTAAATATAATTTTGAACCTTTAAGGACTATGTGCATTTCTAAGAAAATGAGCTTTTAGCGAATACTGCAATGGGAGGCTAAGAATCTGGGAGATGGATGTTGGAGAGAAGAATATTAAGCACCCCCTTTTCACATTTCCATCTTTCCTCTTTAGGGAATGGAATCTTGCCTGTGCTTCTACCACTGTCCACTCCTTTTGGGCTCTCTACTTTAAGAGACACTGATAATCTCATTATTGCCTGGGTCATATTTATTAGTGAGCAAGGATACCGTACATTAAACCAGAGGAAACCAGCCTCTAGCTTTTCACTCTGCTCCCATGTGGTAAGCTTCTTTGTTCTTACTCTTCTACCCCTGAAATAAAGGCCTTAGATTTTAGTGGATTAATAAACTCTAATGCTGGATCTTGCAGACTCTAATTTAGATGCTGTAATTTCTCTGTCTCAAATACTTTCTGCCTTGAAGGGTATCAATACCATGTTAAAACCACAATTCTGATATCTGGCACTGACTGTACTTCCTACAAAATTCCCCCATTTTCAGTAGCAAGCATGCTACTCCAAAGCTTGCTTATCTATAAGTTCCACAGCAGCAGCCAAAACCCCATGCAGTTTTGTTCTTCATGTGTGAAGAAGGGAAAAACCCTGAAATTAATCCATGTATGTCTGTAGCTGACCTTTCTTTTTCCAAAAAAGGCTCTGACTTAAGAAATTCGGGCTCTGTGGAAGTTGGCTAACCACTATTTCCCAGTTTACATTCCATAGGGAACATCTTAGGCTTTCTCAATTTAGTAAGCTGACACAGGACTATTTAATACAGGTTCTCCATCTGATAATATTTAGTCTTAAACAGCATTTTCTCCCCCAAATTGAAATTCCACCATCATATGTCTACTATATCCAATGCACTATACTTTAAATATCAGAAGTTGCCACAGAACACAATGAAGCAAGAATTTAATAAATATATTCCATTTTACATGTAAATATTTTAATTATCACTAATATAGACGATAGACTACTAATATAAAAAGTTAATGATACTTTCCCTTACTAGAAACTTAAATAAGAAAAACAAAATCTGCATTAAGAAAAGCATAAAACCTTACTAAACAAAATAAAACTTTTGTTGTTGTACCACTTATTTCTCTAGAACTTGACAAAACAATTCTAAAAGAGTAAATGTAGAAGAAAGGCCATAACACTTTTGAAAAAAATAAAAAAGGACTGAGGAAACAGCAAAATATAATATATATACTACAAGGAATAATACACCATGTTCCTGGCCTGGAAAACTCAATAGTATAAATATTACAAAATAATATAATTAATAATTAATTTATAAAATCCATGTAATTATAATTAAAAATAACAGTGGCCAACATGCTCAATCCTTATATGTATTAGTATTACGTTTCCCGTAAAGAACTGCCAACAAAAGGGTTGCTAAATTGTCCTTTTGAAGAAGGAAGTCCTGATTAGAACATTACCTAAAATCTCTCTTTGCTTAGTACTTTTTTAAATCCTTAGGAAAAAATATAAACTTATTTTTTATATAATAAGCTTTTCTTTTCTCCTAAAGAGTTACTCGTAAGTCAAACTTCTGAGTTTCATATCCTATTTTTTATTCATTTCATTTAGAAACTTGGGATGACAAAATGGTCATACTTAAAAGTACAATAAACCATTTAAAATTACATCCTAAGAGAAATAATTTTTTTTGCCAAAACACAGGAATTTGCTAAAATGCCACATAAAATTTAAAAATCATCATATATTACTTAGTTATTATTTGTATACCCAACAGAATAACTTCAAAGCACAATAAAAGAACTAGTAAAATTTGACTAATAGGTAATTCAGCTACTCTACACAGGCAGTGCAGAGTTTTGGGTCAGAGTATGAATTCATCAGACGGGCAACTCTGTTCAAATACCGTATGAGCAAAAAACCTGCAAAACATTTTATAGTGGCTCAGTCCTTTTGTGGTAGCTGTTAGTGTTTAGGAATGAATGAGTTGTTCCGACTTGTGAAGAGCCAAAGAATGTATCATAGAGAAAAATTCAAGGGGCAACAGTAAACTCAAAAAAACTGAGCACATGAAAAGGCAAGGAAGGAGATCTAATACTTTGAGTCACCAAGCATTAAAGATCAAATGCACTGTTTCATGGTACAAAGAACACTGAATTGGCTTTAAGAAACCTGAGATCTGGTTCTAGGTCAGATGTCAAACTTAGTTGTTGCCCTTGGGTAAAATCACTTAACCGCTCAGGGACTAAGTTTGTCAGTAAAATGGAGCTGGACCATTCACCACCCTAAAAGCTTTTCAATTTTAAGTAGCTCTTTCATTTGCCAACAGTATGATAAGGTCTACTGGTATATTTAGTCCCACAACAAGTTATTAAAGTCATCTTAATATCTCTACGAGTAAGAATTCCAAATCTTTATTAATTTCTTGAGATAATTCAACTTAATGATATTGTTCAGAGATGAAGTAGGTTTACCATAAATCCCAGATTTTCATAGAAGTTGCCTTTATGGCGCTTATGGTGAGTTTTTGTGGTAACACAATATATTCCTGGCTTTACCTATAAGTTTTATACTGCCAAAATACCACAAAGGTAAAATTTCCTGTGACAGCTATAAGGAAGGAAATGACACTTAATCTTGCTGTTCATTATTAATGCCTCCAAAACACTATTTTTAGAAAACATTTTCATTATTGAAGAATTCTAAATAATTCCCTGAACATAAATATAATAACAAAAATCAAGTAGGGTATGCATTAACTACCCCTACAAAATTTCCTCAACTCTTTCTCTCCTGGACTACTTTTAATGAAAGTAGCATTTAAAATTTCCTATTATCATAATGGCCATTTATAATAAATTCCTTTATAAAAATTAACTTAATTTTAGCCTCAGAGGATCACCAAAAAACAATTCGAGCAAACAACTCAGTAAGTCTCAGGTCCATTCTTGAAACCTGTTAGCTTGCAATTCCATTTTCAATTTAAATAAAAGTACAAAGTTACTCAGCCACAGATATATGAGGCTTTTAATTTTTTCCCCTGTTATTCTGTAAAAATACCTCTTGAAATCCAGCTTGATGCCTTTATTGCTTTTTGTAACTTCAGTCAGCCACTCCAGTAGAGTATTATCACTGTTTGTTTCTGGAGGATGGGCCATGACTGGTTGGCCATGTTCTGATCCATCACTTGGAAGAAGGACATCAGCCTCTATCATGTGAGCAGTACCTGTCAAAATAAAAGAACTTAAGTTCATGCTAACAAGACAAGGACTGCAGGAGATGCCATGTCCAGTATCCTTTTGACAAAGATAAAAGGAAAAATACAAAGTAATACTTACCGAGTAACTACTAAGTGTCAGTTACTGTGCTAGGCTTGTACATGTCCTTATTTCTTACAGATGAGCAGATAGGTGATGAGGAGTTAAATATCTTTCCCTAAGTGACACAGTTCTTAAATGTTGTCATATTATTTATTCTTCCCAGTACAAAGTGTGTAAACAAAGGGAGGCTTAATAACTTTAAATTTCTAAGAATAAAAATAGTACTTTTATCTTCTCACTCCTCAAATTAGAAACTACAGATATTTATTGTTTAGTTTGAAATCCTATGCCACAGATTCTGTTCTTTAACTTAAAACTTAACTACTATTAAAATACACATCCCTGGAAAAGTATTCATATTTAAATAGATTATTTCTAGGTATGAGACATGTGCATGTCCTATTACAAATTATAAGTTTTTAAGATTTTTTCCAAATTCTTAGTTGTTACATAGAAGTACTATTTATTTTCTCTTTTGATTTTGTATCCTTAGATCATCTAAATTTATCTATAAATTGCAGTATTTATCTTTTTGATTTTCCATATACACCACCATGTTGTCTATAAATAATATTTTTATTTTTATTTCCTATCTTTTTTATTCCATTTAAAAAATGATATATAATCCACATACTATAAACTTTACCCTTGTAAAGTGTACCACTCAATAGTTTTTAGACTATTCAGAAGGTTGTGAATCTATCATCTACTATCTAATTCTGGAAAAATTTCTTTATCCCCAAAAGAAAAACCCTGTACCCAATAGCATTCATTTTATATTCCCTACTCCCACCAGTTCCTGGTAACCATGAATCAACTTTCTCCTAAGGCACTGCTTTTGCTAAACTTCATTTATTAAATAATCACTGTGTAGTGATTATGTGCCAGGTACTGTTTTCGGTATTAGGAATTTAATATTACATGAGACAAAGTTCCTCCCTTTGAGGAACAAAGAAATGCAATTTAAAAGAGTATCTTTACAATAAAAGAGATACATATTTAGATACATTATCCAGATACATAACTGAGTAGGATGCATGCACACACACACACACACACACACACACACACACACACACACACACACACACACACATTATTACAATAAAATATGGGACTACAAGGAGTTTTTCTTGTTGGACCAGGTCACTTCAAGCTATGCCCCAGCCCTCTGGTAATAGGATTTTTATTCTCTGCTACTGCAGTCAACAGGGGTACTTCATAGAAAAGGCTGAGAAAATGCTATAATGTTCATCTATATATATAATCAATGGAGATAAATATATATGATTATAGAATGAGTCAGTAAACCAAATGGCTTGGTTTCTAGCCTAGGCATAAATTCTGCCCAAGGCAATTAATTATAAATTAGTACACAATGTCTTCATCCATCCATTTAACAAATATTTATTGAGTCTCTTATTAGTACACTGTGAAAGACACAAAAATATGTAAGACACATGACCCCGATCCTAAAATTTTTACTCAAATCATTGCAATGTATAAGCAAGTGTAATAATATATGAGCTTCAAATAAGACACAGAAAAGGCAAATAGCTTCTAGAAAATAAGAAAATTCTTCCATTGTGGAAATTTATTCATTTTGTTAACAAAATGAGATCCTTTATAAAAATGTTTATGTCTTAGATGGACCTAGAGGTTATTATGCTAAGTGAAATAAGTCAGACAGAGAAAGATAAATGTCACTTATATGAGGAATCTACGGAACAAAAAGTAAAAACTAATCAAAAACAGACTCACAAATATAGTGGACAATTTGGTGATGGACTGAGGGGAGGGGGTTGGGAGACTAGGAGAATGGGGTGAAGGGTTAAAGAAGGACAAATTAGTAGTTGATAACTGGTCATGGTGGTAGGGAGCCTGGCAGAAAGAATGCAGCTAGCATTAATATGATGGCTAGGTGGAGGGCCGTGGGAAGGAGGGAGCAACTACGGAGATTGTTTTATGAACTGTATAGAAGTCTAACCAATGTACTGTATAGTTGAAACTAACTTAAATTAATAAATTTTTAAAAAGTTTATGTTGGCCTGAACATACACTTAGCTCATCTAACATGCTGGTACCTGGCAAATATGCCCCAAAAGCAAAAAAAAAAAATTTATGTAGTACCCAATGTAAATATCAGAAACTGTACTGACTTACTCTTCAGTGCCTCATTCATTTGTGCCTTGTGGTTAGCTGCATGATACCAGGTGATCTGGGCACCATCTTCTGTTGTGATCTGGCTATTTCTCAGAAAATATTCCAGAATATTTTCACTCCAAGATCCTATAATAATAGAATTTACATTAAAAAGAAGAGATTGTTTTATATAGGGTAAAATTTTTTTTATATAAAAAAGGGTACAGATAGAATAATAAAGTAATTAAACTGGGAAAAATACAAGATTTTTTAAACTAGGAACAAGTATTATGATGTGGCAGGCATTTAATGTATACATATATAAACATGTTGCATATAAGCTATAATTAGTAAACATATAGGATAGACTGAACCTTAGAAGCATGAAAAAATATGCCCTAAGAAAAAACTGTTAACAGATAGATTTTTAAAGCAGGAATTTTCACATAATATCCTCTCCAATCCTGGCCCTATAAATAAAGTAAAACATATGTAAAGCCAAAGCTATCTTCAACTCTTCTAAATTCTGTACAAGTTTTCTCCACCCAAAGCTCCATTCTATATTTACATTAACAATTTAGAATCTTAAATTACACATTTAAGCATATTTACTTTCAGATTATGAGTCTCAACAACACTTATATGAGTGACTTAAATAAACTCCTAAATTAGTATTTACAGAATTATCTTGATCTGTAGATTCAAGCAATCCAAATCAAAATCCCATCAAGTTATTTTGTGGATACTGACAAACTGATTCTAAAGTTAAAGGACAAAAAACCCCCACAAAAAGCCAAAAAACAAAAACAAGAGACAAAACGATACTGAAGGAGAACAAAGTAATGACACTACCCAACACTAAGACTTACTATAAAGCTACAGTAATCAAGACAGCATGGTATTGGTGAAAGAATAGACAAATAGATCAATGGAACAGAATAGAGAGCCCCAAAACAGACCTCCATAAATAGTCAACTGATTCTTGACAAAGGAACAAAGGCAATACAATGAAGCAAAGAGTCTTTTCAACAAATAGTGCTGGGAAAACTAGACATCGATATGCAAAAAGTGAATCTAAACGGACCTTACACTCTTCACGAAAATTAATTCAAAATGGATCATAGACCTAAACATAAATGCAAAACTATAAAACTCCTACACGATAATACAGAAAACTTAGATGACCTTGAGTGTAGTAATGACTTTTTAGATACACACCAAAGGCACTATTCATGAACGAAATAATGTTTAAGCTAGATTTCATTATAATGAAAAACTTCTCTGAGAAAGACAGTGGCAAAAAAAGAAGACAAGCCACACACAAGAAGAAAATATTGCGAAAGACACATCTGATAAAGAATTATCCAAAATATACAAAAAACTCTAACACTCAACAAGAAAACAATCCCATTAAAAAATGGGTCAGAGACCTTAAAAACACCTCACAATAGAGGATAAACAGATAGCAAGCATACGAGAAATGCATGTCATAAGAGAAATGCAAGTTAAAACAACAAAGTACACCTAGGTACTTATTAGTCTGGCCAAATTCTAGAACACTGATAACACCTAATGCTGGTGAGGATGTAGAGCAACAGGACTCTCATTCATTGCTAGTGGAAATGCAAAGTGATACAGCCACTTTGGAAGTTAGTTTGGCAGTTTCTTGTAAAACTAAACATACTATTACCACATGATCCAGCAATTGCGCACCTTGATACTTGCGCAAAGGAGCTGAAAACTTATGTCTGCATTAAAAACTTGCACATAAATGTTTATAGTATTTTTATTCATATCTGCCAAAACTTGAAGGCAACCAAGATGTAGGTGAATGGAATAAATTGTGGTACACCTGGACAATGGAATATTATTTGATGCTAAAAGAAGTTATCAGGACATAAAAAGACCTTAAATGCATATTACTAAAAGAAGCCAATATGAAAAGGCTACATTAAGATTCCAATTGTATGACCTTCTGGAAAAGGCAAAACTATGGAGACAGTGAAAAGATCACTGGTTAGCAGGGACTAGGGAGGGGTGAGAGATGAACAGATAGATGGACAGAGTATTTTTAGGGTAGTAAAATTATTTTGTATGACACCATAATCATGGATGCATGTCAACATACATTTGTCTAAACCCACAGAACGCACAACACCAAGATGAACACTACAGTAAACTAGGGACTTCGGGTGATTATAGTGGGTCAATGTAGGTTTACAACTGTAGCTCTCAAGGGGAATGTTGATAATGGGGCAGTATGTTTGTCCAGGTAGGACATATAAGGAAGAACTTTCTCCCATTCGATTTTCCTATGAACCTAACACTCCCTCCTCCCTACCCCCTAAAAAAAAATCCTTTTTAAAAAAGGTGCAATATTCTTTCACTTACTGGCCGCCCCAACCGCTTTTCTCTTAAAGCCCATTGGAGGAATCAAGGTTCCAGGATAATGACTGTAAGCGCGAGCTGAGACTGCGCGTCCCAAAGACCCGAAAAGGGGCGGGATACTGCCAGAGCACTCCCTCAAAGCGCCCAAAACCACTGGCACCAGACCCGAGAAAGTGCAGGGCTTCGAGCCAATCATGCGGAGACGGAACGGGGGCACTAGCACTTACCAACGCCCCCAGAGGTCGCTGCCATAGTGACGGATGCCCGCAGCCCGCGCAGGCGCTGAGCAGTGGGCACCGCCGCTGACCCGTCACAGGTGGCGTGGAAATCCGACTCACACAACAGACTGCAGACACAGCAGCGGCCTCCACCTGGGCAGGAGCTGCGGCGGCGGAGGCGGATTCGCGGCGGAGCGCGGTGCGCACGCGCAGAGGCTGTGGCTCTAGTTTCGCTCGCGCGCAGACTCTGTTTTGGTGTCTGCCGCCCAATTGTCGCGTGAATTGCTCTTGTGGGAACAATTCGGAAAACAGGTAGTTCTGAAAGAAGCGGGTCAGGGAAGACAGACAGAGGATGAGACCCCAGATTGAAGCAGTTGCTTGTGTAGGGTACGAATTTCCAAAGTTGGATATATTTTCTTTTCTTAATTTTAGTAACATTCTAAAGTGACATGGAATCATTTCTTCATAACATCGAATGTTTCTGCACAAAAATACTGAACTGACAACTTGAAAGTTTTCTGTCTCCTTTTCTTCTCTCTTTACCAGTATTCACTCAGAAAATACCTTCAGCATCTGGATTCCTCCACACACTGCTTTCTTTGCCCTCTGTTCTTTACTTTCCTCAGCCACGCTGGGGCTTGAAAAGGGCACCATCTGAGTCAGATATAGTTGTATAGGCAATATAGCGCTGGCATTTTCTGGGCCTGTGATTCTCATACCATTCACTGTCAGTTGTAAAATTAGTATAACAATACGTCACCTGAAACCTAAGACATAGGCAGCTCTTCTTGCCCCAGACCTTCAGATTTTAATGTCTTTTCAGACTTGAGCTGTAATTATTTAAGTCATCTTCAGTCTTCCCCAGTATCTGGATGTACTCTAGCTTAATCGTTTTTTTTTTTTTAATTAACTCGAGTTTCAGAAAACACTATTAATGACTTCATTCTCTTTTTTTAAAAAAAAAACTTTATTGTTACATGCAATTGATTGATTTGTAGTTGATTTGCCTTTCCCTAATGTTTTAAAATGTCATACATTTAAAGTATACAATTCAGTGTATAATGTAGTCAGAATTGTGAAACCAGAACATTTCCCTCACCCCCAAAGCAGTCACTCCTCATTTCTTCCTCAAGTTCTATACAACTGCTAATCTACTTTCTGTCTCTTTTGATTTGAGTATTCTGTACGTGTCATATAAATAGGATCATACAAGATAGTCTTTTGTGACAGGCTTTTTTCACTTAGCATAATATTTTGGAGGTTCATCCATATTGTAGTATACATCAGTACTTTATTCTTTTTTATGGCCAAATAAAATTCCATTGTTTGCATATAACATATTTTGTTCATTTATCAGTTGATGGACATTTGTGTTGTTTCCATTTTTTGGCTGTTGTTTTTTATTTTATTACAGCCATCCAAGTTGACATGAAGTAGTATTTCATTGTGATCTTGATTTTAATTCCCCTAGAGACTAATAATGTTGAGCATATTTTCAAGTGTCTATTGGCTAGATGTATATTTTTTGGATATATGTCTACTTAAATCATTTGCTCATTTTTACATTGGATTATTTGTTGAATTGTAAAAATTCTTTTAAAATATGACTACAAATCCCTTAACAGATAGATGATTTGCAAATATTTTCTTCCACTTTTGCAAATTGTCTTTTCACTTTTTTGATGGTATCATTTGCTGTACAAAAGTTTTTATGGCCTGTTGATCACAATAGTAGGTCAGTATTTTCATAGGTTTTTGTAGTAACTGACTCAATTAAAATTACTTTCCACTCTCTAGATATTTAGAGCCACATACTGAAGTATGTGGCATGAAATCATGATGTCTGAGATTTGCTTGAAAATAGTCCAGAAAATAAATATAGGTATCTTCTACTTATTGAAAGTTTGCTTTATTCCACTCTGTTTTTGCAAAAGACCTTCATTCGTACCCTTTTTCACTAACTGAATGAAATTCAAAGAGGATTTTCACTTTTAAGTGAGAGTGAAAATAACATTCAGCGTTTATTTTACAGTGAACCCTTATAGAGGCAGCACACACCCCAAACAGAAAAAGTGGCACCACCAAGCTCCTTCCCTGGGAACCACACTCAGCATCTCGGCATCAAGCCACCATAACCGTGAACTGTGCCTGTGAGTTTCTGTGCTTTATCTTGATTTATTTTGTGCATTTGTTAGCAAGATGTGTCCTAAGGTAATTGCATCTTCACTTTTACTCAATTTCGGCTTATGAAAGATTTCATAGAAACTCTCTACTTTCAGATAGCAAAGGGATAAATATGCAAAGTTGAAAACCTTGATAATTGTTGAATCTGAGGATTTTGTAGGATGAGTATATGGAGTTTCATCTATTTTCTAAATTTTTAAGTTGAAATTGTTATTGCAAATATGTGTCTAAATACTGTTTTTGACACAAAGGAAGGGTTTATATATTAACAATATATGGTGTATTGAGGAAAGAATAATAGATATACAGAGTCTTAAGAGATTAGAATGTGAAAAATGGACATTGACTTTAGAGTTTGGAGCTGCTTTTGATGATATATATAAGTAGGAATAAATAGTGTAATATTAGTTCTGATTAACCGAATCCGAGTAGAGGTGGTACAATTATGTATATTAGAGGAGTAGAATAAGATGAGGTCATCTGTGGAAATAGGACCTTTGATTCAGTATACTCTTGAATAAGAGTGTATGTGGCCTTAGAATTTAGTTATTTTCCACTCAGCGCTTAAATTTATGTTTATATTTATATAAGTATTAATTTACATATAATAAATATATTTTTAATAGTTTTCTGGCCTCTATTTTGTTATTGACAAATTTTCTGCCAGCCCAATGGGTAATTCTCGTAACTATAAAGCAGTCTATTTTTAGTCCCTAGTCGCCTCTAATTTCTTTTTAAATATGCCTACATTGATAGCTTCCACCTATTTTTTAAAATTAAATTTATTAGGGTAACATTGTTAATAACATTATATAAATTTCAGGTGTACAACTTTATAACATCTGTATACTTCATTGTGTGCTCACTACCCAAAATCTAATCTCCTTCCACCACCATATATGTGACCCCCTTTACCCTCTTCATCCTCCCTTTCCCCTCCTCCCCCTTTAGTAACCACCATTCTGTTGTCTATATTTATGAATTTGTTTTGTTTTGTTTTTGTTTTGTATCCTACATATGAGTGAAATCATAAGGTTCTTGTCCTTTTCTGTCTGACTTATTTCACTTAGCATGATATTCTCAAGTCCATCCATGTTGTGGCAAATGGCAATATTTCTCTTTTTTTATGTATTTAATTTTTATAGTATTTATTTATATATATGTACTGTATCTTCTTTATCCAAATATCTGTCAAAAGACACTTAAGTTGTTTTCATATCTTGGCTATAGTGAATAATGGTGCAGTGAACATAGGGGTACATATATCTTTACAAATAAGAGTTTTCAAATTTTTGGATAGATACCCAGAGGAGGGATTGCTGGGTCATATGGTAGCTCTGTTCTTAATTTTTTGAAGAAACTTTTTACTATTTTCCAAAGTGTTTGCACCGGTTTACATTTCCACCAGCATTGTGCAAGGATTCCCTTTTCACGACATCCTCTCCAACACTGTTATTTCTTGTCTTATTGATAATAGTTATTCTGACAGGTATGAGGTAGTATTGCGTGTGGTTTTGATTTGCATTTCCCTTATAACTAGTGATGTTGAGCATCTTTTCATATATATGTTGGTCATCTGTATGTCTTCCTTGGATAAGTGTCTGTTCAGGTCTTCTGCCCAGTTTTTCAATCAGGTTTTGTTGTTGTTGTTGAGTTGTGTGAGTTCTTTATATATTTTGGATATTAGCCCCTTATTGGAGGTATTATTTGCAAATAGCTTCTCCCATCCAGTTGTTTACCTTTTTGTTTTGTTGAAACTTTAGTTTGATGTAGTCTAGGGAATTGAGAATTTAAATATTTTATATCTTAGTTGCCTTTAGCTGCTTTTTTTTTTTAATTTAACCAATCTGTCAAACATTATTGCCACTGACCCAGTTAGCTCTGTTTACTTGCAGTGATGAATGAATCATGAAGAGAAATTTATGGATTAAAAATTAATATTAGACTCATCTAGAATATGAACATTGGGTATAGTGAGAAAGGCACTGGTCAGAGGGAGACTTGGGTTCTAGTTTCAGCTTTGTAACTTCTAGCTTTATAAGTCATCCCTATGCCTAGAAATAGGACTTCTTTTTCTTCATTAACATTGGGTTGGATGATCTTTATACTTTTTCTGGGTTTGAAATTATAAGCAGAACCATCAAAAGCCTGCATAATAAATTTAATACAGCTTACTTCATTTTTTTAGAGTTCAAATTGCTAAAAAATTTTTTCTTAAATTTCAATTCAGTTAGCTTCTGGATGCGTGACTTTGAACAGATTACTCTCTTATTAACCAGTCTATGAAATACAACAATAAACTATAGGGTAATTTTCCTTTTACTCAAGTCTGCTTTGTGTGATACTAACATAGCAATTCCAGGGTTTTTTGTTTGTTTAGTAGGTTGGTTTTAGTGTTCGTATGATACACCATTTTTCAACTTTTTACTTTTAACCTATATATACTATCATGTTTCAGGTAGTTTCTTGTAGATAGTATCTTGTTTTTTATGTAATCTTAGTACTTTAATTGACATGTTAGACCATTTAAATTTTTTATATTGTTGTATATAGGTCTACTGATCTGTTATTTATTCTATTTATTCTTTTTGGGTTTTTCCTATTGTTTTTCTATTTATTTTTATAAATAAATACTTTTATTTATAAAAATAAATAGAAAAACAGTAAACTTTTCTATTTATTCCTTTTTTTTTTTTTTTTTTTTTTTTTTTTTTTTTTTTTTTTTTTTTTTTTTTTTTTTTTTTTTTTTTTTTTTTTTTTTTTTTTTTTTTTTTTTTTTTTTTTTTTTTTTTTTTTTTTTTTTTTTTTTACTGTTTTTCTTTCTGGCCTTCTTCTGAACTATTTAAATATTTTCCAGAATTCCATTTTAATTTATATATTGGCTTTTAAAAATATATCTCCGTGCATAGTTTTTTAAAATTGTTGCTCTGGAGGTTATTGCATACCACACTTTTTCCAGTCTATGTAGAATCTTTTATCTCTTCTAGTAAAATATAGAAATTTTACTACCAGATAGGTCCCTTTATTATCCCATTAGGATGCAGTTCTATATGTGTCAGATCTATTACATTAAAATTCCCACCAAACAATGTTATGCATTTCTGATTTCAGCAATTATACATATTTTAACAAACTTAAAAGGTGGAAAAACAATCTATTACCATTTTTGTTGTTCTTTCTTCTTTCCTGACACTTTCAGGATTCTCTCTGCTATTATTTCCCTTACCTGTGAAATTTCTTTAGCATTTCTTTTAAAGCAGGTCTACTGACAATGAATTCTCTTTGTTTTTCTTCTTCTGAAAATGTCTTTATTTCACTTTCATTTCTAAAAGATACATTTGCTGATTAAAAGATTCTAGATTGATACTTTGTTGTTGTTGTTGTTGTTGTTGTTGTTGTTAACACTCAATACATGATGTCCCACTGTCTCTGGCCTCCATGATTGCTGATGAGAAATCTTCCATAATTTAAATTTTTGTTCTTTCACATGAACAGCGTTGTTTTCCTCTGGCTGTTTTTAAGATTTTTTTTTTTTATTTTTGGTTTCATCAGTTTGGTTATGATATGCCTAAGTATGGTTTTTGTTTGCTATGTCAGTAGACCTGCTGTAGTTATAATTTTATGTAAGTGTATATAAATTTATGTCTTTCATCAAATTTCGGAAGTTTGCAGCTATTATTTCTTCAAACTATTTTTCTTCCAGTCTTTCTTCCTTTTGGGTCTCCTATGACATACATATTAGATGTTTTGATTTTATCCCATAGCTCCTCAAAGTTCATTTTTTTCTACATTTTTTCCTGTTGTTTAGACTGGGTAGTTTTTACTGATGTATCTTCAAATTCACTCACTCTTCCCATTCTACTATTAAGATCTTCCACTAAATTTTTTTAATTGTATTTTTCAACTAAAAAATTTCCATTTTTTAAATAGCTTCTATTTCTTTGGTTAAGACTTCTATATTTCCATTCAGTAGTGTTTACCCTTGCTTTGTGAAGCATGATTAAAATAATTCACGTCTTTTTCTGATAATTCTAACAACTGGGAAACTTCAGAATTGGGATTTGTTCATTGTCTTTTCCCTTGAGAACTGTTTAGATTTTTCTAGTGTTTTCGCATGTTGAATAATTTTGCATTATTTCAGAACATATTGAATATTATGGAACTCATTGTTTAAATCTTCAGAAGAATATTTTTTTGTTTTGTTTTGTCTTATTTTAGCTGACAATTAATCCAGTTACTTCATGCTACAGATCCTGGCTATCTTCCTATGGAATATCGTTCAAATGATAATTTATAGTTTTCAGCTCCTTTGCAATGCCATTCCAATCTGCCCCAACTGTGTACCACCCAATGGCCAGTCAAACCTGGATAGTGAACTATACTGTAGCTCAGTGTTCTAAACCTTTACTCTCTTTCTGGTCAGTTTCACATAAGTACAGCAAGGGGGTGACCCCAGGATTTTATAGATAAATTAAGAGGTTCTCTTTCTTTAGTTCCCTGTTGTTTACCATCTCCCTACACTGTTTCCAAGATCCCCCTTCTTGGTGTTCTTGTTAGAGAGCCAGGGCTCTGGTCTCCCCACCCCATTGCCAGTGTTCTCCCCTGTAGTGTTCAGCACCATTGCACCAGTGGATAGAGGGGTTCTGCCTTTTTGCTGTCTCTTGATTGGCATATAGCAGGGTAAGTCTGTAAGGCTCCACATAAAAGCATTTACACATTGCTCCACAGGATTCACATATAGTGAGGAAGGGGTGCTGCTGCTTTTCTGCAGCTGTCCTGGAAGAAGGCAAGTAACTTCTAAAGGGTTGTCTCATAGCTTTCAACCCCTTCCTGGTCCTCTAACTAGAGAACGAACTATTCCTTGGACTCTTCTGTGCCATTTCACTTGCTGTATCCTATTTTTTTGTTAAGTGTCTATGTAGATTACTATTTATTTATATCATTTGAGATATTTCTGGCTTCTTGAATCTGTAGAGTCATCTCTCTCATCAGTTTTTAAGTCTACATTGTATCTAAAAATGTTTTCTTATTTTTCTGCTTTTTGCAGACTTCTCACTACATCTTCATGTCTCCTGTTTTCCCCATCTTTCCAACTTACTGCCTCTTTGTCCTGCACTATGGATAATTTCTCCTAACATATTTATTTATAAATTCTAACATTTATAAATTTAAAAATTAGCTGTAGTCTATTCTGCCATTAAACTTATTTGTTTTAAAGTTGTTTTTATATAGTCTTGTAACATTTATACTCAGTTCTTTCCAAAATTAGCTCCATCACTTTTTAGTTTCCCATTCTCTCTAGATACCTCACACCTGATTTAATTTCGTTAAACACAGAAAACATACATCCAATGCCTATGTCTACATGAGTTTGTTTTGTTTCTACTAATTCTTGCCTCTGGAGTTTAGTTTACATATGTGCCCTTTTGGTTTGTTTTAGATATATTTGAAATGTAATTTGAGGCTTACAATGAACTTACTTTCCTATGGAGAGGATTTATATTTTTATTTCTCCTAGTACCTGGAGACATAACTAGTGTGGGACCACCTTAAAAGCAAGTTAAATGCTTAAGATTCTTTGTGTAATTGATGCAGTTCTAAACTTGGCTATAATTTTATGTATTTTATACTCCCATTCATTCTCATCTGAAGGCTGAAATCCTCTAGGGGTGTCTCAGCCTACTAAGGGAAAGTTCTGTGAGATCACGATTCCTGTTAGATTCACTACCTTCTGTGGGCCCTGAACTTTGACATCTGTCCTCCTTACTCCATAAGGTTGCCACAATAAGGCTTCATGTTGACTTAACTCCTCTCTCTACATTTGGATTGGACATCTGTATCTTAAAATCTTTTTAAGATGATATTAAAATTTTAATCAGCTTTGGTTGTTTTCAGCAGGTACATTAATCTAAATATCCTACCATGTAATTTCCAAAAATAGGAAGTTTCCCACAATTGCATTTTTGTTTCTATATGGTCAAATCCTACTTTTTCTCTTAATAGCCCTTGCACTTATACTACTTGTGGCATGTAATCCATAAATGTTGATAAGAAATATGCTAATTATGTCAGAGTAATTGATAATTTTTAGTAATTTTTAATTATAGGTGCTCAATGATATAGGTATCTTGTATTATCTATTAGTTGCTACAAATAATAAACCACTAGAAAACTTAGCAGATTAAAACAACAGATGTTTATTATTTGACAGTTTGGAGATTTAGAAATCAGAGATAGTTAGTTGAGTGGTTCCCATGAAGTTGCAAACTGTTGGCTTGGGCTGCAATTTGAAGGTCTGAGTGGAGTTGGAGGATCCATTTCCACTCATGGCTGCTATCAGGAGACTTCAGTTTCTTGCCAGGCAGGCCTCTCCATGAGGCTGCCCATTCATGGTAACTGGCTTTCTCAAGAGAGAGAGAGACAGAGAGAGAGAGGCAAAGAGACAAGAAGGTAAGGGAGAGAGGGACAAAAGAATAGGGAGAAATGCACCAAGATGGAAGCCATAGAGTCTTTTATAACATAAATTTTGGAAATGGAATCCCATCCTTCCACTGTATTCTATTGGTAACAATGACCAACAGTAGTACAATGTGAGAGGGCATTACACAAGGGTGTGAAAACCAGGAGGTAGGGATCATTGTGGGCTATCTTAGAGGCTGTCAGGATCTTATTTTACCAGAAGAAAGAGGTCCTTTCTTTATTATATTTAGAGGTTCATAATAAAGCACTTGAATTAGACCTATTTCTTCATTTGTGAAAAGCATGAAAAGTCATAATTTTATCAGTGCAAATACAGAAAATATTTCCCAACAGGTGTTACATATTAAATTATGTATCATTCCAAGCTAAATCCAAAACACAGAATATAGATTTAAAACTAATAGTAATTGGTAAAAAAAAAGAAAAAAATCAAAAAAACAAAAAACAAAAAAACCCCAATGAGTCAGTTAAATGGTACAGATAAATTTAGAGGGTGAGGCTTAGTGTCTGGTAGGAAAACATAACGTTTTTAAATACAGCTCAAATAAAAACTAACCTTGCAAATGTTTTAGTAGTAAAAGTTTTGTTAAGAGAAATATAGTCCTCCTACTGAAACATATGGTCATAATTCCAATAGTGGATTTTCTTCTTGCCTTTTTGTAATAAGATGCTTTTATCAATCACTGAGTAAAAATGTTAAAGAAGCAATGAAACCTTTAAGATTGTAAATATAAACCACATAACTCAAAGTAATTGAGGAGTAATTGATATTGTGTTCTTCACTATATACAACATACTACATTTTTATAAAAAATAAAGGGAGGAAAAAAATATATATATTTGTATTTGCTGCTACTGCACCTAAACCATGGGAAGATACACAAGAAACTAATAAAAATGATTACTTGTTGAGATTGAAGAATGGGAAGAACAAAGTATATGCGTACAAGGTGGGAGGTAAAACTTACAATGATAAGTCTTTAATATTATTTTCTGATATTTGAATCACGTATATATATTAAATATATGAAACTTTTTTTAATCACAAAGAATAAAGTTAAAACCTAGGATGGCTTAGAGGTTTCTGATTTATTTTAAGATACTGTCTTTTAAATTTTGAGTCAATTTATCAAAGTTATGCTTGCTATTAAAAAAAAGATGTTCTGTTATTTATAAAATACCTAAATCCAGGCTGTTATAAACTTAGGCAGTTGAGGCAGCACAGTCAGGATACTACCTTTTATTTCCTTTTTTTTTTTTTTTAAGACAGTTTAAATAATATATTCAAGATCATGCAGTTACTAAATGATGGAATTGGAGTTCAATCTCAGGTTTTATGTCTGCAAAGCCTGTGTTTGTTTCCTTGCCTTTTCCTGAAAGTATTATTTTCCAAACTTGGTCCTTGATATATGTTTCTCTTTATCTGCATTGACCCTTCCCAGTTCTTATTCAAGAAAGAGAACTCTTCCCAGGCGTAATGAAGGCAGTCCTCACTGGCTCTGCTTTTCCTTTCCAAAGCCACTTCTCAACAGCTTCTAACTCTCATGAGTGCTTCAGATATATCTTCTATTTTTCCTTCTAACCATAGTGGAGCTGGTTTTGTGAACCCTTGGAAAACTCCATACACACTCTTCCTGACCAGTGGATCAGGGAGTCAACATTTTACCACAATAAGAGGCTTCTTATTTGGACGGCCTTTCAGATGTCCATCCCAGAGTAAACTCAAGGATCTATAACTTGTAGTGCCCTTACACTTTCCCCAGAGCATAGCTCTATGAACTGTGTGCCCCATTATCGAACACTTAGATGCTGCCTGTGGAGATTTTCTTCCTGTGGAAATTTTCTTGACCAAAATACACACTTGCCTCACCTGTGCCCTTGAAGGTTTTTTGCTGTCCTGTCCTTTGATGATTTGTTGCTCTCCAGACTAATATCCTTCCATTCACCATTATCTTTAGGATAATGTCTAACCTCTTAGCGTGCCATTCAATGTTATTTGCAAACTAGATTCATTGTTTTCTCAGTTGATCTTTTACTCCCATTTTCTCTTCTACTCCTTGCTTTACCTTTCCCTGCTTCAAATATGTCAACTACTCACTTACACTTTCTTGCTTGCTTTTGATTTTCTAGGCTACTACTTTTATAACTAAATTATATGGTAAAATATTCACACAAAACAGAAGACTCTAAAGTAAATTGCCCTAAAAAGGAAAGTTTGGCCTTTTTACACATTACCTACTTTTCAGATTCTCAGCTCTTGCCTAGCCAAGTTTAATGCCCACTATCTAAGAAATTCTCAGGCTGCCTTCTCATTATTGGTATGGCTATCCTCCTGAGTTGTTTTCCAACCACCTAGGCAAGATCCATATCTCTTTTATAGCAATTATTTTTACTTTGTTAATGATCTGCTTCACACACTCAGCTCTGAGAGAGAAAGAACTATTTTATTCATCTTTCAACCAGTGAAGGCTAATAAAGTGCTCTGCATATGGCAAGTATATAGACACAAATTTTGTTGGATGGCTACATAAAACAATGAGTTGGATTTTACTTCATATTTCAAAATTCAGATAGAGTAGTATTAAAAGGCACGAAACCAAAAACAGATCATTGCAGAAGTGAGTACAAAGAACCATTGTATTTTTTCAGCTTTAAAAAATTAAAATTTCAAATTAAGTATCAATGTGAAGAACATGACCAAATAAGTAACAAATGCGTTCAGAAACATACATCTATAAAGAATACTTTAAAATGTGCCTCCAAAGGCACATCATTCCAATTTTTATTAAATGTAGAGATTTTTTGAAAACAAATCTAAAGCTATCCAATCATGGGAAGAGCCTTCCACTGTTTGGTTATTTTAAGGTAAGTTCAGTATTCATAGATTGTATAATAATTTATGTTGCAAAATAAACATACTATATAAAAACATAAATTGCCTTTGATATATAATTGTTATCTTACACTGCTTCAATAAATTTCATAAGTTATTACTTTTTGCCACTTTATTTAATATTTGCAACATTTTACATTGTTTATGAAGTAGCTTCTTCCAGAAGGCTGATATTCTCCTACATATTGTGTCTTTGGCTAGTACTACAGATGTGATTCAAGAGGAACCATATGACCAATCTGATTAAAATTCTTAGTCTCTGCTAGCCTGAGACTTCAGTTCCTGAGTTATAACCCTATGTGGTCTTCAACTGAGTTGCTTCATATTTTTCTTAAAACAGGGCTATTTAGTTTAATTTCTTTTTCTTGAAATATACAAGTGTTTTTGATACAAAAACATATATTCCACATAAGAATAAAGCATCAGAATGATATTTTATATAACTTAAATAACAGGACTAACTAAAACACTCCCATTTTTTTAACACAACATACTTTTCTTATTTTGCTGTGTGAAGTAAAGAGGAAAGCTCTGTAACAGTTTTGAATACATAGAATTTAACTTATGTTAATATTCTGTTATAAAAAAATAACTACCATATAAAGAATTTAAAATATGCAAAAGTAATTAGTTCATTGAAATTTCTATTTTAAACATTGGTGTCAATGAAAATATGTAGACTTGCCAAGAAACTTTAAAGGTTTAAAAGTAAAAAAAAAAAACAAAAAAAACTGTTTCAGGCTTCATTTATTGCTACGTAATGACTACTTCAAGGGTCACCTGGCCTGTCGTCAATCACTCTTAGAAGTGGTAAATACAGTGGTATACTTTGGAAAGAAAGGAGAAAAACTAATGCACTGCAATATAAAAATATTACCCATTTATAAATTATTAAAGATTTATAAAACACATACTGAATCACATTCTTGCTATAAAAAACAACATAAATATAGAAGCACAAAATCCTGAAGCACCCACAATTATTTTAAGAATACCTATTTAATCAAGAAAAAACCATATATGTGTGTGTGTGTGTGTGTGTGTGTGTGTGTATGTGTATACAGATATATACACATATATATATATATAAAATTTGAGAAGAAAAAAGACAAAATTCTGATTTTAATCCAAACAGTTTATCTAGTCATGGAGGTAGGTCACCACTCCAATTATTCAAATAAGTTATCTGCCTTATTCAAACAATTATATAAAGTCTAAGATCTGGAAGGTGGTCTATGCCATTGAAATACATTTTTAATAGACTTTAGAAACCAGTAATCTAACCGGCATATACAGAAAACAGTTATTTCCCTTATGAGGTTACATCTGAAAAGAGCTGTAATTAAAATCACTCTTGGAATAAAGAGGTATACCTAAGTGCAGATACTTTGGCATAGCATTTGAATAACACAGGAAATGCTACAAATTTCTTAAAGACAGAAGAAATCCTTGTCTTTTTAATATTTGTATTAAGTGTAAAGCTTCAAAAATTGGATCTCTTCAATTTTCGGAGATTTAAATTGTGCTAATAATTTAAAAAGATCATTCCTGACTAAAAAGCAAAGCTTATGTGTTTCAGACATCAAACAGATTTACTTTTAGTGTTTGTGGCATTTCAGGTTTAGTGCTAGAGTTAGTTTTAACAAATCAGTTTGCAATATGTAATATGACTCACTAAAATCTTTTTACTAAAAAAGATTTTCTATAATGAAAAACACTAATTCTATTTCTAACGGTAAACTAGTAGAGTTGGAGGTCCCACCGTGGATCACAGGGATTAGAGCACTATCAAGGTCATTTAGATAATGCTGAGGAAGTAGATGGCCTTCAGATCCTGCCTGAAATTCAACCTGAAAAAAAAAATCTGGATAAGTCAATCCTAGAAAAAGAGCAATCTTGTTTAGCTCATGTAAAATAAACTAAAAATATTCAGTTTAAGAATGTTAAGAAAATTCTTGACATTTTATTAATAAAATCTTTTATTCTCTTATATTTCTTTTACCCATCTATTACATAAATTATAATTTTCCTTCCCACAGATGTTATAAAAATAAAAAATTGTTACTAATTCATTCTTTAGGTTTCTTCTCAATGAACATGTGAACATATTAGAGGACTACTAACATGACTTAAATAAAAACCCCATGGTATTAAAAAAAGTAATCAACTTTAAAATATTTTGTTTTTGTTGTTTCAGTATTCAACATTTGAATTTAATGTTGCTGGTGAAAAGTACATTTTAATACATTTTACTAAAAACATATTAAGAATGCCTACTCAAATAAATAATTATTGAAAAAGGAACCTTTAACAGTGAGATGAAAATATAAGTTCTTTCCAGTAAGAACTATGAATGTAACACATCTTGGCTGAAGAAAAGCAAACTAGCATATGAACTCCTTCATATGAGATAAACCATTATAATGAAGAACCTGTTTTGAAAACTATTATGCTAGATATTGGAAACAGAAATGCTCATAAAATAATACTGGAGTACCATTTTCCACCTATCAAATTGGCAAAGTTCAAAAGTTTGATTACATACTACTTTGATAAGGATGTGGGGGGAAAGAATACTCTCATAAATTGTGGTAGAAACATAAATTGGCATAACCTCTACTTGAGACATGGTAATAATACCTATTGAGTACATACTTGGACCTGACAATTCTAGGAATGTTTCTTATATACTCATACTTATGCAAAAAGAAAATATTGTGGATAACCTAAGTGTCAATCTGTATATACCAAACATGCATAAGAACTAGTTAAATTACGATATATTTATATATAAACTACTACTGTGCAACTGTTAAAAAGAATATGTAATAACATGAAATATCTCTAAAGTACATTAAGTTAAAGAAGGTAAAAAAAATTGTAAAGAGGGCATGAAAAGGACATATATACTTATTTGCATGCATAAAATCACAAAGAATACATAGAAATGGGTAACATTTGATTGCCTACCAAGAAAGGAAGAATGACAGGGAGAATGGAGGTGGACACTAGAGTTTGGAGATAAGGATAGGATGGAAATCTTTCCAAATCTATTACCTTATACAGCTCTACTGGGCACCATTTACATTGTAGCCTGGAGTTAAGGGGCCAATTACATAGGCTATAGTGTGAATGATGCTCTCTGGAAATGTTCAATGAGGTGGTCCTGTTACATAAACACTTAGACTTTTGCAATTTTAAATCAATCACTTGACTATAGAATCTATTCAGAATAATAAAATTTAAAACCTACTTATCAAGCAGGATTGTTGTAGAGCAGGGGTTAGCAAACTACAGCCTGAGAGCCAAACTGGCTCACTGTTTTTGTAAACAAAGTTTCAATGGAACACAACCCAGTTTGTTAGTTTGCATACTGTTTATGGCTGCATTTGCACTATAATGACAGAGTTGAGTAGCTGTGAAATAAATCACACAGCATAATGCCTAAAATATTTAGTGTCTAGCCTTTTACAAAAAAAAAGCTTGCTGACCTGCTGTTGAGGGTAAAGGAGATGATGTACATGAAGTGTACACACACTGATGTTCAACAAATTTTAGTTGTCTTCATCCCAAAATAAAAGGTTAAAGAAAAAGCTTTTGATTATTTTAATTTATGATACAATCATTTAAAAAATACATCACAAAAACATGTCTCACCATATCAGTGTCAATGGAAACTCTTAGGCCAATTTTATTCATCCCATTACTCTTTAGAGTTTTCAGATGAGGGCACAGTGCAGCACTACAAGCCATGGCTATTTCTTTTGCAAATTGATAACGAGTTGCTGAAATAAATAAATCCCGGTCCTTTAGAAAGTAGAAGACCTGAAATGTATTTAATTAGGAAACAAGTCATGACTAAAAGTATCTTTAAAAATGCAAGAATTGGTACTTTCAGTTTAGCTTTATTAATAAAATTCCAATGTTAGTGCATCAAATATCACTAGTTAGGAGCACTATATATATATATATATATATATATATATATATATATATATATATATATATAAAATACTTTATATAAAAAATATTATATATATAATAATGTTATATTATTATATAATATATATTACAATTATATTATTATATCATATATATTATATAATATAATATATATTTCATTTACATATACACAAACCCTGATCTATACTATAAAAGCTTAAAACCAAAGGTTTTAATTTGGGAATGCTTAAAGTTAACCTGTAGCAATGAAAGCCCTGTTAACTCAGCTTACAGAAGGGCACTAATGAACTCACCCTATAAGACTGCCATCCTATAAGGATATCTTAATAACGTTAAGATCAAACAAAAAATGTCTTATAATTTCTATATCCTCTGTAGTTTATCTATCTTGTACATAAACAAAATCACAAAGCATACATACACAATGAGTAACAATGATAGCCTGACCCGAGAGGTAGAGTAAGGAAAGAGGTAGAGTAAGGTAGAGTAAGGAAGTGTCCACAGAGGTGGACTAAGGGTTTGGAAGTCTATGGTTTTATATACACTTCTTAAAAAAAAAAAAATTAAAACATGCAAAAACAACTTTCACATGTGAATGCTGATTATAAATTGATGTCAATAAAATATTTTAATTTTTGTAAAACAAGAGAAAATGAAAGTAGTATGATCAAGTAACATCTTACTATATAAACAAAGGTGGCAAGACTACCAAAACTTAACTGTGAGCTGGTAGGCAGTACCAACATACAATAACCTGAAATAATCCTATGGAATTCCAAATTTGGTATTATAAAAGGCAATCTGGGGTGGAAATAATGTGTGTGTCTCAAGGTGTAATGTAAAAAGTTTAATATGCTGCACTTAAACTATTTGCAGTACTATTAGTACTGCAAAATCTCCCTGTTAAAAAAATAATAACCATATCCAAACACAGCATGTAAAGGGAAGGAATCTTCTTTCTCAGTTACCTCTGTACATTTTACAATCTTCTCATCAGTTTCAAAATCTGCTTCCAGTTTTATTTTTTCACTTGGAAATCCTTGTAATGACAGTCCATCCACGGAACTAATAACACTATAGAATAAAACATAATAACAGAATTATTACTAAAGTACTTCTTATGAAATGCATTATTATATTTGAATAAATGGAATAAGAACAATTATGAAGTTACAAATTTAAAGCAGTAAGGTATCTCAATTCTTTACAAAATAATTAAAACTGTAGTTTATTTACCAAGATTTCTTGATTATATAGCATAATATACCTACTTTTTCATATGCTAAATTCAGATCTGCAATTAAAAATACATTAGTCTCCTAACAGAAAAGCTGTCTCATGAATTTCAAAAACTCTTTTTGGAATCCTTCAGCATTAGCCCTCTTCTTTGCTCCAGACCCTTCAGACAGGAAAGAAAGGAAGGAAAAGAAGGAAAGGAAGGAAAGAAAATGGGTAACTGAGAAGGAAGTAATATTTTGTAAAGTCCCTAATGTATACATTATTATAAATTTAGTTGTTTGTATTTACAGTGAATCAATGCAATAAAATAAACATTCAAAAGGAATCTGTTACTTGACAAAAATAGGTAACACACAACAGGAAAAGTGTATTGCCTTTCTCAGGCCCTGACATCAAGCCCACACTGCCACACAATGGACATTTTGTCATTGGCCCCCTCCCATCTCACCACCCTTCAATAATTTATAGCATTCTCACAAAAAACAAACAAACAAACAAACATGAGGCAGGTTAGGCACATGAGGCAGGTTAGGCACATGTTTGGGAAAAAAAAAAACAGGCTGCATTCATTAATTGGACTATAAGCATTTAAATTCATGGGATAATTCTAAACTCATAAAATATTTCATTTTATTAACTAGATGCTTTCATCCTTCCCCCTTCCATCACATCAATTACATTGTAGTAAAAAGGTTCCTACCCTTTGTTTCCTTTTTCTTCAAAATCTACCCAGCAGATATCCACATACTCTCTCAGGTCTACAGCATCGACTTTCCCACATGTAATTTTAAAGTCTTTTTGTTCTCGTAGAGCTAACCGCAAGCCATCCATGGTCTCTGGAGTTATCTGTACCATTAAGCCATCTAAAAATGAGAGTTATAGTTCACATTTATTTTACTAAATATCAATTTATATGTATGTCTAAGCCATAAAATTTGTATCAAAAACATGTTCTGTGCAAGATATCTTTTAAGTCACCTGTTAAATCATCTTAATGGTTCTTTTCTATTAGGAAATAAGAAAACTGTATCACAAAGTTAAAGTTTCTTTTTTTAAGAGTAAAAAATAGTAATTTTTTAATGGTAAAAAATATTTTAACCATTAAAAATTTTTTTAATAGTTAAAATTTTATTTCTGGCTATGATGCCAAACTAGCTCTTTCATAACAACCAACCATAAAACCAGACAAAATGTATGAGGCAATTGCTTTAGGTAGTAGACAACAGGAAGTGCAATACCATGATCCTTAGAGGAAAACTCAGCAAGTGAGCCCACCATAATTGCCTAGGCTCTCTGCTTGGGGACAATTTCTAGATGGTGATCCATTAAGTCTGTAATGGTCCTTCTAGACTAAGAAGCCAGAATTAATAGTCTGAGGAAGCCTGGAATCTAGGGTCAAGACACTGAAAAGGTGAACACAAGAACACTGTGTAACGGTCCCTTTGCGTCCTTGGACTATAACTGAGGAAAAGGGCTGGAGGTTCAATTAGCAATGGCCAGTGATTTAGTCAATAATGCCAATGTAATGAAACTCCCATGAGAACTCCTGAACATTGGGGTTTGGAGAGCACACATCAAAGTGCTATAACAGTGATGTGATGGGAGGGTGGTACATCTGAAGAGGGCATAGAATCTCCATGACCCCTCTCTATACCACATCCTATGCATCTCTTTCATTTGGTTGTTCCTGAGTTATACTACTTTACAAATGCTTTATGATAAACCAGAAAACATATGTTTTGTAATAAACCAGTAAACATGAATGTCTTCTGAATTCTGAGAGCCATTCTGGCAAATGACTGAACCTAGGAGAAGGTGGTGGGATCCTCTGATTTATATCCAGTTAGTCAGAAGTATAAGAGGCCCCAGACTTCTAACTGGCATCTGTGGAGGCAGTCTTGTGTGACTCAGCCTTTAACCTGCGGGGTCTGGGTAGTTAATGTCAGAATTTAATAGAATTGTTGGATACACAGTTGGTGTCAGATAACTAGAATCGATGTGAGGATAAAAACCCACACATTTGATGTCAGGTGGTGTGAGTAAAAAAAAAAACAAAACTCTAATACAGAGTACTAAATCACTGATGCTGGATCAATTCCTATTCAAATGCAGGAAAACATCAATGGATTCACACCTTATACATGCATATAAATAAATTTCAGATAAATTAAAGACCTAAGTGTTAAAGGCAAAGCTTTAAATCTTTAGGGACAAAACAGGAGAACATCTTAACAATAGGATAGAAACTTCTTAAATAAATAACATCAACTGTAAAAGATTAATAAATAATATTGTATTAAAATGAAGACCTTCTATTAAAAAGATACTATAAAATGGTGGAGATCTATAATATATAAAAAGCTTTATAACTAGAAATCAGAAAAAGACATGACACAATAGAAAAATAGGCAAAAGATGTGAACAGACATTTCACAGAAGAGGTAACATGTATGTCCAGTAAATAGGTCATAAGATGCTCTACTTATTAGGATACTATAATTATGACCATATTCAGCGATACCTATCAGATGACACAAATTAAGTAGTCTGATAAAACTACATTTGGAGAATATGTAAATCAATGGGAAATTGTATATTTTTGGATGCAAATGATTTAGCACTGTCTTGTAAAGCTGAACATTTACTAATCTATTGGCCAGGAAATTCCACTCCTGGAGATATATTCTAGAGAAACTCTTAGATATGTGCCCAGTGTCCACACACATACACCAATAAGAATATTATTAGTACCACTGTTCGTGATAGTAAAAGAAGAGAACCAAGCCAGATGTTCATGATCAGAAGATAAACTGTCATGCATTCACAAAATAAAATATTTAATAGCACTGGAAATGAATAAGCTCTAATTGTAACAACAGCATAAATTTTAGCGACATACTGTTGTTATGTGAAAACAGTAAGTTCCATAAGACTGTATAGAATGTCATTTTTATAAATCTCCCAAATGAGCATAAATAAACAATGTATTTATACATATGTTTATACAGAGTAAAAAAATATTAACCAAGAGAATGATAAACATAGTTTTCAGTCTAGTAATTAATTCTTGGAGACAGGAGGAAAAAGGCATAAGTAGGCCCAAATATTGGTCATGTTCTCATTCTTGGGCTAGATAATGATTTCACAGAAGTTTGTGGTACTGTGCCTTGTAACTTACATATATTCTTTTACATAAGATTAAATAGAGTTTCAAAAAGAAATGGAAAACATCTTGACACTAAAACAATCTTAAAGATGAAATTCATACCTTCAACTATGCTGGACTTAGCAAGAAATCCTGAAGATGCTTTTAGAGCTCCATTGAATACTACAAAACTTGCACCTGTCACTGATAAAAAAAATACAAGTTATGTTTTAACTTGCTCTATTTTATGTTATATAACTTTTTAAATGCATAATGTGTAGCATGGCACTTTTTAAGTACTTGATAAATGCCATGACCATACCACTTACATTAGAAAGCTAATAAAAAAACAAAAATAATGCATAAAGATAATTTAATATTTGTATCTAATAACTGATGGACTACTGTACTACTTAAAATCTTTGCATCTGTGTCAGATAGGGTGTGAGAAATTGAACATTCACTACTGTTGAGAACATAAATCAGAACAATCTCTGGGAAAAAAACTTGACAATTATCTATTAAATTACAAATACATGTATGTATTCTTTGATGCACCAATTCCATTTTTAGGAATTAATGGAATGTATACAAGGCTATTCACAGTACATTACTATAAACAAGCAAGGACTGGTAACAGCTATATCTATCAATAAGGGACAATTAAATGATATATACATAAAAAGTGGAAAGTTATATGGAATGCAAAAATTATTTATATACTAACATAGAATAATATCCAAAGTGTGTTAACAAAAGAAAAAAACAGTGCAGAACAGAATAAATGTTATGATTTTTTTTTTAAAAAAGCAGGTGTGTGTATGTGTGTGTGTTTGCTTAAATATGTATACAAGCAAAAATGTCTCAAAAAGGAAATACAAGAAACTTGTAAGACTGGTTTGGCTGCCTGTGCAGAGGGGAAGAGGGTAGCCTGAGGATCAAGGGAGGAAAGGAGATTTTGCAGTGTAAATATTTTATACCTTTTGAATTTATACCAAATATATGCCTATAAAACATATATTAAATAGTTGTTAAATTTTAATGACAAAACTATCAATGACATGTTAAGTGAAAAAAGCATAATACAAAAGTGTAAATACCCAGTATAAAATTTATATTAAAATAGATAATATAAAAATATATTTAAAATATATAAAACATAATATAAAAATATATATTAATAAAAAGGAAAATAGTCAAAATGTCAACAGTAGCCATATCTTGGCTTTTTTTTTTTTTACTACTTTTTAAAACATATTTTCCAAGCTTACTACAAATGAGTACACATTACTTTTATAATCAGAGGGAAAAATTTTATTAGCTGCCAAAATGACTATTTTAAATGTTATTTTATAATGCTATATCAATTTTATGGAATAGTTACTAACTTATACTTAACTTTTAATTTGTTAGGCTCTCTATTGCAAGGGTTTGGTAAGCGCAGCAGTCATTGAGGCCACTGAGCCAGAACTGAGGGTAATGTCACTCTGATAAGCTACTTTATCACCTTTATCATTTTTATAGACACTTACAGTTTTAGAACCATTCTACATTCTTATCTGTCCTGTGCTCCCCTAAATAGGAGGGTTGAAGCAAAGAGCAAATAAAGGTGAAAAAAACATCATCCCAAAGAGAAATAACTGAAAAAAAAAGACTCCCACCATATGGGACATATTAAGCCTCAAGATATGTAGATACAGTGTTGCAAGTCTTTAACTTAATGTAGCCCAAGAGAAAAACACAAATTAGAAGCAATTTAAAAATCTGTTTGTGTAGCTAAAATTTTAAAGCATACTATTTTATCACCAACAATCAGCAAATAATAAAATATATATATATTTCCCCTTTTAAAGGAATTCTATTTATCGAGGTGGTTTAATAATCAACACTAGGAACCAACACTCACCTTTTCTAGGATGGCCAGTGGCACTGTTGGCCTGTGTTTGATAAACTCCATCATTCTGTATACAGACTAGATGAGAATCTGCTTCTGTACTAAAACTAGCTCCAATACTAATGACATGCTCATTAGAAGAATTTATTACTTTCATTACCTGAGGGGAAAAATGCTCTTTCAGAAATATTTTTAACATTTTATACCTTCATCAGTTACAATAATTGAAAGTGTGACATTTCTGACCAGCTTCATAATTATCAAGCTTTGGTATGGACAACTCCCTGAGAATGTGATAGAAACAAATGTATCAAGATAAAATCACCTCAATTAATAGATACAACAATAAAGAAAAAATGAAAAATAGGATTAAACAAATGCTTTATCAGCAAACGAATCTAAAATTTCAAATATTATGTTTTGCCATTATAAATTAAGGTAGTCCGATTCAAAACAAACTTAATTTGACATACTTCTAAGGAAATCAAATGTTCAATAATTATCTTCAAAATTTGAATAAGGCAATTATACTCACATCATTGTATTTTTTCCGAGGTATTTTTATGCAACTTTTCCCCATTTCCATATGAATCAACAGCTCATCTATATTTTGCAAGGTATACTGGTAATTTCGAAGGTCCTACATAAAATAATGACACTTCCATAAAGCTTAAACTACAATCTACATTTACCCATTCATTAAATCCTTTTTAAAGACTATCCATAATTTTAAGAGTTGGGATATGTAACTGTCAAAATGCCACTCAGAAAGCAGTACCAACTTTAAAAAACCCACTAATCCTAAAACTAGCTACTCCACAGTAGTAATAAAGTATATCATTCTCAGGAAAAAGTCTATAGAAATAAGTGATCTCCTCTTTCTTGTTACAATACTTTCAAAACAGAATAGGTCTTTGAACTGAATATTATAAATAAAAGCAAATCCAATGAAATACTTTTTTTCTGGTAACAGGTAAACACAAAATTATAGAAATTTGAGATAGAAGGGAACCTGAGACATCATCTAATGCAATCCTTCCTATTGCAAATGAGAAAACTTGGGCCACAATTTGCTCAAATCACCAAACTTATTGACTTTACTAACACTTTTTTACTAAAGCTTCAAAAGCTTCAACATCTGTGTAGATCTCACATTACCTAAATGTGTAAGCACTGCAGCAGAACGAATTGAAAGGCAATTAGAATCAGGAACACATAAATTAGGAAATGTGTTCTATAAGAATTCATTAAAAACAGTTCATTTATGTTAAATGAATTAGAATTTATTATAAATAAAAGTTTATTATACCAAATATGCCAAATCAAAATAGGAAAATATAAGTGTGTAAAATTTACTAAATAAGTTTTTAAAGTAACAATATAAGAACACTTAAAATAGTTCAGTTACTCACAACAAGTAAGTTCATAATAGTGTGTCCTATTTCTCCAAACAGCGGTTTTCGGCCTCTTATACTTGTTAGAGGGGCTGGGTATGCTATACATAAGAAAGGAAAACTGGTTACCATCAGAAAAAATAACCCAAAAAGTACTGAATTTACTATCTTTAATTCTCATTTTAAAAACATTATGGATGAATACCACTCAACCATTTATTTGAGGAAAGCAAGAGATGACATTAACCCACACTGTCTATTAGATGCTACACTGAACTGGGAACTTTACATACATTATCTTATTTAAACCATATAACAACCAGATGAAGCAAGTATGTCTATTCCTACTTTACAAATGGGAAAGTAAAGACACAGAGATTAATAAACTTGCTTATGGTGACTATTTAATAACTGGTGAAACAGATTTGAAACTAGGCTTGCCCGATTCCAAAGCATTTTAATCTTTTCGCTATATGTTTCCACAGAATTATGACAGTTGGAAAATTACAATAATTGGCTAGACCCTTATAAACTTCCGATAACTTAAAGAGAAATATGAAGAATTAAAGATTGTTTTAATGGAAGGCTTCATGAATTTGCATGTCATCCTTTTGCAGGGGCCAGGCTAATCTTCTGTATCATTCCAGTTTTAGTATATGTGCTGCCAAAGCAAGCACTGAAGAATTAAAGATTTTTAAGGCATGTACAATTAATGTTTAATTATGCTAATTTATGGATGGTATAGTAAACTTATAATTCTAAGCATAATAAAAAGGGGCATGTAAAATCAGAGAAGTCAATCAAGAGAAGAAGGGCTGTGAAATCTGTCACCTAACTACTTTTCTCTTTCTCTTTAGAGCACTATAAATATCATGCACCAAAAAGAAAAAGATACCTTGTTGGCAATGCAACAGGGCCTCTAGAAGAAAAGGAAGGTGAAAAAAGGAAGGTAAGACTATTTCTATGATGATAAAAAGCAGATATATTTTTAACCTTTGGCTTAAGCCATAAGCAAACAAAGCTCTCTAATATCTATTATACAAATATACTTCCTTAAAATTCTAAGAAAACATACCTGACATTATGTACTTTAAAATCTTAAGTCAGAATAACTCATATCCTTGCTATTATAAAGATACTTTATAGTTTTAAAAAGAATAAGTTATTTGGAGGACAGAGGTATAAACTAGAAAAAAACATAAGACCGTGGTAAAAAATAAAATGATAAAGGATATGATTAAGGTAAATGCTGACTTTACTTCATCTTTTATGAATGAGGGAGCATCCTTATAACTTGATAGAATTAATTTTATTTAAAATACTATTTTTAAAAGGTTATAGCTTAGAATGACATCTTGTCCGAGTTACAAAGGTACCTTATAAAGCATCTAATCCAACATTTAATGGTATTCCAATCAGTCTCAACATAAAAGCATAAATAGTCCCTATTTGAAAATTACTAATTTCTGACATTTATTTTTAGTTTTTATTTTTATTTTTAAAATTATTTTTATTATTTATATTTTTTAGGCAAGGGAACCCTTGGTTGACCTCATAGATTGCAAGGACCTTGTCAGTTTATAATCCCTTATTTTTTATGCTTACAGGACCTGGTCTTCCTAGGTGGTCTCCCATCCAAGTACTAGCCAAGCCTGACCCTGCTTCACTTCTGAGATCAGACGGGATTCAGCCTGTTCAAGATAGCATAGCCATAGACTATTTTTAGTTTTTAACTTTGGGTTTCTAACTTTTACCATTAACTTTTCCATTGTACATTATCTCTATAACAGAACACACACACACACACACACACACACACACACACACACACACACACACATCATCACACTTCCAAGTTCATGTCTAAAGAGGCATGGGCACCAATAACACCAAATGCCAGTCTATCTAAAATCCCGCAGAATATAAAGAACTAGGGAAATAGCCAAGACTAGTTAACCTCTATGTTTAACTTCTGACTTCTCCTCATCACCTATAAACAGCTATTACAGCTTTGTAGCTCCAACCCCTGTGATCTTTTGAGAAATCTCATATGTTGTTCTATGATTTCCTGTTTTCAGTATGAGAAAAAAAAAACTTAGTATCTAGAAGTGATACTGGCCAAACTTACAGATTATATATTGCATACTAATTACTGAATATTAGCTAGTATATTGACCTAAACTTCCATAAAAAATAGCATTCAAACATTAATATCAGAGACAAAATATTATATCGAATGGATGTAATACTTGGCTAAAAATGCAATTTCTTAAGTTCTTTGGTTACAACAGAAAACTTGAGATGAAAGTTAGATTTTGTTACTTTTCAGATAGTTTAACAGCATTACATATTTAAATCCTAAATGGTAAGGTAAGGAACCCCCCATAAATCAGAGTTTAATGAAATATGCCAAATAGAGGGATTTAAATGAATATCTCTTTCATTGAATTTGTCCATTTTGAAATAGTAACGGTCACTTTTATAACTTCTCAATATTTAATTTTTCCCAAGAAAATACCTATTATGTTAGAATCAAGTGTATAAAATTTCATTAGATGTGATGTACTTCACATGCAATAAATAAATAATTTCTTGAAAAAAGCGATAAGGAAAGGGTGGAAATTAAAAAAGCTTAGCACTGGAAATAATTTCAGCTTAGATCTAAAACATACATGTAAACTTGGGCCATTATTTCATAACAGCTTTAGAATCTCCAATTGTATCAAGGGTAGATTATATATATATATACATATATATATATATACACACACACACATATACACACACACACACACACACACACACACACTCACTCACTCACATATATACCAATACATAAATAATACAGTCTATATCACTTTTGGATGATAAGTTGTCAGAAATATAAAAATAAGAAAAAAGGAACCTTAAGCTTAGAAAAGATGTAATCCCTATTTTTAAGTATTTCTGTCTCTAAAAATAGTCAACTTCTTGATTATAGTCAATAACTGAAAGCAGTAGCACTGATAATCTAAAAATCCTTTATGTTTGGCTTTATAATGTACACAAATTAAGGGGAACAGTAATTTACCTTCTTAATATGAAGGTAACATAACAAAATGAACTCCCTAACAATACATGCCTTTAAGAAAACTTTTCAAGGTTTCGTATGTTTTATTCTGAAATAAATAAACAAACAAACAAACAAATATATATATATATATGTTTTTTAAGGTAATTATTAATAATTATTAACATCTAGAAACTTCATGACAAACGAAGGCTGTGTAGACTAATTTGGTAGTAATAAGAAAGGTTGTTTTGGAATTTAAAAAGTACAATAAAAGTGGTCCCATTGATCTATTAAAAAATTGATTTTACTGATAGCATTGAATTTCTTATTTTATATTCAGGGTATTTGAATCTATGTAATTTAATTTATTATTCTAAAACTTACCTTTATATTCTGCACCCAATCTCAACATCAAACGCAAAGGAAAAACCTTTGCCCAGGGAATCTCTAGCTTCTGGATAAGAATTCCACAAAGAAAAGGATTACTTGGTAATGGGAGATCATCAAGTTTCTGAAAAGTAGGTGTAATAAACAGAAATCCTCCATGGTCCTTGCTACTGAGAAAACTCTCAGTAAAGGTAACACTGTCCAAGTTTTCTATGTATTTTCCTGGAAATAAATCATTAATAAAAAGATTTTAAGTTGTTTTAAAGGAGAGTTTGAATGTCCCCATATAAATTTCCTTAAATAAAGTAATAGTAACCTATAATCTGAAATCCTAGGAATAGGTAAACTGCTGTTAAGTAAGGCATCATTGGGACTAATAAGATTTTTCTTATTTCCACTCTTGAAGAAGCATCTATTAAATACCTGAATATACAAAGCTCAGTTATCCTGGACACTGGGGACTGTGAAAAAAAATTTGAAAATGTTTTCAACCATAGGTTATTTAAAAAATTTTCTCCTTACTTCAAGGTCAAGTGAAAATTATCATGTCCCCTCAATCTTATATGGACCCTAAGTATACAGACCATAAAAAAGTCAAGAAGGTAAATATATTTTCACTTTTAAAATGAAAAAAAATCTGTGTAAAGACACTAATCACATAAAATGCTAGACTGAAGAAGACTGAAAATGATAATTAAGATCTAAGAAATAATAATCTCTTCACAAAATAAATCTTTAATACAGTTATCATAGCCAAAGCATAAATGCTCTTAATTATTTTCCATCCCTTAGTTTGAACAGTTCAAAATAAAATGCTATACCTTTTAGAGCATCCTTATATATGGAGATAAATAGTCTGAAGATGTCCTTGGGAATAGTATCTTCATTTGGCAAACATAACAATAGAATAATAATTTCTGCTTGTCCTAAACCATGCAATCCATTGGTTGAAAAGTACCAATATTTGTCTGAGGAATCTTAAATGATAAAAACATACAACTATAAATGTCAGCTTCTATTTATTAACCAAGAAAACAAAATATAATTGTTCTTTACATGAATCACAACTTTTCAAATTTCTTATTTTTCCAGAGTTCTCCTCATTAAAACTTTCAATTGAATTGTATGAGATTAATACAAAAAAGATAGAAGATGAATGATTATCTTATGGAGACAATAAATAACACTAAAATAAAAAATGCACTAATATCTTGAAATGTACTGGGTAAGAATCAGGCTAGTTTCAAAGAGGATGTAAAGCTGAGGATTATTTACTTCCTTACTTTAATTAAATGATGTTGTTTACTTTAAACTATATTTCTACTAAATCAGGATTCTTGCTTATCTAAATTACCAAATTTCAATTTATCCAAAATCTATTATATAAAAACAGTTAATTATATCATGAACATCAAAATACGGCCCAGCTACGAGCCCATGACCTTAACATAGGACTGATTGAGGGACACTAGTAAAAATCTGTAAGCTTGTATTTCAAGTTCTATTGAATATAAATTTGCAAAATTAATTTATATTTGTCTAAAAAAGCCAATATCCAATGCTGCCTATTTTGCACAATTACCAGTCCAAATCTAATCTGAAGATGTAATTAATTAGAAATCCTGCTTACCAATTAGGCAAAGAAAGATGAATAATCATTACTTACAAAATACTAACTTGACATTCACAAGTAGATTAGCATTTAGGACAAATGTAACAGGATGAAAACCTTTGCCTTCAAGAAGCAAAATGACTTGCTCATGAGATGGGTGTTCTTCTACTACAGGCACTAAATCAAGAAAATGATATACAATTAGAATAAATATGTCTTCCTGTGAAATATGCTTATAATGAAAAAAAATTTATAAATCCACAAAGGACCTGAGCAAATTTAAAAATGAAAGCAAACACGGTTTCATAAAATTAATCAACATCTTGGACAACTGTTCTATACTCATTTTTACAGATGTAAAGATATTAATACTGTAATACATATAAATCCTGATATGTTATATATAGCATACATGCAAATATGTTGATTAAACATTTTTATACAATTTTGACACCTTTAAAATTTTAAACCAAATTTTTTCCTATTGTATCAGACTTTTGCATCACTCTAAGTTAGGGAGTCAGATGTGATAAATGAATCATATTCAATTCAACTCAAAAGTTCAGAGTTTTTTAGAATTTGTTTTTATATAATAAGGATTTTTTGTAAACCAAAGTTACCAACCACAGTACATATTTCAACCAAATTGTCTACGTTTAAAAAAATGCATTTCATACAACACAGACAAAATAAATCAATATAATCTTTAAAAATAAAACAAAAAACCTTGTAAATTTAAATAACTGTTACCCTACCTGATCCCTTCTCTTCAGTTGCAACCAGAAGAGGGGGCAGGCTGTCCTCATCATCAGGAAGAAGACTGATCTTATTGCAAACATTTTTGTCAATACCACACAGTAACCTATAATCTGAAGTACTAGCAATAGGTAAATTGCTATTAAGTAAGACATTAGGACTAGATAGTTCCTCAGCTTCTGCAAAAACATCATCATTTAGTGTAAAAGAACCAGAAGTAGGCAACCCCTCAGTTCTTGTGCTTATAGGCAGTTTTTCTACAGATGGAATCTGAATTATCTCGTTTCTTGTAATAGCACCTATCTCATTGTTCGGTTTTTCCACTGTAGTAGAATGGGTATGATCCACTGTATTTGCTATCTGCAAAATATAGAATAAAAAACAAGTTAATTCATATTCTTTGTTCAACTGTAAAATGTTGATCTCTATAGCCAAACGTATCTTTTTAATAAGAATAAAAACCAAAATTGGCTCAGAAATTCTTCAGATGCCGGATTTCTCAAGAAACAGTACCATTTTACTTCTTTAAATTCAGGAGCTTAAGGTTTAGTTAATTTTATAGACTGGAAGAGGAGGAAAGGATAACTTCAGGATCCTATACCATATTACACAATAACCAAGCCTATCCTCAAAACAGCCAAAAAACCTGGGGTAAGCAAGGGTAAGGAAAAGGGGGGCAGATAGGGAGGGGAGTGGTTAGGAAGCAGAATGGTCAATATAGTCCACAATAGCAACCACCTAGAATAAACTTCACCTTAAGCCTGTTTTAGTGAAGCCTCTTTCTTTTTAGTTTGGCCAAACCTGAGTCAATATTAAATGAAAACTATTTATGAACTCAAGTAAAACTTACTAGCCTATTCAGAACTTCCATTTTGTTAAAATACTGATTGAGGGTAGGTGCTAGCTAAGAAACATAGTTTCGTAATTATGGCTATTTTTAAAATCTAGCTCATGGACTCTTACTGACAAGCAGCATACATTTCTATGGTATGAGAACTTGAACAGAGCATGATACATATCCATCTTGTCTAATATATGTACTTAGGGTAAACCAAATAACTGGCAAAGAGCAGATACACAATAAACATTTTTTACAAATAATAGTCTAAATCTCAGTTCTATGTCCCCCTAAACTAGTAGTTCTCAAAATGGGGTCCAGGGATTCCTGGGGTTCCAAAGATCCTTTCAGTAAGTCAGTGAAATCCTAGGATTTTCTTCATATAACTTAAAACAACACATCACAGACTGAATTCAGAAGCAGATGTGAAAATCTGTCTTTTATTAAGCCAGACATTAAGCTGAAAATGTAAAATAATGTTATTCGTCTCATTAACCTTTTGTTTTGGAATTCTTTTTTTAAAAAATATTATTTCTATTACTATAACGAATTTATTTTAAAATTAAGTTTAAAAAGTAATATAGTAATCGTCAATAGGTGTAACCCACGTAACTTTTGGGCATTCTCAATAACTTTTAAGAGCACAAAGGAGTACTGAGACCAAAAAATTTGAGAATGATTGCCTTCAACTGACATTAGAAAAAGTAAAATCTAAAATATTTTTATTACATTATACCTTTCTCATTTTAGACAGTTCACAGAGTTAAAAAAATGCTCTAATCACACAAGGAATTATCTACAAAATAAAATTTTATTAAATTAACAAGTCATTCTTTAGATTCCTTACCAAGGGCAGATCTGGTAAGAGAGGACTAAAGTCTTCAGAACATTTTTTGCTTCCATATGATAATTTTGTTGTATCTGCAACTTCACCATTGGGCAATATACCATCTGCAAACCATACTCTCTTTTGTTCTTTGGAGCATAATCCTAGATTCAGTTTAAAAAGTAAAGCACTTTAACTTGGCAATATTGCAATGATTTAATACAAAATGGATCAGAAAATGTTTTTAAAAACTTTTGCTATCCATTGTCAAGCCCTGCATTCTCAGGGTTTCAAAGGTCTACAGAAATGGCCTATGTGATTCATCTGCCCAGAGTGAAAGTCTTTTTTTTTTAAATTTATATAAAAGTAAGGTGACCCTGGAAATCACATACTCAGAAAAGGTAGTGGATAGGGGAGGTTACATCTTAAAGATACAGGGGACAGGTTTAAAGCCTATTAAAACTTAGTTATTAAAACTAAGTTTGTGAGTGTGGAGTAGAGACTGACTAAAATAAAGGGGCTAAGGCACAGGAGGAAAAAATGGACTAGACCAGAGCACCGCAGCTAAGCAAAGACAATCATATAAAGAACAGAAAGAAAAACAGGAATAGAAGAACAGGAAACAGGATCACTGTGCATCAGAGGTCATTTCTTTTATTTATTTAACAAGAGAAGTATATTTTACTTTTATAATGTAAATATTAAACTTTATTAATATTTATTAATATTTTTCTCCCATATTTGGAAGAAATAACTAGATATCAGCATTAATATTTGTTCTCTTTGTTATAAAGCATCTACAGAGGCAGGTTATGAAAACTGCTGCCAGATAATTTTAAAACAATATAAAAATCAAAAGGATCAATATCTACCTTCTAGAACGTAATTCAGAAAACACTAAAAAAACTAGAATCATATATAATTTTTGCAGTTAGGTGTACATATTAAATAAAGTATCTTTCTTGTATTTGTAATACTTTTATAATTTAATAATGTAAGATGTCAATATAAGAGAATATATAAATATTTTTAAAAGCAAATTTATTCATCTTTAGAGCTGTAATATACAATTATATATATAATGAATCTCTTTAAGTTATAATGATAAATTGAAAACAGCTATTAAGTGACTGAGTTTGCTTTTAACTGAGTTACAGTTATTTTGTAGCATGTTACAGACTAATAGCTTACATTTAAACATATACACCCATCTACAGCCATGCCACCCTAAACAAGCCCGATCCTGTCTGATCTTGGAAGCTAAGTAGGGTAGGGCCTGATTAGTACTTGGATGGGAGACCACCTAGGAAGACCAAGTGCTGTAGGCATAACAAATAAAAAATTAAGGGAGTGTAAGCTGACAAGGTCCTTGAAATCTGTGAGGTCAACCAAGGGTTGCCTCGCCTAAAAATGAATGAATGAATGAATGAAAATGTACATGGGCTTATAAAAAAGAATGAAAGCTTGCCATTTGTGACAATATGGATAGACCTAGAGGGCATTAAACTGTTTGAAATAAGTCAGACAGAGAAAGACAAATACCTTCTGAATTCACTTTTATGTGGAATATGAAAAACAAAATAAATGAACAAAACAGAAACAAATTCATAGATACAGAGAACAAACTGATGGGTGTCAGATGCGAGGAATGTTGGGGGGATAGATGAAAAAGATGAAGGGATTAAGAAGTACAAATTGCCAGTTATAAAAACTATCATAGAGATGTAAAGTACAGCATAGGGAATATAGTCAATAATATTGTAATAACTATGTATGGTACCAGATGGATACTAGACTTATCAGGGTGATCCCTTCATAAGTTATCTAAATGTCTAATCACTATGTTGTACATCTGAAACTAATATAATACTGTATGTCAATTGTAATTAAAAAAATTTTTAAATGTTTTTTAAATGTACACAAGCTTGACTCAAGATCCTAAATTCTAAAAAAGAACAGAAAGCCCAAAGACTTAAAAATAGATTTTAAAAAGCATTTTTTTATTGTGGTAAAATGTACATTTAAAAACAGATTTTTAAAATCTATATGGCAGACACGCCAGGTATTTTACCTATTGTCTCTCAAACCTAAGCTTACCCTCTACTCTATGCTCTTTGGTGCTAGGCTAGAAGTCTGGAAAGTGCAACTCCCAGAGCCCACCGCTAGTTAACTCTAGTCAGGTTCCATCAATGGTAGGCACTGGTGGAAGATTGGAAGGTGGGAGGAGAAGGAAATTCCTGTTTCTAGTTCCTGTCAGGAGTCTTGAAACATCCACACAACCAGATACAGCTTCATGTCCCATGATTTTCAGTACTCCTTTATATCAACCCTGGAACACTCCTTTAATCATCTGAGCAATGACCTTATTAGGCCTCTTGATGGTTCTAGCATTTGTGTCTTGGTGTTCCCCCAGAGGTCACAGCACCAGCTACATTGTGACCCAACTCTGGAACTACAGGTCTGATGCTCCTGCACTGAGCTCTAGTAATACTGCCCTCTCACTTTCATTCCCCTAGCCCTAGAGGTGGTGGTTGCTTCCTGCAGTTACTAATCTCTGAGTTACTTGTGCATGCCCTTTTGCTGTTCCCACCTTCTAACATACATGCATAACCAGTTCCCTGTATTAACTTCCTTCTGATATCTAGTCTGATATCTGGTTTCTCTTTCCTCACTAGACCTTGTCAACACTAGAAAATTTCTATTTTAACACTTAGTCTAAGACACAGCATTTTCTTCTAGTTACCTTCAACACTTGGTTGTTTAAGTGCTGAGATAGGTAAAGTAGTAGGTGAAGGTACACTGGATGTTTGGGTCTCCTGAAGAGGCTGGATGGTGGCACATTCATCAGAATGATTAGATTTAAGACTAGAACCAGTTGGACTCATCATCCTTTCAAATGCCAGAGCTATAAAAGGAAAAAAATAACATTAAAATCTCAGATGTTTTTGGACATCAAAGTAAAGTATGATAAATATTCTATTTTTCAAGTTGTAAGGAGAAAGAAGTCAATGACTTAGCAAGAAAAAGAAGTGACGTTTGACAAAGATAATGTCCATACATTCAGCTGGCAGCACTCCACTTCAGTATAAGCTACCAATTAGTTCTTTCTAATTTTTATATTTAGCTTATCTTTGATATTTACTATAAAAATCTGTTAATATGACTGTTTTTGCTCTGTACTTCTAGTCTATTTCTAACATAGTTCAGAGTGATTCTTTTAAGACATAAATCATATTATATCATCCCTCTGTTTAAAATCCTTTAATAATTTCCCAACTGGAGTGAAAATTTAAGTTGCCACAATGACTCACAAGACCCTATAGAGTCTGCATCCTGACCTCCTCTGCCTTCCCACTTATTGTCTGAGCTCATCTCTCACTACAACCCCACTTGCTCATTATGTCCAACCACCCAGGCCTCCTTGTTTTTTAATAAGTCAAGAAGCACTCTCCTAGCTAAGGGTCTTTGCTCTTATTGTTTTCTCTGCCTGAACTATTCTTCCCATACTCACATTTGTTCTCTTCCTTCAAGTCTCTGCTCATGTCATATTATCATAAAGCCCTTACTTGGACTACCTTATAAAATATATTACCTCTTGCCACCAACTTGTTACTATCTACCCCTCTTACGCTCGTACTTTCTATTAGAATATTACCATCATATGAAATTCTCTTTGCTTACTATCCATCCATTTCTTCTACATTCGTAAGCTCCATGAGAACAGGGAGTTGGAGCAGAAAAGTTCCTGAATATTGCTGAATGATTTTTCATTCAAATATCATATAACAATATTGGTAGCTCTCCCTTCAGCATATCTACAAACTGATCTGCTCTAAACATTGCCACTACTAAAACAGCCTTCCTTAAATGACAATAAGTGATAGAACTCTCATGAAAAGGCTACCACCAACCAAGTGAAATCCAAACATCTTACTCTGGGTTTCAAAGTAATTTCCATCATGCCCCAAATCAAAATAATGGCACACATCTACGTGTTTCCTTGAGATTTATAGTCTCAGCACTTCATTATACAGAATCTCTGTTGGAACTATTTTTTCTTCTAATCCTTCATGGAATATGTCTTGCAACACTTAAGCCATCTTTCTTCTCTTATTTTATAACATTACTTTAAATGATCACTTCTACCATTTTCAGCCCTAAAGTTGATATTAAAATAACTTTTACTTATGTTTTCTTGTGGTGTATAAGTTAATGATAAAGAGAACCATAAATGAAATTACATGCCATATCAACACAGAATGAAAGATAAGTAAATAAACAAATCCCATTTCAAAGTATTTTGTTTGATTAAAACAAATAAACTCAATACTCTAGTGAGTCCCTTTAATGACTCTCTTATCTTCTCCCCTTCTGGAATCTACAGTCAGAATATGTTTTAACATTCACCTAAAAATCTGACTTGTCAATTCAAATGTTTTGAATTTTCATGGTGGTTTTATATTTAAGTGGAGAGAGATACTTATGTGAGATCTTGATTTAATATTTCTGCATTCTAGCAGACTGCTTTGGTTAAAAGCACCAGCAGTCATCTTCTAGGCTACTGAAACAGTGTTAAGAAAAAGACAAAACAACAATAAGCACTTAAACTAACCTCTTCATAAGCAATGGTGGTAATATGGAAATATAAAAAGATTTACTTCCAGAACAGAGGTCAACAGCAGGGAGTAAAGCAGCTTACCTCAGGCTAACAGACTCACATCAGAGCTTTTTGGAGAATTGCTGAAAAAATTTATCTTCATTCAAAAGAGAAAAACAAATTATTATCAGGTATTTATTCTCCTGGCTATCAGGAAGTAGTGCCTGAGCTAGTGCACAGGCCTGGTTAAAAAGTCCCAAGTAATATTTGCTGGGAATTAAACTGTCAACAAATCTAAGAAAAAGCCAAGAAGTACTCAAAAGAACAAATGTGAATTTGAGGACAAAAACACAGCACACACACACATACACAGAGAACACACAGAACTATCAGAACTCTAATAAGACCACCAAGATTATAGCTGATAATGGTAGCTAGCTAGGGAGCCAGAGAAACAATGGGAATCAGACAAACAAAATTCTAAAATTGAACAGGGAAAAAAATATATGAGACAACGATGTGCAAAGAGTGTGGCAATCCTATACATTTACCTATACAATCATAGATATTACTACCTTATCTTTTATTCCCATTTTAGGTTATAAATTTCTAAAGTGTGGGAACTATTATCTTGCCTTGTGATATTAATATATAAGATTAAATACTATTGGTAGATGTTCTATAAATGTTTAGACTAAGATGATGATGATGACAATGATGATGGCAAAAACAATAGGCAGATGAAATGCAGCATTTAGGGACTTGGTACCTGTTAAAGGTTAATGAACTGCCACTCCAGAAACTGAATGCTTCCTTTCCAAACTGGTAGTATTAATTGTGACAGTGGAACAAAAAGAAGAGAAACCAAGCCTTGGGATGTCCCACCTAAGCCAGATAAGTCAACACTAGGTCCTCGCCTTTAGAAAATAAAGAAGTTTATCTTTGTCACAATCCAATTTTTTAAAAGATATATTCAATTACTTAAAGAAAATATGTCAGGTTTACTACTCACCTTTATTAATAGTCTCATAGCAGACCACACATACTCTTGCTTCCTTTTCTAGATACTGCAGTTTACACTTCCTATTACAACAGACACCACAAAATACCTATAAAGAATAAAATATTAAATTTAGTTCTGTTTCAAGCATACTTATACCTACTGGAGACAGGAGGAGGGAAGACCCCAAACTGAATTAATCAAAAAACATTTTTCTGATTATATAATTTTTATAATCACAGGCAGTTAATAAAACGCTTTTTTTAACTTAAATGAGGTTTTTTAATTTAAAATCCTATCTGACAAGGAAATTTCTTTAAATCAGTTCTATTCATTAGAAGAGAACAAAAACTTAATGGATAAGTTCATAATTTAAAACACTTTCTGTAGCGCTTTACTCAAAACTTTTAAAAGTAGATTATTATTTTTTTAAAAGAAAGTAAGGCTGATCTGACACCAACATATTACTGAAAAATGCTGAATAAAAAAAATGCGATGTTATTTCTAGAGCTAACTCTAGGATGACTGAGGTAGTCAGAATGCAAATGAGGTCAGCATCAATCTTCTGAACCCTGTGCAAGGCAATTTACTTTTTTTGTGTGTTTCCCTGGGTAAGGACCACAACACTAGCTTCAGAGAGGTCTTAAAATTAAGTATTCAAGGACAAAGAGAGATCCAGCTGAATTTGGAACATCTGATGTGTTAATGTTAGACAAATAGGACATGTATTCTTAGATTTCACAAAAATTAGTAATTACTGTTCCTCATTTCCCAGTACATAAGAGCCATAACAATGTGCAATTTATTCAACTATCAATCTGTAAAATGACATGCTTTATATATTTCCATGGAGGTGAAAAACAATCATTTTAAATTAACCGAAGCTTGTAATTATCCATTCATCGGCTTTTTTGTCACATTAAATTTAATTTAAAATGTCTCAAAAGAATAAAAGACTTAAAGATTTGTGTAACTTACTTTCCCACATGCTCGGCAGTGGTGCCGCCGTTTCGTAAAAGTAAATTTGACTTGGCAGTTCATACAGTTTGGAGCTTCTGAATCAGGAACCCAAGTAGGTTGTTTCTGGCCCAAAACCAGGCCTTCTTTGCAAGTGTTTGCAGGTAGAGATTCTTCGTTTTCAGTTACAAGATTAGATCCACCTTCAAAATTACTTTCTATATCAATGTAGTTAGAGTTGAAGCTAATCTGAGGATCAGCTATAGAATCTGTAGTACAAGTAGTTGGAGCAATGGTATCTGTTACGCTGGGTACACTTTCAGGCATATCTGGAACATCCATTTTATTTGGTTCCTTTGAACTCCTTGTTCTTGACGGAACGCTAAACAACTGTTTAGGTCTAGCCCCTCCAACATGAACAGATTGACTGTTAATATCAGAGACTAATAATTCATGTGTAATCTCAGATTTACTGCTAGATAACCCTTGTTCAACTGTTATTGCACTTTCTTCCCCTAAAGAAAGGCCACCATTTTCTGTTGTGTTTTGTTTATCAACTGTTTCACAAATCATAACACCAAGACTTTCTCCAGTAGCTCCTGCTTCAGCATTGAAATATATATTATTGATGTTTCCATCATCTAGGTCTTTCATATCTATCTGATTCATTTGAGATTTTGAATCATTTACATTTTCTTCAAACGACTTTATGTTACTGGTCTGAAGATACTGTTCAGTCAGGAAGGCATCAAGTTCAGCATCACTAACTAGTGTGCCACTTTTCATGCCTTCATCAATATTAAAGTAATCTAAGTTTTGCCCTTCGATATCACTGCTTAAAAAAGGGAGACCTTCACAATGATCAAAAGACTCTGGGGCATTAGCACCAAAAAGTTCAATCTGAGATTCCACAGCTGTAGAAGAACTGGTGTTACCAGAGTAATCCAAAGATTCAACTCTGATTACCATCTCGTCAGGATCTACCTTTCTATCTCCCATCTTTTCAATTAATGGCTGATGAAATATGCTTTTACATTCTTCCTGTTTCAGAAGATCAGTTTCCTTTAATGATTCCCCATCTAGGATAACACTCTTCTGTATTTCTTCATGCACAGTCACTGCTTGTATGTTATCTTTACGTTCGTTCTGAGGTAAACAATTACCATGTGCTTTACTTTCGTTTAATGATCCACATAAAGACCCAGGTGCTGGAAGACAGGACAGTGAGGAATATATATCTTCACTTGAAACATGTAAAGTTGAAGATGAATCTTGGATCACATCTTTATCATCTTTAAGATCTATATTTCTAGAGTCTTCTTTTGCAGATTGTTTTATAAATGTAGCAGTACTATCTTCTTGAAAGAAGTCAGTTAATTTGAAATTTGTATCTTTTGAATTTGAATCATTCGAGCATAAACCTTCATTTTTTAGAAGATTACAAGGCAAAGCATTTGGGCTGCCACTTTCTTTTAAACATTCTGTGGCAGCTGTGACTGCCACATGTACCTCCTCTTTTATCTCACAGCCATCAGCTTTTACTAATTCACATGGCTGATTGTGTTGTGGAATGTCCTTGGCATCAAACATTTTGGAACCTTGCTGAGTTGAGGCAGATGGCATAATCATATCAAAAACTGGTTCTAACCGATTAGAGATCTTAATATCCTTGAAATTTTCTTTTCCATTGTAATTAAATGAATCTGAAAGTGTTGTATCTACATTTATAACATTTATGTTCAAATCTTTAGTCCCACTGATTTCTGTATTTTGTAATTCAGAATTGACATTATTCTCTTCCTCTCTGATAGTATCATTACCATGGTCTGCTGAAGAAACACAAAGGGTTTCTGACACTGGAGATAAATCCAACCCAATCAAAGAATCTGCACTAGACTTAAAATCGTCTGGCAATAATTTTTTTACATCTTCTTCATTATTAGTTACATGAACTAAGTTACCCATGTCACTTATCAGATCACAGACAGGTTTACTACATCGGCCCATATATGAAGGCTGTATTTCATCTGAATTGCCACCATCTACAGAAGAAAGGAGATCAAGTCCTGTTACATTTTTTTCATTTTGCATAGGAGTTAGTCCCTCATATGTTTTCTCGTTCATTGAAATCTGATTTGTTTCATAGCATGTTTCCGATGAGGCAAAACAATTAATGCACTGTTGATCCTTCCGTAGAGGTGAAGTTAATTGTGAGGAAGCCAACTCTGAAGAAACTGAGCAGTGGTTAGAATCATATGTATTTTGTGCATCTTGAAGATAATCTTGTTCATCTAATTAAAATAGAAATACACTGTTATTCAGGTGACCCAAATCAAAATTATTACAGAGATGTTATGTTTTCTAGACTTCTAAACTAAACTTTTTTTAGAGATAGATAATTCTCTTGTAAAATGGTAATAACCTCTAAAATTATTTTTATTTGGATTTAAAGTACTTGGGGTTTTTACTTTTAACTGTAAGTGTCATAAAGAGATACATTCCACTCAGAATAACTCAGTTAAACTATAAAATCAAGAATAAGAAATAGCTGAAAAACTAACTTCTTTGTTCTACCCTCTTAGCGTGAAGACTAGGGCACTATCTTCATGCTAAGATGAGAAAAATACTACTTCTCATAGTAATAAAATACCAATTTATGTAGAGCATTCGAGTTGCTTTTAGCTGGCTCATATGTTGGTTTTAAAGGTGTTTCTTTAAATTTCTACCAGGAGAGAAACTTCTAGTTTCCTTACTTCTATTTCTGGCTACTGGTTCCATCAAGTATAAGAAAAAATTAATATGTTATAATGAAATAAGTGAACCTTTTACAGAATATAACCGTGTGGCCAAAATTGAAGGCAAATTTTGCCAAGAGTACTCTATAACTAAGATAATGAAATTGAAGATGTTTTGAAAGTCCATTAGTGACAAAATGAAAAACCAACAAACCTGGATTCTGTTCAAAATCATCAAGGAGTTTGTCTAAGTCACTGACTGCTGCTTTAAAATAACTGTCCATCCTACTTGTAGACTTTTCAGAATTTAATTCTTATATACCTAGAAAATAAAAAGTATGATAGTTCATTTAATTCTCTAACATGTAAATATTATGTCATCTACTTCATGGCAAGAAACATAGGGAACAGACACAAATAAAATTTAAGAGTATTGCTTTGAGGAATCTACAATTTAGTTGGGGAATTTGCCTTTACTTATACAAAAAATGACCTAAACCCCAACTCTAACAACATAATATGCATATAATTATGCATACATAACTATAAATTTTAAAACATTCATCTGAATCATTCATGAATCAAAAAAAATTCATAATTGAAAGCTAAAAATAGTATAAGTGCCATGTATCAAATATTATAAAACATACTTTATACAGATAAAAATACTGCAAATAAAAACTTGTGAGACTCAGCAAAAGTAGTTCTTCCACAGATCCCTAAGGCCTTAGATGCTTATAATAGAAAAGACGACTGAAAATTTATAAGCTCAGAGCAGAAATTAAAGAAAGATAAAACGTAGAGAGGTACAAGAAAACTATAAGTTAGTTTTATGAATAAAGTAGATGAACCTCTGATCTGTGGCAGGAACTCCACCAAATGAGACAGATATCTTGAAGGAATCTATCAATGGCTAATGGGATATCAAAAGAACCCAGGAGACAAAGTGAAAGGCTCCCACTGGTTTATATGGGCAGTTGAATATCAAATGAATCAAAACTACAAAAGACTGAACACGAATCAAATAGATAAAAAAGATAAAAAAAAAAAGAGATCATAATGATACTAATAGTACAAACAAAAACACCATCTGTTGGAGGGTCACTAAGGCACTAACCCATTACTCTGAAATTGATATATTAAGGGAAAGGAGCCAAGAATTTATCCTTTTATTTACAAAATGTGCTTTAGGATAACAAAATAGTTGCTGACAGAAAGTTCTTTAGATAAGAATTCCAGCTAATAAATATAGAAGGATATTAAAAATCATCTCTTCATAGTCCCTAATGCAATAAGTCGACTAGGCAATGGCTATTAATGGATGTTAAAAATGTTAAATGAAAAGGTGGAAGGTAACTATAATGGTGGGATCAGTTCAACACATCAGAATTCAGTGATCAATTTCACCATCAACAAATGTGTACAAACCAAACGTGTCTCACATGAAAGATATAACATCACGTATAAAGTATTCCTGCTAAAAAAAAAAAAAAAAAGACAAGAAAAGAAAAATGACCTGAAACGAATCAAATCTTTAGAACTAAATGCATGTTTACAGGAACTTTAAGCATAGAGGGACAAGTTAAATGACACTGAAAGAAAGCACTTAGCAAAATCTAGAAGGTGGAACACTCTTCAGCAATGTTCCTCATACTGTCTATGGGGAATGACCTTTTCTTTTTTAAACCTTCTTATCTGTTGTAAACTATTAGTTTTGTAAAACAATTCAAAACTTACAGTAATACATACATACAAACAATATGTTTGAATAGTTGCCTGGAGTGAGGAATACAAGATAGAAATGATGGATAAAGACAACAAACAAATGAGAGGGCTTTACAAGGGCCGCTTATGATAATTGCCATGAACTAAGGATATCTGATGTCCAGAAAAACTAAAGGCTATTTTAAAGATAGGTTTAAAAGATTAGACAGAGCTTAAGAGAAAATTGAATGTATTTCTGAAGAAATTTCTGAATTGAATTTCTAAAGAAATTGCCTATAATACAATCCAGAGAGATGAGGAAGAGTGAAATATAAAAAAGAAGTAGAGACATGGATGACAGAATGAGAATGGAGTTCCATAAGGACAAAAGAAAGCATGGAACAAGTATAATTGAAAAGATAAACCTAGGAGTTTTTCCAGAATTGATGAAAAATACAATAGATACAGACACCTCATTATATCAAACAAAATAAAGAGAAATCCACAGGATACACTCTATAGTGAAACTTTTGAATTCCAAAGACACAGCAGCCAGAGAGAAAAGGTCACATAATTATGCTGGAAACAGGTAAACTTCCAATTACAATGGTATGTCATCCTAATTTAATAAAGCATATTACTGCTTTTATTTCCATTTTTAAATTGTGGTTATACCATACATATACTGGAGTGCACAAAACACACAGATACCAGCACTCATGACAACTGATAGCAGAAATAATAAAATTAAAGTGAGGCTTTAGGATGCAGTGAAAGGAGTGCTTAGAGGGACATTTATAGCATTAAGTGATATATTAAAAAAGAAAAAAGTTCTGAAAATCAATAAGCTTCTAACTTGTAAAACTAGAAAGCCCAAAGCAGGCAGAGGAAAACATGATAAAGAATAGAACAGAAATCAATGAAATTAAAAACAGAAAAACAATATAGAAAATCATTGAAACCAAAAACTCTTTCTTTGGAAAGATCAATAAAATTGATAAACTAGGCTAATCAGAAATGAAAGATGGACCATAACTACTGATGCCATGGACACTTAAAGAAATTAAGGAATATTATAAACAATTCTGCCCATAAACTTGAAAATTTACATGAAATGGACCAAGTTCTTGAAAGACACAAAATACCGAAGTTCAAATAAGGAGAAATAGATAATCCAAACAGCCTTATATCCATTAATAAAATTTGAACCAGTAATTAATAACCTTCCATTATTCCTCTAATACCAAAACCAGATAAGGACATTTCAAGAAAGAAAAACTACAAACCAATATTGCTCATGAACACAGACATAAAAATCCTTAACAAAATATTAGCAAGTTGAATCCAACAATGTATAAAAGAATTATACACAACAGCCAAGTGGAATTTATCCAGTTATGCAAGGCTGGTTTCAACATTTGAAAATTAATCAATGTGATCCATACCAACAGACTAAAAAGAATGATCATATAATCATATCAATTGATGCAAAATGCATTTAACAAAACTTAACACCTAGTCATATAAAAACTCTCAGCAAACTGAGTAGAAGGGAAATTATTCAATTTGATGATGAATATCTACATAATACCTACAGCTAACATTATACTTAATGTTGAGAAACTGGATTTCTTCCTCGCAAAGACTGGGATCAAGGAAAAGATATCTTCTCTCAACACTACTATTCAACACAGTACTGAAAACTTTACTAGTATAGTAAGACAAAAGGAATTAAAAGTACACTTTTTGGGAAGGAAGAAATAAAACTATTTGCAATGACATGATTTAAATTTAGAAAATCCCTAAAAGTTGACCCCAAAAAGTGGAAAAGTGAGTATAGGTAAGACTGCAGGATAAAGTACAAAAGCCATATATATAAGCAAGGAACAACTGGAATTTGGAATTAAAAAAAATACCATTTATAATAAAAATATGAAATAGGGGTAAAGCTAACATAATATATATAGAACCAATATGTAGAAAACTACAAAAAATGCTGATAAAAAAATCAAAGAATGAACACACAGTGTAAATATATATATGCCTTACTGTTAAAGTGTACAGCTGAAACTTATTGGATTTCATTAACCAATGTCACCATAAAAAAATTAAATTAAAAAAAATCAAAGAAGATCCAAATAAATGGAGATATATTCTATGTTCATGGATAGGAAGATGTCGATTGTTAAGATGTCAATTCACCCAACCTGATCTCTAGAGTCAATGCAATCCCAATAAAAATCCCGGAAAGCTACTGTACAGGACTCATGTAACTGACTCTCAAGTGTATGTGGAAAGGCAAAGGACATAGAATAGCCAATGCAATACTGAGAACTAAGAACAAAGTTGGAGGACTCACACTCTCTGATTTTAAGACTTAAAACATAACTACAGTAATTAAGGCAATGTAGTACTGGCAAAAACACAGACATATATCAACAGAACAGAACAGAGAGACTAAAAGTATAGCCACACAAGTATAGTCAACTTCTCTTTGACAAAGGGGCAAAGGCAATTCAAAGGAGAAAGGATAGTATTTTCAACAAGTGGTGTGGAGAAAATTGGACATGCCTATGCAAAAATATGAACCTAGATACAGATCTTACACTTTACATAAAAATATATTTAAAATGGATAACAGACCTAAATGTAAAATGTAACAGTATAAACTTCTTGAAGAAAACATAAGAGAAAATCTACATAACTCTGGGTTTAGTGATGAGTTTTTAAATGCAACACCAATGTCATGATCCATGAAAAAAAAAATACTGGTAAATTGGACCTTATTAAAATTAAAATTCAATTTTGTCAGCTCTGAAAAAGACAGTTAAGAGAATGAGAAGACAAGTCATAGTTTGGGAGATAATAATTGCAAAACATATCTGATGAGGAACTTGTATCTAAAATCTATAAAGAACTCTTACAATTAAATAATTAGAGGCTGTTTCAGAATGAAGCCAAATATCTTTCCCAGCCACTGGCTGCCAGAAACTCATTGAAATGATCACCATACCTTTTATGAGAACTGTATGGCCACAGATGTTGGTGGTGAAGAACAGAAGGGTTATGTGGTTCAGATCAGTAGAGGTAACGACAAACAAGGTCTTCCTATGAAGCAGGATGTCTTGACCCATGGCTGTGTCCACCTGCTAACTGAGTAAGGGGCATTCTTGTGATAGACCAAGGAGGACTGGAGAAAGAAAGTACAAATCTGTTTGGGGTTGCATTGCAGTTAACGAAAGTACAAATCTGTTTGGGAATGCATTATAGTTACAAATCTGTTTGGGGTTGCATTGTAGTTCTCAACTTGGTCACTGTAAAAAATGGGAGAAAGATACTCCTGGTCTCACTGATACTATTGTGCCTTGTCATCTGGGGCCCAAAAAAGCTAATAGAATCTCAAACTTTTCAATCTCTCTAAAGAAGATGTCTGCCAATATGCTGTGAAAAAGCCCCTTAAACAGAAACTGAGGACCAAAGCACTCAAGATTCAGCATCTTGTTACTCCACTCAGTAAAAACATTGCCATATTGCTCCAAAGAAACAACAAACTAAGAAAAATAAGGAAGAGGCTGTAGAATATGCTAAACTTTTGGCCAAGAGAATAAAAGAGACCAAAGAAAAATGCCAGGAACAGACTGCCAGGAAACTGTCTTCTGTGAGAGTTTCTACCTAAGTCCAGTAAAAAAAAAAAAAAAAAAAAAAAAAAAAAAAAAAAAAAAAAAAAAAAAAAAAAAAAAAAAAAAGAACTGAGCAAAAGTTCTGAACAGAGACTTCACCAAAGAAGATATACTGATAGTGAATAAACAAGAAAAAATGTTAAACATCAATTTAGGGATATGCAGACTGAAATGATGATACCATTTTACATATATTACAATGGCTAAAATCCAAAAAACTTACAATACCAAATTCTGCAAGGATGCCAAACAGCAGGAACTCTCATTTGTGGAAATGCAAAGTGGCACAGCCACTCTTCAAGGCAATTTGACAGTCTCACAAAACTAAGCATAGTCTCTTACCATATGATCCAGCAATCATACTACTAGGTATTTACCCAACTAATTTACAGATTCATGTTCACATAAGAATTTAGATGTGACTGTTTACAGCAGCTTTATTCGTAACTGCTAAAATTTTGAAGCATCCAAGATGCCCTTCAGTAAGTGTGTGGATAAATAAACTGGTACAGCCATGCAATGGAATATTATTCAGTGATATAAAGAAATGAGCTATCAAATTCACACACCCACCCACCCACACCCATCCACACACACACAAAATGGGTCAATCTTAAATGTTTATTGCTAAGTGAAATAAGCCAGTCTAATTGTTTGACATTCTGGAAAAGGTAAAATTACAGAGACAGTAAACCACTGATTGCCAGTAGTTTAGGGTGGAGAAAGGTGGATTTTTTAGTGTGGTAAAACTATTCTGTATGATACCTTAATGGTGAATACAAGACATTAAGCATGTGTCAATTCCTATAGAACTTTATAACACAAAGAATAAACCTCAATGTATGCAAATTAAAAAAAATTATTTAGAAGGTCAGGGAATGCAGAATATGACAAGAGTCCAAATGCATTACAAATGTATAAAACCACCTTACTGAAGGAAGTGTAAGAATAAAGTGCTACTTTTGGAAATGAGTGGTCTGTAAGACTAAAGACAAAAGGAACACAAGCATTGTACTCTAGCTGATTAAGTTGTTTCCCATGAGAATACAGGTTAATAATTCTGAAACCACCATACAAGTATACTGGAATTGAAATTAGGTAATTTGATGGCTGATGATAGGAGCCAGGTTTCTCACTGTTGGAAGGGAAGTTTATAGGTAAACAAGGGAAGGGAGCTAGAAAGATCCATGTAATCGATGTGGTTTGGAGACATCAATAATACTCATGTGTAGCTTAATATGGACACAGATGGTTACACATAGAAATATTCAAAGATATTAGTATATAATATAAACACATATATCTCATGCTCTGTCAGCTGAAGGGGTTCAGAAGCAAAGTGTCCCATTGGCAACAAGCACACTCAGGGCCCAGATCTTTGTTTTTCCAACAAAAGGAACCAAGGCTTCAGAGAAATCGCTGATTCTAAGTCTGGAGCAGGAATACAGAAGATGAGCATGAAACATCTTGTAATTTCAGAAAGTAAGAAAGTGTACATGCACATGTATGTTCACACACAGACACACACATTGCAAGAAGTATGTCAAAGGAGCCAACTGAAAGAGCTCCCAAAGGCCAAAGCTGGAACAATTTGTACAATAAAGTAGTACTAAGTTATAACCCAAAGCATAAAAAAAAAATCCATGAGATAAACAGATGATTAAATAAATACGTGGGGAAACAAGGCAAATCTCTCATGCAGAAAGATTCCAAGTAATTTATGTGGATATTTTGCTCTCAAAGAAGCGGAACATATCGCCCCACCCTTAGGTGTATGCTGCGTATAGTGACTTTCTAAATAGTACAGTATAGAAAGGGAAAAAAAATAACTTCACAGTGGAGAAACCTGACAAACATTACTTCATGCCAGAGAATCAAGGTTAACATCAACAGTGATTAAGTCATGTGGATAGTATGTACCCTTAATATGTGACGAAAATGGCACATTATCTGCTGTCTTCCTCCCAAAACATTACCACAGTCTAATTGTGAGAAAAACATCAGACAAAGCCCAGTTGACATTCTACAAAAAAACTGACTAGTAATCCTCAAAACTGTCAAGAGGATCAAAAAACAAAGAATGTCCGAGAAACTATCACAACCATGAGGTGCCTAAGGAGACAAGACTACTCAGTGTAATGTGGTATCCTGGATGGGATCTTGGAACAGAAAAAGCATATTAGGGAAAAACTGAGGAAATGTGAAAAATGTATAGATTTCAGGTAATAATAATGTATAACAGTGTTCATTAATCATGACAAATATACTAATGTAAGATGTAATAATAGAGAAACTGGGTATGGGGTATATGGGAACTCTAATATCTGTGTAATAATTCTGTAAATCAAAAACGTCTAAATAAAAAGATTATTTTAAAAAATAAAATCAAAGCATTGAAAAATAAAGTTTAGAAAATATTCTAGAAACTAAAACAAAAAGAGAAGGATGGAGGAATAGGAGAAAAGATTGGAAAGTTAGAGAATCAATCTAATAAGGTCCAATATTCAAATAACAAAGTCCAGAAAGAAAGTACAGAGGAAAAAAAGAAAGAAAATGTCAAGTTAAAAATCCCCCAGAACTGAAGGATGTGGTCGCCCGGTGGAAAGAGCCAATTTAGGGCCCAACACAATGAATGAAAAATCCTTATCAAGCCACATCATTGTGAAATTTCAGAATACCTGAGTGGTTTAAACAGGAAGATCAAAGCATTTCATACTGCAATCTGCATCCCCCACCTTTCCTTTCCCCAACACTTCTGACCACTCCATCCCATCCTGCTCTCCTTTTTCTCTTTCTAAAGCACTTATTTACTTTACAACCTTCTAACATTTCGTATAATGTATTTATTACATTTGTTGTTTACCATCTCGAACAACTCCCTCTGCGAATTTAAGTTCTATGAGGGTAGGGATCTTATATTTTGTTCACCTATATATTCAAAGTATCTTGACCAATACCTGTCACATTAAAAAATGCTTAATACTTAGTTAATTAATATAGTTAATAAATATAAAAGCTTTCAGAGAGAAATAACAGGTCATATATTAAGGACTGGTTATCATTCTGGAATTAGACTTTTGACAGCAACACTAGAACTAGAAAACAATGGAACCATGCCTCCAAAATTCTAAAAGTAAATTATTTACAACTATATTCAGCTATCAATAAAGTGTGAAGGTGAAGACAGAATAAAGAAACGTGTAGACATGCAAGAACCCCAAAAATTTGCCTCCCATTCAGTTTTTCTCAGGAAGATATTAAAAGATGTACTCTACTAACACAAGGGAGACACCAAGAAAGAGGAAGACTCAAGAGAACACAAGAGAAAGACAAACTGAATTCACAACACAAGAGAAAGACAAACTGAATTCACAGAAGATCATAACGACAAGGGAAAAAGCTGTGCAACAGGCCTGGAAAGTAATCCATCAAGATGGACATAGGGTGATACAATTATAGGAAAGATGTTGCAAAACAAACAAAACAAACAGATTATCTGATTTATTGAATCACACAAAAAAAGATTTGTATATTTTGTCTGAAGGGTTGTTAACAGATTAAATAAAAGATACAAAAGATACATTAAAAAGATATAAAATACATAAGATACATGAAAGATTGATATATAAAAGAACTACTAATTGTTATCCCTAGGAAAACAAAAAATCAATTGAGAAAGGAACTATCATCACAATATACTACCAGGCTCAGGTGTACACGATATTCACATTGTTAAATGATAACAATACTAAAAATTACTTAACTGAAAATTAACATGTAACTAATTCATGAACATAGGGAAGAAGCACTGCAATGCAGTATTTAAAGGTGAAGGCTGGTGTAACAAACCTAAATTCCCATTTTCTATAATAGAAAATTGGTAAACACTATCTAAAACTGGTAAGATGGAGGCATGCAGAGGAGAATGCAATATATGCAAGCATGTTATTTAAAAAATTAGAGGTGAAAAAGAATTGACTCTTGAACAGCTTTTCTCAATAAGGATTCTGTGAGAAAATGCCCTTAATGCCCTAAGGCATCCACTTTATGTAATAAATTAACTTCTCTCCTATCCTCTAAAGTATTACTAGTTATATATCATCCCTGGGGGAATGGAGAAAATATTCAAATCATTTTCTGTGTTTTGGGATTCCAATGAGGAATGATGATTGAGAAAGGCTGCTTCTGGAGAAAGGAATTCAGGGGAGAGAAGGACTGGAGCAGAGGATTACTAATTTTCATTTTAAGTCTTATAGTGTTATTTAATTTTTTAAATTATGTACAGGCATCACTTTGATAAACATAAACATTACATTAAAAATATAATAGTAAAACGTAATAAAGGAACTCTGAATATAGAATTATAAAAAAAAGCACAGCAGCTTTCTCATTACAGAAAGCAAAAAAATTTTTCTTAAAAAATTACAGTATTCAATAAATACTATTTGTGAAATATATATAGCAATGTACTAAGCATTGTTATTTGATTTGCCTAAAAAGATACAAAAAGGGTAAGATAATCCAACAATTTGTAAAAGGTATGATAATGCAAATACTGTACACTGATACCTTTTAACATGAAATTTTATTAAGCTGTACATACTTCCCATTTCAATCCAAGATACATATACTGTACCAGTAATCTACCATGTACAGTAGAAGATACAAAAGAAATATGAGATACTCCCTATTTTAAGCAAGTTTTAAGTAATGTGTTTACTCACTTGGCCATTTATGTACTCTCAAATTTATAAACAAATATTTACAATAGTTACAAAAAATCATTTTTAAAAATCTCTTCATGATTTAAAAAAATTGGCAGCAACATGGAAAATTAATCAGAAAAGCAGAAAAGCCAATAGTAAAGAAATTCTAAAATGTTTAAGGTGAAAAATGATGAGGGCCTGAACTAAGTGCAGTGTAGATAGAAAGGAGAGAGATACAAAAGTCACTAAAGAATAGACACCATTGGAGAGTGAAACCAAGAAAGAACTCTAGAATTACTGCCAGGTTTCTACTGTGTGTGACTGTGTACAGCATATACTGACCAAGACAGGCAATAATACAAAGAGGAGCAAGACTGAGGAAAAATTTGAGTTCACATTTGTCCTGTTGTTTGATGTATCTTGAGAACATGTTGGGGGAGATGTCCAACAGGCAGCAGGAGAGAAGTCTGAGATAAAAAAATTGGAAATTGGCAGCACACAGTTGTTAATGGATGAAATCACCTAGGTAGAGAATATAGAAGAGGAGAGGAGCCGGATATCATATAACTAAAGGTCAAAATTAGTGTCCCTAACGCCACTCTAGATAAAACTTTTCCCAGAGTTATATGTATTTCTATACAAAAATATCCAAAATATAATGTTAAATGACAAAAAAATCAAGTTGTAAAACATCATGCTTAGTACAAACCCATTTTTACAGATAAGATATATATATTTAAAAAAAGTATTAGCAAAGGCACAGAAAAGAAATATAGAGGAGCGAATGACAAAGTTAATAGTATTTATCTGAGACTATGTAGCCTTTCACATCTACATTATATGTCTCTATAGTATTTTACTTTTTTTCTTACAGAAAATATAATACTTTTGTAAAGAAGAAAAAGATAATTTTGTCCTTTCATATAAAAATTATAGCATGTATCCTTACAATAAAAAAGATAAAAATCTGTTAAAAAACACTTGGACATTGGACTATAAAAGGGAAAGTAATATGAACAAACAACTAGTTACTATCAAAATAATGCAAATTAGAACATACCATTTGTTGCCTACTAAATCAGAACATAATTTTTTAATAATAAACATACTCAATGGTGGTAAGAACGTGATAAAAAGAGCTTATCTCAGACACAGTGATAGAAGTAAACTGGTATTCTCTTTCGGGGAAACAATATGACAATATGTATCAATAGCCTCAAAAAGATTCCTAACAATTCTTTTTAAAATTTTAAGAAAACAGTCCAAAACAGCTGAAAACGTGCAAAGATATCTCACCAAATCATTAAGTAAAACAATCTAAACACCAGCATTAGGACACAGCAGATTATGCAGGCATCAAAAGTAATGTTCATGTCTATCAAAACTTTAAAAAGTACATACTCTATGACCTAGCAATTCTACTTCTAGAGAAATACTAGCAGTTGTCCCCAAGAACACATCACAAAGAAATAACAATGTTGCAATGTTTATAATAGTGTTAACTTGCAAAGAACCTAACAGCCCTTAAACAAGAATGATTATATGACTTTCTCAAATGGGGTCTGAGGTTCCTTGGAAGTTCCCAAGAGCTTTTTAGGGGGTCTGTGACGTCCTTCCTTTTCCAAATATCTATCTGTGCAAGGCTGAATTTTCTTAATACACTTCAGCCTAAACAAGATAGCACACCACAGTGAACAGAGAATCAAATATGAGAACCAGCAGTCTCCTATAAAGCCAGACATTAAAGTGATTTGCAAAAATGTAAAACAACGCCACCCTTCTCACTACATTTTTAAAAGAAAATTTGGTTATTTTTCAATAATATTTAATACAGAATGGCTTTATTATTATTTTTAATGAACAAATCTTGAGTTTTAATTTCTAAAATGGTAAATATACTGCATTAGAAAACAAAAACTTTTAGTCTCTAATAATTTTTAAGAGGGTAAAATCCCTAGACCCATTTGGTTAAATAAACTGCAATACCATCACATTATGTAACATGATAGGAAATGATAATTAAATGGGAATTTAGCTTTATAATGTAACCGTTTCAAAAGATATTTTGCTCATGCACTACTTATGCAATCAAAAAATCATAAATTTGTTTGTTTTTTAACATATGGGAAAATACTTAAAAATGTAATTTTAAGAAAACAGGTAATTCAACTGTATATAAAAATCTCAACTAAGAAAATACCATAGGAAAAAAGTTTGGAAGGTAAAAAGTCAAAATATTAACTGTGGTTGATTACCTTTAAATAATGGAATTATAGTTGATTATTTTCCTTATTCATTATTATATTTATATTTTTGACACTAGGCATGCAGTGTAATATCTAGAGGAGAAAAAAGGAAGAAATTAGGTGAAAAAATTATGTAAGACGTCTAGATCAAACTATTAAACTTCTACCAATTCAAAAGACGACAAGCTCAAAATAATTAAAGAACCTAATTTGACCGGCAAATTGCCTATTTTGTTAAAGAAAACTTTAATTTATCAAATTTATGGGCTGGTTTCCAGAAGAGTCTAACAGTAACACTCTTACTCTGGAAAATAGTACTTTGTTATCGCGGTAAAACAAATAACTTGCTATTTTAAAAGTTAGGTTATCTTTTAGAATTTTTCAAAGGTACCAAAGAAAAAGGTAGTAGGGAAGGAACAGCACCGCATCCTTCTGGTCTGAGTGATGAGAAAACGCATCGGTGTGAGAACGGGCTTTACGAGAGCACCCGCGGCGATGACAGATTCACAGGCGGGGGCCGAGTCCTTCCTGAGCAGAGGCTACTACTGCGCGAAAACGACAGTCCCCTCCAGCACGCGCAGCCCCTCCCCGGCGGGACTGACGCCCCCGGGGGCGCTTCCCCCGTCACTCGCCGCGGCCCCGGGGGCGCTCCGCCGGCAGTGCCAAGCACTCCAGGCGGCCCGAGTAGGTGAGACTCAGGAAACCGCTCCCTGATCCTGGCCTGATCCTGCCTTTGCAGCTTTACTGAAGGGACAAGAGGTTTGAGGGTCGTCACGCCCTGGCCAGCTCAGGGGGTTCGGAAAAGAAACGGGCCAGGGGCTCCAGCTCGGTCCCGGGAGGAAGAGGGCCAGACCCAGAGCGTAGGGCAAGGCGTCCAGTGGCCACCCCGTCCCCTCCGTGAGGGCAGCAGGGGTGGGGAGAGGCCAAGATGCCTATTACAAGGGGCTCTTACCTCCCCACACTCCTGCGGGGGTCTCTGGGGACTCGACACAACGCCGAGCTGAAGAATGAAAGGCTACCCGGGCCGGGAGTCCCCGGAACGCGCGACGTCCGCTCCAGGTTAGTTTCCCCGACACGGGAGCGAGCGGACCGCGCAGGCGCACGGGCGGCTTTCCTTCGGCTCTCACGCCGCCTCCCTCCGCGTCCGCGGCCTCCCGGGCGCGGGGCGCCTGCGCGCTGCGACGCAGGCTCTGAGCCGGGGGCACCGGGTTCTTAAAGGAAATAGTTGAGAAAGTTCTAGGGTTAGGAGGACGGCTGAAGATCGGCCTTGGATCTGGACTCGGTTTCCCACTAGATGCTTTGGAACCGGGATCCGGAGGTGATCTGCATCAGTGGCTGGCTTCCTTTCTTTCACTGACCTAGATGCAACTCCCCCCGCCCCCAGCCTCTTGCGACCTCGGAGCCGGCCGCAGAGTTCTGGCCTGTACCGGACACACCCTCCTGCCGGACTGCGAACCCAGCCTCGCTCTCCGCGCTGCTGTCCTGGGAAAGCTAACTTTTTACTTCAAACTTGTTTCGCAACCTTCTCCTTCCTCTGACGGCAGCTTCTAACCCATCCCAAGCTTCAGGCCCTCCAGCTGAGTGGCCATTACCATCGGCTCTGTCCTTCCCTCTCTTTGCTTTAGTTCTGCTTTTCTAACAGTGGCCACAAGAACAGCTGCCTCCCTTGTCTAAAAACAAATGCTAACTAATCTGTTGGCGGAAAAAAAAAGTGTCACTTATGTGATGCATATTTATGCTTGCTGAGCTTTACTATTTTTACCACAAGTTTCCATTAAATTTAAATGCGGGAAGAAGAAACATCTCTGTGGGATGTCAGGGTATCATTACCGGCTGTAGGGAAAGAATCCATCAGTTGTTAAAAGGTTTTACCAATCCTGATTTCATACTGGTCTTCCAGAAATTTCAATAGTTATAACATTGCGGGAGTATTTCAGTCAGATGTGTTTTAAAGTGAAAGATTGGATAATCGGAGATCAAATCCTAAATCTGCAATTTACGACTGTAGTTTTTGATCTTTCAAAGATAGTTGATCTTGATTTTCTTTCTCTAATCTTGGTTTTCTTGAACTCTGAAATGGAAGTATGTGGTTTTAGTTAAACAGCGAAACTTTTGATTGCTTTAATTTATTGAACAGCTGCTTGTGACAGGCATGTAAGATGCTTTGCTTATCTCATTTAATCTTAAATAAGAATAATTCTACATGTACAGTATACAGTTTTTCTACTATGTGTTAGATGTGCACATATAAATAAAATGGGGTCACTGCCTTTATGGAACCACAGTCTAATAGCAGAAGCTCATATATACAAGTGCATATTTAGGATAAAAGTATATGGTACAGTTTAAGGACAAACAATAGAAATAGAAAACACTAAGACCTTAAATAGATAAATGGGAAACGCATATACATAAATGGTCAATTCACAAAATAGGGAATTTAAATGCGTACTGCATATTTAGCTAATGTTCAAACTCAATAATGAAATGATGACTAAAGATATTATTTCCCATGGATCTAATTAGCCAGTTAGTTTAAAATATTAACTCCATTGGTGGAAGGTAGAGTGAAATAAGCACTCATATATCCTATTGGGGATCTAAATTAGGACAAAGATTTTGGAAAGTTATTTGTCAAAGTATTTTAAGTGTTCGCATGACTAATTCAATAATTTTCTTTCTGGAAATTATAAGGAGATATTCCAGAAAACAACGATGTATGGCATAGCATTAAGAAAAGCAAATAAGGTACCCAAAATGCAAATATCTTTCATATACAAATGCAATTGTACTTTGTATTACATTTATTTGTGTATGGGTGTTTCCTTTGTGCAGTGCATTATGCTAAGAGTCGTAAGGATTATAAGGATGGATAATTCCTGATTTTTGCCCTGAAGTTCACAATCTACTGTGTCATTTTTTTATTTACTAGCATAAATAGTTGAGAAATTGCTGTAATATAAGATTACAAATCTTTCTGTAGATTCTGGGTCAGTAAGGCTTTTTATGATGTTTTTTGTTGAGTGGAATAAAGAAGTCTGCATATCAAATGCGGTGTCAAAGAGTCCTTGGAAAGTTTGAGTAATAATTGCTTTAAAATTCCATGTATCATCTTTAACCTCTAAAAATCCAATTTAAAACTAAATGGTTTCTGGATTTGAAATCATCTCGATTGTAACATACTCGGCTAATTTATTCTTTAGACTAGTTATTGCTTTGAATCATCAGCAGTTTATTATTTTGAAGGGTAACCAGAATCCTGATTTTAAGAGGCTTAAATTCCACAGTAATATGAACTTCCAAAGCTGTTCCCTTTTTATAAGTAATCCGGGTGGAGAAAATACCAGAAGCAAATGAATATAACTATTACAATTATTCATTTGTTTCATGACTAGTCTTATACCAACAAGCAATTTTAGAACTAAGGACTCATTGCTCTAAAACACAGAATGTGACCTGAAACTTTTAGTTAACCATTAGTATTTAAGTGCTACATAATCATGTTAAAAACATGCATGTTATGAAAAAAAAAAGAGCTAAAAACATCTTTTTAAAAAATTGTCTGCTGGTCAGGGCCAGTTAGATAAGCTATTTGGAGCAATGTTACTAATGAAGAAATGGTTATAATTTGGGTGACCATGAAAGCTAGTTTTTTTAAATGCATAGAAAAGTTTTGAAGGAATCCACTAAAATATTAATTGTGATTGTCTTTTAAAGGTGATATTTTGAGAGATTTCTCCCCTTTCTAGTTTTCCATATTTTCCAAGTTTTTTATAATAACATATTATTTTAATAATCCAAGATGGAAAGTGGAACACTTTCTTCAAAAAGTATTGCTGAATTCTTAATGGAGTAAGCCAATTAACTTACATTCATTATGCAATCTCTGCATACAATATATTGCATGACTGTGAGCCATAAGAGAGAAATAACTTATGTCTGGATACTGTCTTGGAGGTGGCAACAAGATACAGTCATTCCTAGGGGTCAAGGCTGATAGAACTTTAACATCATGACACGGGTTCTCTTAGAGAGGAAGTTATTAGAATTCTTTGCCAAATATTTCCTGTTCTCCTCTCTTCTGGGCAGAAGATGGCAATGTACTTCCTGGCCTTCTTGTGTTTAAATTACGGCCATGTGATTGATTCAGGAAAATGCATTGTGAACGTGACAAATGTCATTTCTAAACTGGATTCTTAACTCACCCATGTGAAACACTTCAGAGCCTGCAGGAAAACAATAGTCAAGACTTGATATTGTGGCTGCTCCATCAGTTTGAGTCCTTGAGGGATTCCAATGAACAGAGCACTTCTAGAACAAGAAATAGACCTTGTTATATGCCACTGAGATTTTTTGAGTGATTTATTACTGCAAAAAAACTTAGCCTGTCATGGTAGGTAAACTTCGTTTTATGCCTCAGATTTGGGGGTGGCCATTCTGCCTTATACACTGAGGCAATGCCTCAAGGAGGCTATCTGCAAGCAATATTGTTTCCTAATGTGTTTTTCCTTCACAAGGGATTTACTCTCAGCTTCAACACTAACTACTCATGGTCACATAACTTATTTTATCTATAGACTTACCCACTCTACTCTTACCCCCAAAGTTGGATTATTTGAGGTAAATTTCATGTATTTACCATGTATATTTAAAAAATAAGCACTTTATAAAGTAAAAATAGTAATACAATGAACTTCCTCGTAGTCAATAACATCACTCAGCTTCAAAATGAACAATCTTGTTTCTTCCATGCCCTTATCCACCATGTTATTTTGAAGTAAATTCCATGTGTCATACCATTTTATTCATAAATACTTCAATATGTATCTTTAAAGAAAGTAGCTCTTTACAAAAACGTAGCAGTACCATTATCACATCTGAAAAATTTAACAGTGTTACTTCGATAATGCTAAATATTTAGGCACTGTGCTCATATTTCCAATTGTTTCAGAAATGTTATAGTTTTACAGCAGTACAAGGGAATTAAAATTCAAGTGAGGACATCGGGTTGAGATTGGTTGATATCAATAATGTTGCCTCTTTTTCATTCCTTTTAATTTCATTTTTGATAAATGATGTCTTTGGCCTGTAGAATTTTTAATATTTGGATTTTTCTGCACCTACCATTCTATAGTATCTTTTAACATGTATCTCTTGCCCCTATGTTTCCTGTAAACTTTTAGCTAGATCTAGAGGCTTAGTTTGATACCACATCAGTTTTTTGACAGGGCTACTTCATAAGTGGTACAGTGGTCTGATCTTTTACTTTACTGACAGTTTTCAGAAGAATGAGTTGATTCTTTTGTATCCTCTAAATGAGACCAATGGTGGGGGAGAGGTTAATATATATATATAAATTAAATGTATGTATATGTATGCATATATGTATATGCTACACCAGTTCTCCAATTTATTTTGAGTACTTTTGTAAGCAAATTTAAGCATTTTCACTATTGTTAATCCTGATGTTTAATACCATAATAAACCTGTGTCATATCCATTACCATAATAATATTAAAAATATTTAAATAGTCAAAAGAATCATAATTTATTTTAAATCAGATTAGGATTTACTTATAATTCTAAAATTAGATTTCTACTTTTTTTTCTATCAGACCATAAAACAGATCAATAAGAAAAGTTTTTCAAAACTATTATTTTTATATATCTAAGGATAATCACAACTGAATTCATCTACAAAAATTTCAAAGATATAGGTATATTAGTAAACAGTACCATTAATATTATGTTTGGAGCTGACATAAGGAAACTCATCAGAGCTCAAATGTGTTAAGATGGAATTGACAGTATCATTTTATAGAGAGAATAACTAACTGTTAGTGATCTAATTCCCTGTCAGCATGTAAACTGGAGCCAGAAGGAGAACTGAAATTCAAATCAGAGAAGTGAAATTAATGATTTTATTTGTTAGTTGAATAATGAAATTTTGAAAGAGCAAGCTCAAAACAAAAAGGTTAACATCCTTTCTGAGTTACGTATGTTTAACATTATGCATAATTAGGAGAAAAAATGAACTGGGGTTGTCATCTCCTTTTCTTATGTATATTCAAGAAAAGATCACATTTTCAAACATTGAGAGAAAGAGTTTTAGCTTTCTTCAACTGAAGAGAAGATAAGGAACCCACCACCGAGTGGCATGCAGTGACCCTGTCTGGACCTTGGCAATGAGAGGCAGTCTGAAGCCAGTAGGAAGGTCCCCTGTGAGATGTATCTCTGAGCCTTTCTGATCTTCAGTGCCCACTAACTAGGCTTCAGAGCTCCACAGCAGCATTCTGCAGTCGACAAAACAATGGTAAAGATGGCAACCATGGAAAACAAAGGATAGCCCAACCTCCTTATTATAGAATCCCAGGATAGTTGCAGGATCCCACCGAGAAAAAGAAGGGAGTCCCAGAAATGAATGATTAGTTGAATTTTCCTTCCAACCTCAGGATTACATCATTTAGAAAATAATGGAATGTGATATTCCTTGTATCCTGGCATTGTGAAACAAATTCATGTCTATTATATATAGTTTTGTAATGGTGATCTCTCAATAAAAGGTGTATAAATAGAATGGAAATCTTTTATTGTGAGAGATGATGTTTTTATCAGCTTTTTAAAAGTAACAGACTTGTTAGTTCAAAAGTGAATTTTCTTATATAAAATTTCTCTGACTTCTTCAAATTAAGAAAAAGAAATAGAGATTACCAGAATCTTTTCTGCATACTTTACAATTTGCTTTAATATTAAAAACAAAAACAATAGAACCTTATGGACTCAGATGTATTTACAGTTAAGATATATATATATATATATATATATGTATATATATGTATGTATATAACATTATTATTTATATACACAGTTAAACAGGTTCAGAGAAAGTATAAAAGTGTGCACTAAATCATTAACTGCCTCATTTTTCCTCTTGAAGGAAGGCTTTGCAAAAGCGTTTGCTGTGGTTGACCAGTTATGTACAAGGAGACTGGATGAAACCACATTTTCTCACGTGGTATTTTCTCCCTATTTTCGTCATTTAGCCATTTCCTTCCTAGTATCAAGGACTCCTGGACAGGATCCCTCGTCCTAAATTAATGCTATTATTTTTCCTAAATAGAATTTTCTTCAGTGACTTTTCATATGTTTTCAATTCAATGATGGCTTGTCATTTCTATCACAATCTGGGCTTTTCTTGCTGTTCTTCCATCTATTAGTTAAATTTAAATTTGGCTAAGGGTATTAGTAGCCCCCCAAATATCAGAAGCTTAAACCAGAAGCTTCTTTTTCTTTGGCATCAACATCTAGATACAGGTGGACTAAGGCTGCCATGGAACTCTGTTTTATGAAATCAACACAGACTGTAGATGCTTCTAGTTTTTAACTCTATCATCTGTAGCTTCTATTCTCAAGGTCACCTGATGTTCCAAGATAGCTACTTCAGGTTCAGTAATCATGTCCACAATACAACCAGCAAGGAAAAAAGAGACATAGTGGGTCAAAGTGTTCATGTAAGCTGTTCCTTAAAGAAGTGTCTCTGAAGCTGCTACAGGATACCCTTCCTTATATATGTTGGTCAGAACTTATTATCCTGGTCACATATAATTGCAAGGAAGACTGGGGAACTGTCTTTATTTGGGGAGGCCCTTGCCCAACTGAAAATTCTAATGGGGGAATGGATATTGGGAAGAAATAGTTTCTGCCATACTCTGTTTGAACCATGGTGCCATTGGAAGTGCCCTTGTTGCAAGAATACAATATGATTTTATCAAATAGCATGGACCTGAGCAGGCTCTGCCTGGTTATTGCAACTTCAGAAGAAAGACTAACTTTCAGTCTCACTAAAACATACTATTAATGATTACATGGTCAGCGTACAATCTTCACCTTCAAAGTCAAATACAAAAACCCTCCCTCCACCCCCGAATCTCTTTCTTCCCCTCCCTAGTATGTTTTTAGGAAGAGTGCTGTCGCTGACTCATTTCCTCACCATCTTTATTTATCTTCAATCTTCTCCAGAATGGCTTGTCCCTAATTCACTGTTCTTGCTAAGGCCAATAGCGACCCCCATGAAACTAATCAGGTGTTTTTCTGTCTTCCTTGGCTTCTCAGCATCTGATAAGGAAACTTCTTTCTTGAAACTCTCTTTTCCATTGGGTTCCATAACACAACA
>PVKZ01000741.1:579581-626182 GCA_004027375.1 Macroglossus sobrinus
AGCCAATAAGATCGTGCCAAACACCCGTCCACCTAGGAGACCTGCCCCCCTTTGTCTCCACTGTATAAATTCATTTGTTTGAAAAATAAACTTAGAGGCTTGATCAGAACTTTGTCTTGCCTCCGCTCCTTTTTCTCGCCCATTTTCTTTCAGGTTGGATCCTCCTCGCCGCCCCCACGAATAACTAGGTCCCGCGGGTTGGGGCACAACACTCTTTCAGAAGCTCCTTGTAAATTTCTTTTGTAAGCTTCTCCTCTATCATAACAAAATGATGGATTTCCTAAGAGCTCAGTTTTAAATCCTTCTCCACTACTATGCATAGATGAATTCATTTATCTCTGAATTATCAATTATCACCATGTGCTGAAGATTCCTAAAATTACATCTGTAATTTGATTCTTATTCTGTTTTTCAGTATTTTTTTTTTTCTGTCAATGCCTGAGCAAGCAGTTGACTAACTTGTCTTTGATTAGCCGAAGCTGCTTTTTTATTATCCATCTGAAGGCACAGAAATTTTTTAAAATGTATGTGCTTCTCAGTAAACCACAGACTCTATAGCTATATTAGGAGAAACGATATTATTACAGTTTATCATCGTAATGTTTAGTCTTTCATTCTTTAAACCGATATAAATAATTAGGTATCTACTGTTTCTCAGATACATTCCTTACATATTATTGAGGATTAAAAAAATCCCTAGAGACGATGTCTCTTTTATTGAGAATTTTAATATATGTATCATATATATAAATATGCACAGATATTTACAACATATATATAATTATATGTGCACAAATAACTTTAACCCCTTCTAGGGATAAGTATAAGTTGATAGAAGTTTTTCTCTGCCTTAGTTTATTATTTATAAAATAAGGATAACAGTACCTATATCACAAGCTTATTGTAAAGATTAAATGACCAATTTAAATGGAAGTGTCTCAAAAGCTTTAAGAAGAATTCAATATTCCATAGATATCTTAATAAAACTGAGATCTTTTTGAGCTATCTCTCTCAGAGTTTCGTTCTCCATGGGACATTATTGGCCTTTGTATACATTTGTTTTAAAATTCTTTTTAGACCAAGATGATTGATATGGGTGTTCTGGTATGGAACACTGACATAGCAAGTCAATTTAAGAGGTAATTCAAATCTACTTTTTAAGGAGAATTCCTGGTTTTGCCTACTGATACTTATTTGTATGACCTACTTATATGCAGACACAAGGTCTTCTATTCTACTATGTCCATTCCCAATCAGAATCTATCTGCTTTCCAAAGCTTGTGGCTCTGCCTTCATCAGCTACACAGAATACTAGCATTCCTGGGTTCTCCATAGAGTTTATTTTTTGAATTTTCTGCTGTTGAACTTGTATCAAAAACTTTGCTGAGAAAAATAGTTTTTAAGGAATCATTTAAGGTAATTTTTTTCCCCTTAGATTAAAGTAGATTCTGAGAAGGCATACTTGAACTATATTACTTAGCCCATTGCAAAATCACCAATATTGAACTTAGTTTTAATGTTATACTCTCAGCTTCTATCAAAGTAATTAAAAGAAAAATGTGTTCTTATTTTTGTTACCAAGCTAAACAAGGACATTTTATTATTCAGTGAGGTCATTTTATTGCCCAGTGCTCTTTGGGTCTCCTGTCAGAAATTGCTATTAGAATTTAAAGCCTGAAAAAGTGATGCATATCCTGAGGAACAGTATGCTTCCTTTCTGAAAGTTATGAAAATTGTCTTGGTTTTAACCTGTTTTGGTTTGGTCCTGACTGCCAGGAAGTTAAATTTGCCAGGCAAATCAAATGATTAACCACACTAAGTACACAAGCATTATGATCATTTTTTACCTTCTTTCATGGTTGATTCTCTATTTCAATTTTAGTGTACCTAAACATATAGATGATAGACGATAAATAGATAGATAGATAGATAGATAGATCGATAGACAGACAGATCTTTAAGATAAGCCACATAAAATCTTTTAAGGAAAGACTTTCTTATTCTATGTTAATGTATTTGTTAATATTAAAGGAAATTTATCATTCCAGAGAGTCATTGTAATTACACAATATTGGAATTAGAGTTAAATAAACTTATTAAGATATTTAGAATTACCTTCTCAGAATTTGAATACTGTAATAACAAACATTTAAATATATTCCAAATTTCAATTTACTCTTTCTTGAAAATAAACAATGAATAGATTTAAATTGTGATATGATTTGCATTACTAATTTACACAAGGTAAATTCTATTGAATTAAGTAAATTAGAATTGGCTTTGTATATTGAAGACTTACAAAAACACAATCTCTAAAGAATATGAACTGCTTTGTTTAAATTGCAAAACCATTTCAATTATAATTTTATTCTCCCATGCTGTTTTATATTTTTCTTAGGAAATGCAATGCAAAAAAGCTTTGCCTCAAAAATTGCCTTAACATTTTGGTAGGTTTTTAAAGCTAAAAGTATTTTTAAAGAGGCTATTTTATTAAAATATTTTTAAATTAGACTTTGTGTTTTAAAACAGTTTTAGATTTACAGAAAAAACTGAGCAAAAAGTAAAGATTCCCTATACACTCCTTCTTCTCCTACCCATAATAGTACTATTTCATTTTTAATGAGAAGTTTTTAAAAAATATATATATTTTTTTAAAATTTTAAGCCAAGATTATTTTCTCTCACCCTTAAATGTTCCCTCCAGAATCTTGTACATTCAGTTTTGGCTAAATAAATTAGATAAATGAAACTGTGGGTTCCATTAAAATTATCAATATTATTTCTTTCTGAGGAATTCTCTTTAAATTATTTACGTCTTTTGTTACTTCACCCCCACCCTGACCTAAACCTAGTATTGTTTACATGAGGCAGTAGAGTATAAAACAGTTATTCTGCTGTAATTTGAAAAGTCCATTTCATTATTACAATAGGTCATTGACAATAGACCTTCAATGACCTCCTTTGTTATTGTATTCATAGATGCTCGTAGTTAAATGGATTACAATTGTTGAGTAAAACATTATAATCATAGCATTGCTTAAACTAAGCACAACTAAAATAAATATGATTAATAAAAAATATAAAAATTATACTTGATTATTGTTATTACAATATTTTAACACCTCCTTTAAGGTTCTAACTTATCTCTTCTGATTTTCTTTCTATACATTTTATCCATTTGTGCTGATTTTAGTGACTGATTTTTTTTCTTGATCAATTGTTGCTCAAAGGCAATTTGGAGAATATCTGCAATTATATAAATTCCTCTTTATCCTTTTTCAGAAGTTCCAAGTATATTCTTTTTCCCAACTAATTTTTTAACATCTGAACCACCTTTAAGTGTACAATTCGCTGCTATTAAATATATTCCATTGTTGTACAACCATCACTACCATCCATCTCCATAACTCTTTGCATCTTGTAAAACTGAAACTCTCTATCCTCATTCTCCCCAGTCCCTGGCAACAACCATTCTACTTTCTGTCTTTATGATTTTGACTATTCTAAGTACCTCATTTAAGTAAATCATATAGTATTTGTCTTTTTGTGACTGGCTTATTTCACTTAGCAAAATGTCCTCAGGTGCATCCATATTGTAATATATGTCAGCATTTTCTTCCTTCTTAAGGTTGAGTAATATTCCATTGTATGGATTACAGTATTTTGCTTATCCATTCATCCACCAGTGTACACTGCGTTGCTTCTATGTTTTAGCTGTTGTGAATAGTACTGCTATGAACTGGGTGTAATCCAAGTGTTTTTTTTTCTGTTTTTTTGTTTTGTTTTGTTTTGTTTTTGTCTGACTGCACTGGCTAGGACATCATGAATAATGTAGAGGAAAAGTGGTAATAGCAAGCATCCTTATCTTCATTTCAGATTTTAAGAGACTGCTTCTATTATTTACCACTTATAACTATTGACATTTTAGGTTAGATACCCTTTATGAGATTACAGCAATTCCCTTCTTAGTTTACTAAAAGTTTTTGTCTTGCTTTGAGTTCTCTCAAATACATTTTGCATATCTATTGAGGGATGCAATGATTTTCCCTCTTAATTTAAGCACATGGTAAATTATATAATATTCTAATTGTACCATCCTTGTACTCCTGAAATAAAAACATGGTAATGTGCCGGAGCCCACCAGCTAAGATCGAATAGTTCCCAAGAAGGGGAGTAAGGATTGAGAAAAGAGAGAAAAAGAGAGAGACAGAGAGAGAGAGAGAGACAAAAGATAGAGTCGGGAGGGCTCACAGTGAATACTGTGGCGCTGAGTTTATTTAGCACAGCATATTTATACCCTTGACAATGCATGAAAAACAAAACCTACACATCTGTAAACAATTGCTTGACATTTACAAAAGTTCTCTCACCTGTTTTCCATTAAGCCAAAATTCCTCCATCTGCAACAGACTAGCCATTAAGCCAAACTTCCTCTATATGCACGGAGCCCGCCTGCTCTGCAAACTTCTAGCTTGCAGGCAACTTTAACCCTGTCTGTAGGGCCTTCAGTTGTAGGGCATTCGTAAGAATGGCTCCCAACAGTAATGATAATTATTTATTGTTTTGTTATATAAATACAGATTTGGTTTGCTAATATCTTATTTAAGATTATCACATTTATACTCATGAGTGATACTGATCTATACATTCTTCTCTATTGTCTTTAGTTTGGATATCAAGGTGGTACTGGATATCAAAATGATATGAGAAGCTTTCTTTTTCTATAGAACTCAATACATAAGGTTGAGATTATCTAATTCTTAAATATCCATAAAAGCACCCATAAAACCATGTTGGCCTAGATCAGAGTTCCTCAACCTTTACACTGTTCTTTATTGTGGGGACTATTCCATGCATTGTAGGATGTTTAGTAGCATCTCTGGCCTCTGCCAACGATACCCCTAGTTGTCCTAGTTATGACAACCAAAAATGTCTTCTAACATTGCCAGATGTTCCCCGGGAATAAAGAAAGGGTACAAATCATAACTGGTTGAGAACTACTGGCCTAGATTAACTTTATTTTTTTATCTTTTTTTAAAATTTTAAAAAGTTAGACATTTATACAATCCATGAAGTGATCCCCCGATTACTCTAGCACCCATCTGGCTCTACACACAACCATTACAATAATATTGACTATATACCCTATGCTATACTCTAAATCCTTGTGACTGTTTTGTAAATACTAATTTGTAATTCTTCATCCCTTCACTTTTTTCAACCAGCTCCCCAACTCTCCTCTCTGGCAATCACTAGTTTTTCTCTGTATTTCTGAGTCTGTTTTCATTTAGTTTGTTCATTTTTTTTTTTTGTTCCTTAGATTCCATAAAAGTGAAATTATATGATATTTATCTTTCTCTGTCTGACTGATTTCATTCAGCATAACCTCTAGGTCAATCCATGTCATTGCAAATGGTAGGATTTCCTATTTTTTAATAGCTAAGTAATATTCCATTGTATATATGTACCATAACTTCTTTATTTAATCATCTATTAATAGGCACTTAGGTTGCTTTCATATCTTGGCTATTGTGAATAGCACTGCTGTGAACTTGGTATAGTCCACGTATTTTTGGAAGAATGTTTACTAGAACAATTCTTGCCTGAATTCTGAGGCTGATAAGTAATTGTGGTCTCCTGGCCTCTAGTCTCTCCCAGGGCCTAACATTGTGCCTAAGGTAAGTGAGCTTTGACTTTTTATTCATATATACTGTGTGCAATTAACAATATGATGGAAGTGTGCATGGCCAGAACTTGGGAATTTGTAAGGAATTAATTTGAAGTGATTGTGGACTCAGATATTCTTGTGAAAATTATTGGTGTCTGCAGAAATTTTTCTCTTGAGCTGGTCAGTTTCCCCAAAGAGTGGTATACCAATCTCTTGGGATTGGGGAAAGGGTCAATGTCAGGGAACAAGTAAATCTTGGCTTCCATCTTTCTCAAAAACAAAGGAGGGAAAGAAGATGGGGTTACACCGTTCGATGTGTATGCTTTAACTTAAAAATTTCCCTGGTTTCAGTACTGATCTTCCTGCACTATGTAAAAAAATTAAACAAAAAATAAACAAAAATGTCAGTTTTAAAAAGAAAATTTTGAAAAGAAAATGTTCTTAAATTAAGCAGATCAAAAATCAAACTCTTGGTATCCTCCTAACCCTTCTTTTTTTTTTCAGTTTGCTCATCTTGTTAAATGGCAACTTTATCCTTCTGGTTGTTCAGGATAAACTTCCCCCCTTCACACTTACAATCAGTAAATCTTCTTGGTTCCATCTTCAATATATATCCACTTCTCACCATCTTGTGCAAACCACCATGATCTCTAGTCTACTGCAGATTGTTCCACTAACATTGATTTTTGATCTGTTGCCAACAAAGAATCTAGATTATCTGCTTGGGCTAGTAAGCCATTACTTGCCTTTGTTTTTCCTGCCATAGCTTTCTGTTTTGGACCTGAACACTGGTACTCTGACTTATGATACTTGAGAGTCTCCTTCCAGTCTAATTACAGTTTTGAAAAACACTTTTAGACCTTTCCTACATCATATCCAGAGAGGGAGGGCACTGACAGCGAGGAAAGGAAAAAAACAAGTGCAATAATCTATGTGCCTCACAATTCTGTCACAGGTTATGCAAATAATTCCTCAGAAAATAACTGTGAATGTCACTGTGCTGGTTATTTTTCCATTTGTCCTCAGATCAATTCCCTGCCCTTCTCCTGTTCTGTATTGCAGGGCTCTGACGCTACAAACTGCTGTCCCAGGCTCTTTGACAACTGGTTTCTAATTAGAGTGGACCACCAAGGAGACAATGACTGGAGATCGGAGGGCGTGAAGTGGGAAAACCAGGGTATTTCTTTTCCTTTCTCTCTCTGCTTTGTGTGATAATTCAGGCAGGGCTTCATCTCTTCATGGTTCCATCCTTCTCCAGGCCTCCTAAACTCTGATTCCACCACCTCCTCACTTTGTCTTTCTGGCTGTGGGAACAATAGCAATTTCCTGCCATTGGTGAGCACCAAGGTGCTTCACTGGCCCCTGATTGCCTTCTCAGCCCTTTTATGACTAGTTTACCTCATTAACTTTTCTCTATGAAAATACCTCAGTTCTGTTTTCCAGCCTGGACCCTGATTGATACTTCCACCTTTCATATACTGCCAATACTTGCTCTAGTTTTATGCTTATAACAAGACTTTCTCCCATAATGCATTGCTCACATTTGCTTGCTTTCATAACTACTTTGAAGGTTGAAAGTAAAATTGTCTACCTTATATAAAAGTAAACTGTTTTTAGAAGCATAGTCTATGTGTTTATTTTTCAAGATCAAAGATAGCAGCTGCTGTTCTAGTGAATCCCTGTAATCTGTTTTACACTGAGCTAGACACTTCACAAGTATTTTCTCAAATCCTCACAATAACTTGCAAGGTAGTTACTACTCTGTATTTATTAGAGGAGAAAGCTGAGGCATTGAGAAGTGAAATAACATGAGCTCATAGGTGGTGAGACTTGGCTTCACATTTAAATCTGTCTGATAAGAGCACTTTCCACTACCCTATTCCATTTTCTCACAAACTCAGTGTCTACCTTCACATTAGTCAGTGTTTGCTAATCTTTGTGATTTTAATAAGCACATATAGGTTTTAACTATATACTTATATAGTAATTGTAGACCACATGAAAGATATTCAAATTTAAAAAGTATTATGTACAAGCGTAGAGAACTGATTGTGTCTTAATTAGGTCAACAATTGTACATTCTTCAAATGTCATTCCAGCTACTGTTTGTACACTCAAACCATAGAAACAAATCCTAATTAATTTGTTAATTCTATCATGTAAAACCAATCATGTTTCAATATCCCTATATCACCACAATAAAGATAATCAAGAACAGGTACTTTCATTTATTCTACAAAATACAGAGAAACAAAACCAAGTGGTTGTTTTGCTTAATTACTGAATCTTTGTTTTGAATGAAGGAAGCTGCTTTCTAAGAAAAGGTGTCACTTTCAGCAAAGAAACAGAGGCTATAATGGAGGCAGGTCCCGAGCACGGTAAGATTTAAATCCAAAAAGTATCCTAGTGACTTATTTGCTCACAAACATGAGGTTATGCACACACATGTTTGTACATTGTTTTTTAAGCACCATGTCCAAAGAAACTAGAATGGAAAGTATGAGCCAAAGAAGTGCTGAGACTATGATATGAAGTGGGAATTAACAACAAATGAGGAAAGAACAGATGTAACATGATCCTACCTTTCCCTTTTTTTGCTGCAAAATCCTTCAGCCTTGGCATTTGTCTTTAATAATTATAAATCCTCAGAAGGAATTTGGCCTAATTTCACAGATAACACTTGAGTACGTCCCCATGTAGATTTTGTATTTTGCGGATTTTTTTGTGAAAGATTAACATTCCATACTGGTTCTCACTGCTGCCTGACATTCACTTTTAAGTCCTTCTGGTATTGGCTGCTATATGTTAAGAAATGACAAATTAATTATAATATATAGTTGAGTAAAACACAAGCACACTATGATTTTACCCCCCTAAAAAAGTCACAATACATTTTAAGACAAAAAGAAAAGATTTCTTGGATCATCTACTATTCTAAAAATACGTGTGCTCCTGATCCCTTATATTAGCACAAGTGATCAGAAGTTAATTCTAGATCATTGCTTATCCCAAAGCAAAGGAACTTGGAGTTTAGTTCTGATTAACTCACAAAAATGTGAGAAAAATAAAGAATTCTCATTTGTTATTCATTTAACAACCAATAATTAATGTTTACTTTCTAAGAACAATCTGATTTCTACAATGGAGACATTCTATTAACATTATGAGGCCATACCTTTTAAACTTTCAGATGTCTTCATGTGGAACTTATTATAAAGATATTTTCTAGATTTATATTAGCTGTAAAATATATTTATTACAAAACAGATGGGCTTTTTTATCTAAAAATAAATATTTTATTTTTAGAGACTTTTAGAGGAGATATTTTCATAACTTCTTATGATCGAGGGCTGCCTCTAAGAGAGGAGTTAATCATATTTTGTTTACCTCAGGACCTTGTTTTGCTGAGATTTACCCTTTTTTCAGAAACACCATGGTGCTAAAGCATTTAGCATTCCAGGCAGGAATTAACAATGCATCCTCTAAAGATCTAACATTTAGTCAGAGTCAGCAGATCTAGGTTTAAGACCTGACTCTACCACTAACTAATCCATGACACCTTGGGAAAGTGTTTTAACTTCTCTGAGCTCATTTCAGTATCTGTTCAATGTAATAGTAACTATAGCTACATGTCATTCACAGGGTTCATGTGAAAGAATGAAAAGTGAGAGTGCTTAGGGAATCTGCCTATTCCCTCATATCTGAGAACTTTATGCATGGCCGACATGGGGTTAGCAAAGCAGGAAGTACTCACCTATGTTCTCAGTTGTAAATTTCCAAGATTTTCTATATTTCAGCAATTTGGTACAAGAGTCAAAAGAGGAAGAATAAGAAAATACTTTTTTTCTTGTATTTAACTTTCAGATACTTCAAGATCTGTTACCTCTGCAAAGACAATCTCAGTCTATGTTTCCTGAGCAATAATTTTCACTTCCTCTCTCTCTCTTTTTTAAAGCCAACATTGGAAGGTACTCCAAATGTTCTTGATTCAAAACCAAGAAGTGAAAGAATTAGTTAAATTCTAACTGGTAGCCTAGTTGCTCCAACAAAGGATAATAATTTCTTATAGGTAGTGTGCACAACATTCATCATCAGCAAAGATCTGGCACCCCCAGAATCCCATCTTAAAAGTTATTATCAAATGAGATAGTGTGAAATGCTGGATAATATATTATTGTGTCTTGCTGTGTGAAAATATCATAACTAACCCTAGTCTTATTATTTTTTCCCTATTGACAATTTAGAGAATTTTAAAGGTGTAAATATTCAAAGGCAGTTTAGCTTGAGAATTTCAGGATGGTGGAAACTAATGACTAAGAAATGTTACAGGGTTTCCTCAAACCAAGCATTTAATTCTTGAGGCAAATTGCTATCTTTTGGATAGCAAAAAACGGTCCTTTATCTCAAACTCTTAGAGAGAATAAGAAAGTAGAGAAAAGGAGAAAGAATTTATGCTCAACACTTCTGAGATAGGACCAGATTTACTCTCTCATCTGACACAACTAAAAAAAATCAAGCAAGAAAAAAATGCAAAACAATTTTCAAGACATTGGACATCAGATGATGAAAACCAGTGACACTTGAGATATGGGAGGTAACAAGGCGAGCCCTGTATTTTTCCAGTTTATTGCCTTGAGAGAATTTCCATGCCACACTGTGAGAAGGAGCACCCAGGTAGAGCCCCGTGAATTACCCAAGCTGAGGAGACAGAACTGAGAATCCAGGGAGCACAGGGCAACCAGAGTTTGCAGGTCAGAGTACCAGAGAGGGAAAAGCTGCACAGAAAGAGAACCCCAGAGATGTAGAGTCCCCCTCAAAGATTCAGCATAGTGTTGATAAGAGCACATACACGATGAAACTACCTGCAATTGGCAGATAGTTAGAATTAGACATGAGAAGCCACAGCTGACACAATGCCAGGAATAGTGTGCCTATTCCTGTCGTCCTGACTGGAAAACCTCATAATTACTGAGCATTGGAAAGAATATGCAGAAAGAAGTTGCATTAGTAGCAGGGAATAATTAACTCTAGAATAAGTGTTGCTTTGGTTCATGTTTTTCAAACATCACTTCCTCTGCTATTTAGCTTTTGGTACATGTTCTCAACATCTAAAAGATGTATCTAATTCATTGTGACGCATATAAAATGAATTTTTAAAAATACTCATGTTTTGAGTCATTCTACATATATATTCTTTCTGCTTACTTGCATTTTCAGAATTTAGCACTATTAATTTTAAATTTCTTAAGGATAAATCATTTATGGTATTTAAATATATATATTTTTTTGCACATGAGTACACTTAAGTGGTTCAATAACAAAATAATAAAAAAAGACATATCGTGAAAAATCTCACTCCCACACCTGTCCTCATCTCAGGTTTCTACACCATTACATACAATAACTACTTTTAGGAGTCTCTTGTGGATTTTCCTGGTGTTTAAATATAAGGAATTGCACTTTTATTTCTTACACTAATTGTAACATACTATATACACACTGTATTATGCTTGGTTTTACTTTACAATTTATTTCGGAGATCTTTCTATTTCAATATATGAAAAGCTTCTTCATTCTTTTTTTAAAAATCACTTTATTTCCTGATTCAAAAACAGTTATAGTTCCCAGAATGTAAATGCAATCTCAAGTTGCATTAAGAAAGATGTATTTAGAATATGTGAATCTGTTTGCTCTAATGCGGTCAGACCACATTCTGAACAGTATGTCCCTTTCTGGATAATATCTGTACTTAAAAGCGGTGCCAGAAACCTGGATTGGAAAGGCAACCAAAACGATGTGAGACTCAAAATCCTCAGATGTGAGAAATAGTTCAGTGTACTCAGCTTAAGTCTTAATGGTTTTTCTCTTCAAATAATCAAAGGGCTGACACATGAAGAAGAAAAATACATTGTCTCAGTTTGCCCAAGTCAAAATAAAGGCCAACTGGTAAACTTTTCTGGAGTCATATTTCCAATAGACATGGTGAAAAACGATAGGCAATTGGAAAAGTTTGACCCTGGAATGGTTTGACATATGAGAAGAGTTTTCTTTTTTCTTTACCATATATTATTATTTTTAAATTTGTGTGTGTCTTCTTTTAATTTTTCAATTAGAGTTGGCATCTAATATTATTTTTATTAGTTTGAGGTATCTTCATTCTTTTTAACAGTTGGATAGTATTCCATTTTATGGAATTTATTTAATCAATTCCCAGATGTTAGATGTTTGTTTTCAATAATTTTCTCCTAAAAAAATGTTCCACAATGAAAAACTTTATTTCTTAGGTATATAGACATATCTCTAGTATAAATTATCTGAAATAAAATTACTTATTCAAGGGTAAAATGCATTGGTAGTTTTGCCTTCTATAAGGGTCACACTGATTTGTACTTGTGCCAATAAAATATAAGAGAGCCTATTTCCCCACAGACTTGCCAGTTGAGTGAATTTACTTTATATGTTGTAAATAGGAAATTCCTTATTTTGTTAATACTCTAATACATTCTGATTTTGAGTATTTTTAGATAGAATGGAATGCTGAAATTTAAAAAAATTAGAGTGTTTAAATACATTTCTATGCTATCGAAAGTACTGATTTACTTCCTTTGAGAAAAAAAATTAGTACCAGAAATGAGACCTGTGAATATTTTATGTGCTTATTCTATTTATTGATATTTTAATTTAGTGGAATGATTATTGATATGTACTAGTCCAAGCTTGAAACACATATTTAAAATTTTTTTACTATAACAAATTCTTTCAAATGAAAATTATTATGAATACAAAAACTCCTCAAGTTGTTTAGCATCAGTGGTTTTAAAAAACATGAAAAATAAAAAACAGAAGTGAGAGCAGCAATCACTAGTTCATCACTGAAATGTACAGTTTAAAATAGAAGTGCCTACGTAATTACATAGGGATTACTTGTGGAAAGTATTACATTCACCAGTCAGGATTGGTCCTGGACCATCAAAAAGTGGTTAACTACCATCATTTATTTACATAATGTTTCTCAATTCAAGGTGCTACGTAAATGTAAGACATAAATTTTTTACTAAAAAATACACTACTATCAGGTATGAGACAGACCTTGCCGGTGAAACCTGAGACCCCAGCAACAAATGTGGATTATTTGCCTGATGGTCTGAGTATTCTAGGTCTCTGGTTCTCAAACTGAGTCCTGTAGAATCTGAAGTTTCTAAAGAGGCTCTTAAGAGGCTAATAATATATTATTAGAATCTCCCATTAAAACTATGACTGTGATTTAAAAAAAACAATCTAAAATAGTGTAACCGCTATATAAAACAGCATGGTGGTTCCTCAAAAAATTAAAAATAGAATTACCATGTGATCTAGTAATTCTACCTCCGGATATACACACAAAAGAATTGATAGCAGGGTCAGAGATATTAGTATATACATGTTCATAGCAGCATTATTCATAATAGCAAAAATGTGGGAGCAATTTGTGTTCATCAAGGGATGAATGGATAAACAAAATGTGACACCTACACACACCTACACACACGCACGCGCGCACACACACACACACACACACACACACACACACACACTGGAATATTCTTCAGCCTATAAAAGGTAAATTCTAACAAGTGCTACAATATGAGTAATCTTGAGGATGTTATACTAAGTGAAATATGTCAGTCACAAGACTAATACTATATTATTCCATTTATATGAGATACCTAGAGTAGTGAAATTCATAGATCCTGAAAATAAAAGGGTGGTTGACATGGGTGGTGGGAGAGGGAAATAGAGAGTTCTTTAATGTGCATAGAGTTATAGAGTTTCAGTTTTACAAGATGAAAAGAGTTCTGGAAATTGGTTGCCCAATACACTTAACGCTTCTAAACTGTACACTTAAAATGCTTAAGATGGTAAGTTTTATGTAATATATTTTACTACAATTTTTTAAATATATGAACTCTTAAATGTGTTATATAGGAATATCTGGAGGTCATCAACAAACTGATACTAGAGCTGTGAGATACTTCATTTTTATACAGACTTCAGAACAAATTTTCCTCTGCCATTTGTTTGAGTATCCAGAAAGTCAATCTATTAAATACGTCAGGATGTGGATGAATTAGAATGTTCTTCACATTTCATAGCCCAAGCAAATCCAGACATAAATTATATGTTAAGGCCATCTACAAACCCTGATTTCATATTTGGGTTGAGTAAAACAGCTTCTTAGTTCTTGCTGATTGATTTGCTAAAATTAAATGCTATAATTTGATGTTATAAATTAAATTCACGCTATATAACAGTCCATCATAAAATTTTGTTTGAGGAAAGGCAAACAATCCCATGGCTAAAAGTATATAGAAAGTGTTTTCTCTTATATGAACTACTGAAACATGTTTAAGATAGCAAAAAAGGGGAAGTCAATTCTATAGGTAGAAATTTTTCATTGAGAAAAAAAGCATGAAAATGAATACTAACAGGAAAATATGCATTGATAAGATGGAAAAAATAAGAATTTAATAAAACTTACAATTAGATCATATAGGACAAGTGTCTATAGATATAGCCAAATATATATATTTCATAGATCTTTGAGTTAAAAATATGGAATGATAATATTCAGACCTCATATATAGGGTTCAAGAATTCTGTTTTAAAATCTATTCTGTTCAAATTTATTTCCCACTTTAAGATCTTTATTTACTATAGAAAGAAAATATGACATCATGGCAAATAACTATTGATAGGCTAATCCAACATGTATGACTAGATGAGGAAAAAGTGCGATTTGGAGCAAAAAAAAATTATACTTACTAATACATGTTATTCTATCACATTAGAGATAAAACGTATAAAACATTCTTGAAGCCTAAATAAAGACATTTGTCAATGTCTATAATTTAATATCAGACTAAAGTTTAAACTGTTTAGTAAAAAATCTTTCAGAACTGAACCAAGAAACTATGACATGATATACTCATCCTTCACTCCTATAATATCTTTTTAAAACCTACGGATTAGATGAATGATTTCCCTAGTGGCATGGAAAATTGAAAGTTTAAGGTTATTCTTTACTTATTTGTGGTCATGGTGAGGTATTAAGTAATCAAAAGCAGGGATTGTTTTTAAAAGTTAAATAAACAGAGGAGGAAGGGAAATGAAACAGAATTCCTGGACCATGAAGCAAACAACTTTACGCTGGGGTTTTAGCACACAGAGACCTGCCTGTTTTATTTGTCCTGAGAATAGAAATGGACTACAGTCAGAACAGTAAAAGAAGAGGTACATAGTTTTAAATATGAATTTTAGTTATTTTTGCTTAACTACAGAGAGGGATCTTGAGGTTGATATAGACACTGAAACTATGATTTGAAATAAAACATCAAACACACAGTCATCAGAAAAAGAGTCGGTACACTATAACTTTCCACCCATAAAATAAAAATAGTATGTTCTTTGAGGAAAATTCTACAATGGATTAGAAGCAAATCATATGCTACCAGCCTTTGAATATCTTTTAAGTCACAAGGTACAAGTCATAAGTTCAGAAGCCAAGGATCATATTAAATTGAAAAGTGCCCAGAAGAAAGGCATGCGTGAGATTAATTAACATTAAAAAGATTTTTTAGAATAAATAATATTTAAAGCTTAGTTGCATTAAACTAGACTACATACAAAAATCTGCTTTAGAATCTTTATACATAGATATATATTGCTAGAGAAAGATATTTAAGATGTATTGCCCATGATAAGGGCAGGATATAAAATGGATTGTTAATTTTCACGAAATATACAAAAAAAAATACTTATGCCTCAATTAAAGATTTTTATTCATTCCTAAGATCCTATCATTAAATAAGAATATTTCCATTAATTTTAATAGGAAAAAGTGATGATACATTCTGTCTTACCTCAAGACATTTAAACAATTTTCACAAATAGAAAAATCTATCAATAGAACAATGAAAACAAGACGACATAAGTGTTTGAAAGTAAATAAATACAGCTTGCACATAAAGTATAGTAAGTGAAAGTATATCGTATTCATCAAAAGTGGAAGATTCCTATTTTGATGGACTAGAGATATGAAGAAGTTTTTCTTTGAAAGGGGGTGAAAGTACAGATAAATGATTTTTATGCAGACTATTTTTTGATGGCCAGTGATTAACTGGCACTCAGACTGCTCACAACCAGCTGAAGAGTTATTGTCATTATTGTGAAAAGTTTCTAACCTGGAGAAATATACTTAATATATATGCACAAAAGTTAAGTTTTGTTGAGATGAGCATATAAGCCACTTTCACTTTCTAGACTATTTTTCATATTTATTATTTACAACAAACATGTATTTCAATTCATAGAAAGTAAAAGCTAAAGAAAACATTTAGTTTTCCTAAAAAAAAAAAATTCTAATATGTAGCCAAAAGTTGATACCCTTGTATCAAGCTGATACAAACTGACAGGAGTAGTGTTCAAAATTAAATTGAAAAATTAAAAACTTTTACTCTACAAAAGACAATGTAAAGAGAGTGAGGAGACAAGGCATCAGAGAAAATCTTTGCAAAAGAAACATCTGATAAAAGACTGTTATCCAAAATATAGTATAAAGAACTCTTAAAATTCAACGTCAAATATGTGGTGACAGAAAGAAATCTAATTACGCATGTTGAATACACTATGCATATATAGGCATATATATATATGCAATGTGTATATATATATATATATATGCAATGTATATATATAGTCATATATATATGACTTACTGTTGAATTGTACACTTGAAAATTATTGGATTTTGTTCATCAATGACACCATAATAAATTTTTTTTTTAATTATTAAAAAGAAAGCAACCAGAATAAGAAATGAGCCAAAGACCTTAACAGGTACCTTGCCAAAAAAGATATACAGATGTTAAATAAACATAATAAAAGACACTCCACATTATATGGCACCAGAGAAATGCAAATTACAACAACAATGAGATACCACTACATACCTATTAGAATGGCCAAAATCTGTAACACTGACAACATCAAATGCTGGTAAGGGTGTGGAGTAACAGGAACTCTCATTCATTGTTGGTGTGAATATAAAATGGTACAGCCACTTTGAAAGACATTTTGGCAGTTTTTTACAAAGCTAAACATACTTTTACCGTATGATTCAGCAATCACACTCCTTCATATTTAGCCAGAAGAGTTGAAAACTTACATTCACACAAAAACGTAAACACAGATGTTTATAACAGCTTTATTGATATTGCCAAAACTTGGAAGCTATCAAAATGTCCTCAGCAGACAAATAGATAAATAAACTGTAGTATATCCAGACAATGGAATATTATTCAGCACACACACACCCCACCCCACCAAAAACCAGAACTATCAAGTCATGATAAATCATGGAGGAAACTTAAATTCATATTGCTAAGTGAAAAAGCCAATCTAGAAAGTCTACATATCATATGAATCCAACTATATGACATTCTGGAAAAGACAAACAGTAAAAAGATCAGTGGTTGCCAGAAGTTGAGGAGGTGAGCCCGAGAGAGCGGCAAAAAATTGAATAAGCATCACATAGAGGATTGTTAGGGCAGTGAAACTACTCTATATGACACTATATTAGAGTCTACATGTCATTATACATTTGTCTAAACCAGTAGAATGTAAAACACAAAGTGAGAATCCTAATGTAAACTGGATTTTGGGTGATTATAATGCGTCAATGCAGGTTCATCAATTTTAACAAATGTATCACTCTGGTGAGGCATGCTGATTATAGGAATGCTATGCATGTGTGGAGAGAGGGGCTATATAGAGAATCTCTGTTATCTTCCTCTCAAATTTTGCAGTGAAGCTAAAACTGCTCCAAAAAAATTCTTAAAAAAATTAAATTGATACTATCCTTATACATAATATTTAATATTTGAAAAAGGAGATATTTTATTCATGTATTATATGTACATTTACATCATATGTTTATTTTTTTAATGGAGTAATGACTATAATGTGATGTTCTATGGGAAAAAAAGCAGGGATCTCAGTTGTGGGCATATTATGTCAAATATGTAGAAAAACAGCCGGAAGGACTCACCCAAAATATTAGTAACTGGTTGCCTCTAGGTGGGAGGACTATAGCTTTTTTCTTCTTTGTACTTATTACCTTGCTTACTTTATACTTTTCAATTTTTTTAGCCTAAGCATATAGTGCAACAGAAAAAAAAGTATCTTCTCCCACCACCCCAAAAAACCCAGGCTGCAATATGTATGAATCTTCTAAATCACCATTAAACCTTATCTCAATGCATAGAGATGGATGACTGAGCAAATAAAGGCTAAAACAAATTAAACTAATAAATGTTATTTTTTAATAAATAGATTAGCATAAGATTTCACATTTGTGAGCCTAATTTCAAGTCAGCCTAACACCAACATTTCATTAAGCAAACAAGTAAATAAAATAAATAAAAATAAGTAAATAATATAAAATTCTGGTCATTTTTTCAGATTTTTTTCAAAGAGATGAGGAAGGACCCCTCAGTTCTTAACACACTACATCATTTTGGTCCAAATGATAAGAAAATACACCAGGAAATGGGTATTGCAGGAGCATGGAAGGTGATAATAGCAGAGATGCAACAACTCTTGGGAATGAGAGGAATAAGGTAGGGGTGGAGGAGAGAAAGAGAGAGCAAGAGAGAGAGCAAGAGAGAGTGAGAGATTAGGAAAGTTAGGAGGCTCCTGGAAGAAGAGGAGGGGCAGACAGAAGTTAGTTAGGTATTTTTTCCAAATGACAAGCGACTACTACATAAAGGTGATTGTGAAGGTTTCATGATTAATTCGTCATATGCTTGCCATAGTAGGCACTCAATAAAAATTAACTGTTATTACTGTTGATGGTTATATTGTGAATTAATGCATCAGCATTCTTGTAGACATATTAGTCTCCTGTGGTTTTGGTTAGTGTGCATAGATGCCCTCGAGTCCATTTTATTCTGGATATTTTAATATACTGAATTTCCAAGTCTATAAAATAAGGACAAGACACTGGGACATATTGATATTTTGCTGGATTGCCACCTTATGCAGATCAAAATTTTTCTAAATGAGAAATAAAAAATTAGAAAATACCAAATTTATACTCCTTGACTCAAATTTAGTGCCAAATAACTTGATAAAAATTTAATTTCGAAGTTGACAAAAAAATGCAATAGCTTAGTAGATCTTTAGAAGTGTAATAATGTCTATTTCATATTTTGAGTAGGTATTGTATTTGAATTTTATTAAACATGTATAATATTAAAAACAATCTTTGAAATTAATAATTACAACTTTAGCCAATTAGTGATCTAATAGTTGAGAAAGAGGAAAGCAGCCCCTGACATCTGGGAGCTGGCCTGGAACTCATAATTAGGCCATGGTGTTCTCTTCTTGAACATAAAACATTTCACAGAATATCAACATCACATAATGCCATTCTGTGACCATAATGGATCAAGATAAAAATGATACCTCCTCATCATCATGTCTGAAAGTAGACAAAACATGAAATTGTCCAAGCCTCAAATATACCAAACATCTCTCTATCCTAGCTAATATGAGTGACTGCTATTCATTACTAATTAAAGCTTTAGCATGGGTCTGGTCTTCCCCTCTTTTAGATAAGATTTATTAAAATACTTAATCATAGATTATCTCACTTCCCAACAGTGTCCAATCTGGAGCAAATTTCTACTTCCTTAAATGCCCCCCAAATCACCTAACATAATCCCAATCTATAAGTTTTCTCTAACATTCTTTTCTTGGGACATCTCACAGTTCCTTCTGGCGTCTTCTCTCCTATACTGCAATAAGTAATCAAGCCAACTGTAATTGTATTCCTGGTGGTTTCTGGGTAAAGGACATTGACATAGTTATATTTTAAATAGATTTATCAATTTCTAATAAGCAGTTCACTTTGGCTTTGATGAAAAGTTAAATTCAGGAACTCAGACTTTACTTTTTAGTTCCTTCATAGAAATAAAATTATAATTCTATTATAATACAAATAGGCCTTTCTTCCAAGTTAGTTCACATCATTAACTTTAGCCACAAACTATAAATCTCTGATGGCAAGTTAATGGAGCAGCAATGTTCCAAGAGAGAGCTACAGCAATTCCTACTTGATTACAGTCATCAGCTTCACATGCAAATTGCTCATAGCAAGAGCCAACTCATTGTGACTTTTTTTTTTAATCTTGATTGTGAACAATTTTGATCTTTAGCTGTGAGGCAACCTACATATCACAATTCTTGGTGTTAGGATAGTTGTTGGTTAAGTAGGGAAACAGTCACTCAAGAACATGAAGCTGATAGCCCCTAGCCCTTTGGTACCAAACACTATTATTCAGTATTGGTTCATATGAGAGCTTTTTCAATGCTCTAAGGACAGTCACATTCGTATTATTTACAATGCAATCACTGAAGATCCTTGGAAAGAGTGACAGAGTAAGCTCTTTTACATGCCACATTCCAAAGATCAAAAAGTGCAAATAGCCAGATTTTGAGAGGTTAGAGGAGTCAGTGAATAAGATGGCGTAAGATAAGCTAATTATTTTATTGGCTTCCTAGTAATCATATATGTTATTCAAGTCAACAAAGATCTGTTGTTTGTTGAATTTAATTGTTATTCCTGTTGGTAATCTTGGTGCATCACTGCAAGGTCAAGAAGTGCCATGTAAATCTTAAAAACAAACAAAAAATAGATCACCGTATGTGTATTTTAGGGAGAAAGGTATTTAATTATAGTTTATTTTTGGAAAGTTAATAATCCATGCAAATTATATATTGTGACTCATTCCTCAGCTCTTCCAGATAAATGGAAACTTGCTGCAAATCCACTTTAGTATTCAATTGTAACAATCTAACCAAACTCTGAGTTGCTCTTAATTTGTTGGAACCCAAACAGAAGCCTGTTACTAATCTATAGTCAGGAAGGCATGCATGCTAAATTGTTTTCCAAAAGTAAATGGTGTTAAATGTGGGCTGTACATAGTGCCTTCCTTCTAAAGAGTAGTGTGTGGGAAGGGGAGGGAGGAGAGTAATTTTCCAGTAGAGAAACCTGAGAAACACTACTTCAGCCAGGTTTCCAAAGTCAATATCAACAGCCACAAACTAAGCTGATAGTATGTACACTTGAGATGAAATAATGAAAATGGCACTTTATTTCTATAATCTTCCTCTCATAAATCTATAACCCAGTCTAATTGTGAGAAAACCAGCAGATGAAGTTCAGTAGAGTGGAATCCTACAGTATATCTGACCAGTAGTCCTCAACTGTCAAGGTCATCAAAAACATGGAAAGACAGAGAGACTATCACAGCAAGAGGAGTCTAAGGAGACATGACAACTACATGTACTATGGGATCCTGGAACAGAAAAAGGATATTAGTTTAAAACTAAGAAAATCCGAATAAAATATAGACTTTCATTAACAGTAAGTAAATAAATAGAGGTTTTTTTACTCCTATTACTTTGTAATATACTTGTTTCAGAAAATGTAGTTAGAGTTAACAGTCTGTGGCTTTGGGACTGAGTAAAGTTAAGTAACACATTCTTGTGGTTGTCAGCACAATGGCTATTTTTCCTTAGAGTCACTGTTTTAACCAACAGAATGGGACCTGAGCCAGAAGATAATTTGTAACAAGAGTATTTTCTTCTGAGAAAAATTATTTTTGCTTTTTTTTCTTGAGATATAGTTGTTTTAAAAGAGACACGTGCTGCTTACAAAAAAAAAAAAAAACTATTGAACCCAATGGTCAACTACAAATCTAAGAATTACAAATCACATTGCTTTTCAGGGCATTGAGTTCCTTTTAAAAAAATGTTTATTATAGTAAGACCAATTAAGAAATAATGAACACTGAGTGGAAAACTACAAATAGTTTAATGTTATAAGCTCCTGGTACTTTCTTCATCCAAGTTACACATGAATGGGAAATAGCTTGTTTACAAATAATAGTATTCAGGGTAAAATATTTGGAAATCTGGCAGAGCATTCTGTTATTAATTTAAGCTTCCTAAAACCATCAACAAGATTTGATTACCTTCGAAAATAATGAAGATGTTGATGGTTAAAGTGCTGACTAGTTTTGAGAGGAAATAATTGGTCAAATATTTTTAAATTGGCATGAATTCCTCAAGAGCTCCAAATGTTCAGTTAGAAATAAATGAGATTCTCTCTGGAATTATTTTTAGAGGTTATTTCTCAGATCACACTGAGGAATTCTTTTTTATTTATATTTGATTTAATATTATATATGATGTACAAATTTCTTTATTTCAATCACCATGTGAAATAATAGAAAATTTAATTGGCCAAATCTCTTCCAAAGAATCTTAAGTCATCTCTAATTCTATGCATGTTGATGAAAAAAATGATCATTAATTCTAAATAAAGTCACAATGTTATAATTTACTGAATCCTTTACTTGAAGGCAAAAACATCTATTGTTTATCTTCTGATTTTCACTGACTCTAGCACAGTGCTTTTCATATAGTAAGTACTTAGGAAGTAGTGAAGTAATAAATGAATAATTTAAAGAACGATTTCATTTGTTTGTGAAAAACATTTCAATATTTAGTAGCCCAGTTATTTTCCTTACATTAAAATTATTTCTATTTCTTGACAATTACCAACTAATGGTAGAGGCAAACACCATAACTTATTATGAAAGAAAAGCTAAACTGTAATTAAAATTTTTTCTGTAGATAATTTATGAAATACACAAATCATATATACACAAGTAACCAAAAGTTGAATATATAGTGTGATTATACTATGTTAAATAAAATCAATAGATAAAAATATTTAGATAAAATATATTACATTTTTAACTATGGTTGTTTTTGAATGATAGATGCATCGTTGGCCTTACAGTCATAGAATCTGGAAAGAAGGATAGCTATATTTCTAGTAGATTTTTAGGACATACTACTTCAACATTATTACACATTTATTACATATATGTAATATGTATTATACATTTATTACATTATTACAACATATATTACATCTAAAATTTCAACAATATGATGCAATAACATTTTTTCTCATTATCTTTCTCTAAAGCATGTTTTTCCTTCATAAGTAAATTACTCTATATTCATTTCTGTTATAGTTTTTCAGGCAAATATATTTTATGTAAATTTCTCCTCACTTGTACAATTTTTAAGGGTCATATTGAATTCTAATTCAGTTCCCCAGAGTATCAGACAGCCCATCTATTTTGTATCTTAAACATATGTAAGCATTTTCATAATTCTTTATCCAAATACCGAATACATACAATGATAACAAGTAGTATTGATTGCCATAATCCCAATTCAAAACTGCAATAACCATAAATGGACAATGCAGTTAGAAAAATTAAAATCTGAAATGAGTCTAGTTATGAATTTGTTAGGTTTCTATTTTTTTTTTGCCATTCACTAACACAAAGTGCTCAATATAAAAACTTTTTCAAAAATGTAAGTTTGTTTTCATGTCTAAGGTTTGATGCAATATCTTCAAAGCTATATATAAATTATACTTTCATATACAAATACAGATACTTAATACATACACAAATTTATTTACAAATGTATATGTATTTCTATTATGCTTAATATGTATTATATATTATACTTAATATGTCATATGCATTATATTCAATACATATACAAATACATACACTATTAAGCAAATATGTACTATTTTGCAGAGCATTTGAATTGAATACTTGAAAGCTGAGTACCAAGAAACTCACACAAAGGGTCAAATGGCACAGATACTACCAGGCTTAGAACAAATCTATAGAGAGAATAGCCAACTGTTGATGAAATAATTCCCCTGCCAGCCATCACTTACACTGAAATCAGAAAGAGAAGTCAAATTTAAATCTATTTTTCTTTTTAATAAGAGAGAATGATGAAACAAATGACTAAGATAATTTTTGAGTTATACGAATTAAACTGGATAGATTATTTTTAAAAATCAGCTGGAGTTAGCATATCTTTGCTCATCCCCACCACTGTGAAGATGGGTCATGTTCCTTAAGAATGAGAGAGAGAATTTTTTGTTTGTTTCAGCCCTGAAAAGACAACAGGGAACTACAGGGACAATCTGGTAGCAAAGAACCAGAGAAGGTGGTGGATGTTCTGAAATCTGAGAGAATCTGAAATCAGGGAGAATCAGATGAGATCCATGGCTGAATCCACCTGGGTCCTCAGTGTCCTAAAGACAACAGGCTCTATAGTAGTACTGTGGAGTCTTTGAAAGAATAGCGAAGATGTAACCACTGAAGACAACTGGCCAGGACTCAATTGTTTTCTTAGACATAGGAACCCAGAATTCTTGTATAATCTCATAGAGGGGAAGAGAGAGCCCATAAATAACTGAGGTTGCCTTTCCCCCATACCTCAAAGCAGATTAAATTTGATTTAGGAAAATAAGGGTCTGTGACTTTTTGTAGCCTACTGTTTAGTACCCACCCATTAAGTATGGTTTTTAATCTCTCAATAAAGAAGATTGGACTAGAGTAGAAATACTACCCCCTGTAGGAGGTATTTTATTAGTATTAGTATTTTTTGTTCCTGGGGTATGGTAGTCATTAAATCTTTAATATATTTCTTCAGATCAAGAATAGATTCTAAAGGGCACAAGATGAATTTTTTCCTCCATGTTGTATAATTTATCTTAATATTGATTTCACCCTACCTTCACTAGATAAATAAATATAAACAGAAACACATAGCTTTTCCAACCCTCACAATAGAAATTAAACAAAATTATAAGACAAACAAGTTAAAAAGTACGCACTAAAAGGAAAAATGAAAACTTGCTGTCCCCGCTTCTCATTAAAGTCTTACAAAGTGATTACAATGGGTGCTCAGTTTACAAATAAACTTGGCTTATTTGGGACTTCATTTCCTCTGTAACCTTTTCTACCTGTTTATGATCATCTCTTTATCTGGTATCCTTTAAAGGTCAAGGGCTTCTAAGCCGTCTCTCTGGGCTCTGGTTATCTTGAGGACAGTAAATTTTCTCATATGCTTTTTCCCTAAAATGCAACTTTCATTCTTAACTTTTAATCTCTGTGTTTTTTTTTTTCCCGGTTCTGTTAATAGCCTATATACTCATTAAGTTCGTTTCTGGGTTTCTCTCATTGTCTCTGTATTTGATGCTGGAAGCATCGGAAGATCTGTTGGAAGAAGAATAACTCTTTTAATTTTGTACACATGGGCTCAACAGCTCTGTGTAGATATTCAGCCCTAAACCAAAGGACTGTCAAAAAGTTTTGAAAGCAGAGAAAGTATTTTTAGTCACCCTTGTAAAACATTGGTGGTGATCATATTGTTGTTGTTGTTTTTTGCATAAGCTGTGCCTACAAAGCTGAAAGCAAAGGCTCTTCGTTGATCTTTTTCTTTCTCTTCCTCTTCTGCATGAAAGATCTGTTGGTCCTTACTCACTGCCTCCATTTCCTCACCTCAACCATCTCCAATTAGTGTTCTACCCAATTGCTCCACTAAACTGCTCATACTGCTCTTAAGTCACAGTGACTTTCAAATTGTGAAATTCAATGAACATTTTCAGTTCTCTTTTTATGTAGTTCTCAGCATTTGACATACATTTGACCGTTCTCTCCTCCTTGAAGCACTCTCTCCCTTTGGTTCTAGGACCTGAAGGCTTCTTCAAGTCTACTTTTGACTCCCCTCTTCTATCAGATTATTGAATGTTGGAGTTCCTCAAAGCTCTGTACTAAATCCCCCTTCTCAGAGAACACTAGCCTAGATTATTACATCTACTACCATGATTTAATTACCACTTATGTGCTGATGACACAAAAGCCACATCTTTTGCTCAGACTCTTCTTCTGAATTCAGGATCATGTATCCAACTGTCTGTTGAACATTTTCAAGAACTATGAGATTTTATCCTACCTCTAAGCTAATTAGTTAACCTGCCACATTTTCATAGGTGTTAGCAGAAAACATGAGACTCCTGGATCAGAAATAAAGGATTTATTACTAATAGCAGAGGCAGCATGAGCCTCATGTTTACATCTGTTATCTTCCCCACTACCCCTGCCCCGAGATCTCTTGGGAGTGATAGAGAAGAAGGGCCCACATAGGTGTTGCTCACACAATGGATTTATGTTCCAGCTGAGGAACTCTGACTTTAGGAAATCCCCATCTTTAAAAGGAACTGATAGCAAAACTGCCCAACCTTTGCCTTGAAGAGAAACATTATAATTCTAGACAGCAAATACACCTGCTCTCTGCCCTGGAGAGAAACACTATTTCAATCTTTTAAGACTGTTCACTATACAAACATTCTTGAAAGGTGATTCAGCAAAAAAGCTGCCACAAGACTATAAAAATCCATGAAGAATTGTCCCTCAAAAGACATATTTCTCTGTTTCTTTAACATATACCTCATTTAAGGCCTGGTACAAAACAGGTGCTTAATAAAATTTAATTGACTAATATGTCCCCATATTTTTATTAAAAAAGTAGACATAGAACCAATAGGTTTTCTTCCACTTATGGAATTATTTTGTTTTTAAATATATGCCCTTAGTACTTTGTGCATTGTGGAAAAAAAAAAAGAAATTCCATATCCATAAGATTATATTCCTTTCCAAAACTGTTTCTCCTCCTAGCTCAGTGAATGGAATCCAGTGCTGAAGTTGAAGCCTTAGGTCTTATCTTAAACTCCTCCTGTTTCCTTACTACTCACTCACAACTGCATACATTTACTTCCTCACCAAGTCATACTGAATATATGGCCCATGAGATATGGAAACTCATATCCATTTCTACTTTTTAGCACCACTCTGACTGTTCTTTGGTTTAGGCAGTCTATCTTGGGGAGTAGATAGGGTGTCAGGATTACAGCAGATATGTGTATTAATGAGACCACCTAACAAGAAATGAGAACTAAGAACAGAATCCTAAGGAAAACCAATGTGTAAAGAACAGTGTCAAAGGTCTCAAACACCACATAGAGATCAAATAAGAAAACAGTTGCACATTCAAATGAGAAAGTCACATCAGCCAGAATTCCAATATAAGGAAAGGCAATAATACTGGAAAATAGCATAAGCATCTATGTAAGGTGGAGTGTTTGGAAGAAAGAGTTTAGTAGCTGATGTCCTCATCTGACAAAGTAAGGAGTGAAGAAATATTGCTTTTAAGTACTAAAACAAAATAGAGATTTAAGTATGCTGTTTATAGCTGCAGAGATTGATCAGAGGAGGGACTGAGAATACAATGTAAAGTTTTTGTAGAGGGATGTAATAGAGTTAAATCTTCATCTTGAACATTGGGGAGTCAAAAGAAATTGTATCTAAATTTGTTTACTCAACAAACAGCAGTATTAATGTATTTATAAAAATAGAGGTACCCAAATGAAGAACAGATAATAACAACAGTTAAAACCAGTGGCCCCTGACAATAGAATTTATGTGAAAAAAAAAATGGGGTGGAGATGGGGAAACTATTGCTTTTCTTTATAAACTCATCCATGCATCAGTTTCCTCATCTGTAAAATGGAGACAGTAATATTTGATTTATAGATTTGTTAAGATTAACCTAAATGCATGTAAAGGGCTAAGAGTAGCATGAGTTACACAGTTAACATTTATTTCATTCAATTATTTATTTTTTAAGTCTTTACACATATTAGTTTGATAAAGGACTTAAAAAATGAGGAGAGATATTGAATGTGAATTGCTTTTTCTAAACTCTAGCTAAAGTGTGAGATGGGATATAGAAACTATAGTTCTGTTTTGTTTTAAGATTACAAAGACTATTGGATTTGCCTGTAGATGGAAAGGTAGGAAGTAATAGCAAAATAAGAGGTTGAAGGTACAAGAGAGGGGAGCTAACTGACAAAGTTTTTGAAAGGACAAGTCTGAGCCCTAATGACAAAATTCACAGTGCTATAAGATTATGAGATTAGGGGCTATGGTTTATTCATTTTTGTAATTTTAGGGGTTAGCATAATGGTTGGAGTGAGAAGAATATTTCACCATATACTCTTCTTAAACCTTCTTGAATTTTGTAGAGCTATATAAGTTCTACCTATTAAATAAAGAATAGGACTTAAATTATTTAGCAAAGTACCATACACAAATAGACTTTGTTTAAAATCCCTAAATTTACAATTCATATTTCCTTTTTAAAAATGATCTGGATTTTGATTCCATTTCTATTATTTCCAAAATATCTATTTTGTATGGTTATTCAAATTATAAAACTTTAAAAAGTTTTCCCAGAATTCTATCTTCAGTGCAGAACAGGAGGACTTGGTAGTTTTCATGCAAGGCTTATTCTTATTATATTCTTGTGCTTACAAAATCCTGTTAAACAGATATTTTTATTGAATCACGTTGATAAAATTAGATAATGGGATAGTAAATGAAATATTAAATATAAGTTATAATTTAATAATATTTCCTAATATTCTTAAATACTAGAAAACCATTTTGAAAAAATGTCCTTTAATATTTAATATAGATAAAATTTACTAATTGCTATACAACAGTCACATATTTAGGTTACGATTTTGGTATGTAAAGAATTTTCAGAAGTCTCAAATTATTAATCTAAGCTCCCACTTCAAAAAACTAGAAAAATAAGAGCAAAAATAAACCCAAAGCAAGCAGAAAGAAAGAAATAATAAAGAACAGAAATCAATGAAATTGTAAAGGATTTTTAAAAATCAATGAAGCAAAAAGAAGCTGGTTTTTTGAGAAGATCAATAAAATTGACAAATCTCTAACAGGACCAACAGGGGAAAAAATAGAAGAGACATAAATTACCAATACCAGGAATGGAAAAAAGGAGTATCACTACAAATGTTGCAGAAAGCAAAAGGATAATTAAGGAGATAATACAAGCATACATTTGGCAACTTAGATGAAACAAATCAGTTCCTCAAAAAACACAAACTAGGATAACACACACAATAAGAACTAGATCTTTTGAATAGCCTTATAACAATTAAGAAAACTGTATTCATAATTTAAAATCTTCTGGAAAAAAAAATCTCCAGGCCCAAATAATTTCACTGGAGAATTCTACCAAATGTTTAAAGAATAATTAACATCAAGTGCACACAATCTCTTCCAGAAACTGGAAGAGAAAGGAACACTTCCCAATTCATTTTATAAATCCAATATTACCTTAATACTAAAACCAGACAAAGATAGTACCAAAAAACCCCCATAGATTAATATTCCTTGTGAATATAGACATAACAATTCTAATCAAATATTAGCAAATATAATTCAGCAATATATTTTAAAATATAGCACCACCTAGTGAGTTTATTTCAGGGATACAAGGCTGGTTCAATATTCAAAAATCAGTCTATGTCATCCTCCATATTAATAGGCTAATTTAAAAATCACATAATCATATCAATTGTTGCAGAAGAAGCATTTGACAAAATTCAACACTTATTCTTGACAAAAGCTTCCAGAAACCTGGGATTAGAGGGAAATTTCAACACTTTATAAAGAATATTTACAAAAATCTATAGATAATTCTGTATTCAGTGGCAAAAGATTGAATGTTTTCCCTCTAAGTTTATGTCTTCCCAGACACACTGCCCAGTGGAAATCTTTAAGGAGAAGCAAAACTAATGTTTGGCAATAAAATAAGGTTTTAAGAAAAGCATTATAACAAGGTAAAACTCCTATGTTGATAATAAATGTATGAACCCAGAAGACTTCAAGGATGAAAATAGAACTAATGGCTGGAGTCAGCTAAGAAAATTATATTGTCGACTAGTTACTTTTCATAAATAAGAATTGTACCAGGTAAACAGATGTCATTATAGTTATAATGCTTCCCTTGAAAACATCCAAACCTTAATATAAAAAAAGTTGTAGGCACATTTGAATGTATGCCTTTTAGAGGTAGTGAAGTACTCTTTTTAAAAATAATTTTCATCATTAAACCTGGTGTTCAGAAAACACTATTGAAAAATCTAAATATGGCTATTAGTGGTATTTATATATTTGGAATACAGAGACTGGTTAAATCTGCCATTCTCTTTTCTTCCTCAGAGGATTGTCCTTAAAAAATCCAACTTATCACTTCTCAATCTTTTGGCTAAGATCAGGTGTAAAAAATTTGACTTAAAAATATGTTAGAATTTTGAATAGCATTTTACTGTTGATGGAACTATATAATAAGAAAAATAATGAAAAATGACAAATAGTAATGTAAAAAGTATTGTGTAAATACTATATCCCTTTAAGATATGTAGAACTTTGGGTGGTTAGTTTTATGAAATTCTTAGATTAATAAGAAAACATGCTACTTTTGATTAGTTATCATAATTGACATCAGCCCTAAATTCTGGCCAAAGATGTCAAAAACATCTCTATGTTGGTACATGTAAATTTAGTTCATTTTAACTTTTATATTATTACTTTTTATAAATATAGCCCAATTTAGTCATTCTTTGCTGATAGATATTCAGTTTATTTCCCATAATATTTCAGTGTTGCAAAGAATATTATTATACAATGTCAATGTTTGCTTATATGCATGATTTTCTATAGCATTTATAGGTAGAAGTAAAATTTCTGGGTGGTAAGATAAGTGTATTTTTTTCCTTAAAATTTTTTCTATGAACTATATCAAAAATACAAAGAATACCATAAGATGCCTATTTATAATTTAAATAATACTTAAAGTTATACCAGTGTATCTACTACCCTATTTAATGACATTTGGGTTATAAAGAACATCATACAAAACATTTTTAAAACTTAAAATTAATACTAATGAAAGCATTTTATATAACATTTGTGATTCACATACAGAAACATTGATAGCTTTGAATACATTTTTGAGGAAACAAGAAAAATTAAAATAAATATGGTAAGCATTCAACTCAAGAGATATAAAAAGCACAACAAAACAACTTAAAAAAAGTAAATCAAGATAAGGGCAGAAATCATTGAAATGGAATACTAAAAATAATAAAGAAGATTAACAAACTCATATCCAGTTTTTGGAAAAGATTAAAATGATAGATCAAGAAAAAGGGAAAAAATATAAACAAACAAAATATTTCCCCCAGAAGAGTCTGAAGACCACTAAACAGCACTTTTCTCTTAAATTAAAAAAAATAATCTTTAAAATCAAAACAGAATACAAATATCAGCACTTCCTCACAAAATGAAGCTTCATAACAAACCAGTGAGACCAAAATGATGTACGCCTACTTGTGAAAGAAGATTTAATTAAATATGGATTAGTGGTTAGTGATTTCCTCTGGAAAACTGTAATTGTTAGACAAGAAAACATTCAACTGACTGTGACACTCCTATCATGAATCAATGAGGCCTTTAGTAATGTCAAGAAATATTTTTAAAATGACTTTCCATATTAATCAGGCTTGTGGTAGAACATCAAAATATCAAGGCCCCTATTTCTGGACATCTTATATGCCTAGATTATTTGCTATCTTCCCTACCTTTTTGGCCATGCTTGCTTCTTATTAGTTTCTAATTCTCTCATATAATCTGTTCCTACTTCCCAGAGAGCAATAAGACCTTAGTGAGAGGGAGCTGGGAAATCTTTGATCACTAATCCTTGTTCCAAAAAAGGTTACTATCTCCACCTTGTAAAAGAAACAATTAGGACCCAATAAGTTAGGACCCAGAATCACCTCTCTCTTTGTGCAATGCTTCTTTCATTATATTATCTTTATTATACATATAATATATAAAATATGTAGTATAAAATAAATATATATAGATGATGATGATAGATAGATGATAGATAGATAGATAGATAGATAGATAGATAGATAGATAGATAGATAGATAGAAAATGTCCAAGTACTTGGACATCAAGAATCTCTAGTTCATTACTGTGAAGAATTTATTGGGAAAAACGTATTTGACAGAGAAGTTAGTATGGAATTTCTCTTCTTCCTAGGAGTATTATCCAAAAAAATATATCTTAAAAATTATCTTGCTGTTGGAAAGAAATATACTGATGATGAGAATGGATATCTGAAAGTCCCCAAATCATAGTTTGACTTTTATTAAGATATAACCCTTAAGTATGAGAAATTATAATGTTAAAGAACTCCGGACTAAGTCAATGCTGATTCTTGTTTCAGATTTTCACTAATTTCACTCCTTGGCTTTTTATTGTTAACCAATGATGGCTTAAAGATCCTTCCACATATAAAATACCATGATACTTCTCTAAATAAATTTTATATTAATTGAAGAAATATAATAGATGATTACCTGCTGGAATCCATAGGAAACACCTTTTAAAAATGCCTTGTTTTTAAAATTTCTCATTTACATGTTTTGGAATTGAATAAAAAATATAGACGACCTTATGGTGGGAGAACAATTTTATTACACGTGTAAAATGTTAAAGTCAATGCCCGATCTGGAGGGTCTGATACAGTGAAGATTGCTTTGCTGTATTTGAAGCTTAATTTAAAAGCTGTAATTTATTTTAGCAACAATTTCTTTCTTGGTAACATGAACCACATAAATGGTGAAGTGTAGAAATGAACTGCACAATGTTTTATTAATCAAGATGGTTGGAAAATAAAATAATGTAGGTGGTAGTTTCCATTAAAGGGACAGTTCAAATGGAAAGACGTGATTCTTTTGGTTCCCTCAACACTGTTTCACTGGAAACCTTCTTTTACTGAGGGCTGGAGTAGGGAATTTTTGGCTCTTAGATTATTTATAAAGTATTACCTATTCCAAACATGAGAAAGAAATATTGCTTTATAGAATAGGGAATAATATTTCAAATCACATTTTCAGTACTTTCAACATAGGAAAATTTCTCATCCCTTTGCTTCATTCATAATAAAACCTGTGACAGAGATTGTGATCATCTTGGTTGGGTTTTTAATATTCATTTTTATTTCGTCCTGATGGCACACATAAAGCTTTTGGACTAGAGACAGATTATTATTACTAAATAATAATTGTGCTGGTTCCCCTTGCTCCAATTATTATGTCTGGAGAGATGCTGTGAGGACTATTTGTTCCTCTACATGCAACAGGGAGTGAACTATAAGTGAGGAATGCTGAGAAAATAAATCTAGACATTAATGGAGAAAAGCAGCTGTTCTCATCTTCTAAAAGGAGTGAGAAAAAAACCCTTCTGCTCCTTGAGGACAAGATATAAAGGATCCTGGGTTCTCACTCTAACCTTTTTGTAATAAATCTCTTAAGGTGCCATAGAAGCCAGTGTCACCAGCTTTAAAAGCCACAGACATCTCTAAAGTCCCAGGTCTCACCCTACCTTGAAATGTAAACGCACATCTCCAAAGTTAAGTAAATCTTTTGAGTTCTCTATACAATTGTAAATTATCTTCTAGAGCTTGCTTTTAGTCCAGGATCTCAAGTTTCCATAAAATTTGCTCAAAAAGCCCTAACTGCAGAAACAAAAATATCTTCTCTTCATTTCAGTGTTCCAAAATTAATTTTCCTTTTGCCTGGGTGACGTGGTTGCCCAGCTAAAAACTTCATTTCTCAATTACTTTCATAAAGATGTGACCTAGTGACTGATTTCTTACCAATGGAAATTTTACTTCTTGTTATGATGCTACATGCAATCTAATTTATCCGAAACTACCATTGCCTTGAGTTTGTGTTGTGTGCAACAGATGTTGCACATTGCTGTGCTTTCTCAAAAATTTTAAAATCCTGTAATTCCCTTGTGAGTTTATTGTGGTACTGGGGGAGCTTTAGTGCACAGTTTTGGAAATGGAGAGATAGCCCTTTAACATATAACAGCTAAATAACACTGACAGAATTTATTCAGGTAATTCATATGAATAGGCTGAAATGCAAGAAGTTTGGTTCAACAATGCTATAGTTTCCCATTTCTTTTATTTAGTACATCTTATGTGAAATTTCTATTTGAAATGTAGTAGGACAAAGTCTGAGGCTGAAGAGATCATTCATTTTCTCAAATGTGCAAAAAATGAGGATTAGTTATGTGAATGAAGGGGCTCTCCCAACAAATACATAGTGACAAATTATCTGTTTTCTTTTATCTGAGAATGTATAGATTTCACCTTCATTCCTGAATGATATTTTTACTGGGTAAACAATTCTGCATTGAGATTTTTTTTCAGTTCTTGAAAAATTTATATTTCCTTCAGGCATCCATTGGTTCCGATGAGAAATTTGCTGTCATTTGGATCATTGTCCCCCTATATCTAATGAGTCCTTTCCAACTGCTTTCAAGATTATTACTTGTCCTAAGGATTAAGAAATTTGATTATGAGTTCCTTGAACTTCTTTGAATTTGTATGTTTCGGAGTTCATTCAATTTCTTGAACCTACAAGAAATGCCTACAGATTTAGAAATTAAATTAAATTTATTAAATTTAATAAATTTAATAATTTAATAAATTTAATAATTTATTATTAAATTCATTAAATTTGGAAATAGTTTAGCCAGGTTTTCAGGAAATTCTTTTTCATCGCACATTATACTCTGTGTGTATGTTTGTGTGTGTGTGTGTGTGTGTGTGTGTGTGTGTGTGTGTGAATTCTAATAACAGTGTTACTTTGTTACTGTTCCACAGGTTCTTGAAGCTATTTTTTTTCAGCCTATTTTCTATTGCTCAGGATGGGAAATTTCTATTGTTCTATCTTCAAGTTCATAGACTCTTTCCTCTGATATTACCATTCTACTATTGAGCACACTCAGTGAATTTATTTTACTTTTTTTTTTCAATTCTACAATTTCCATTTGTTTCCTCTTTATATTTTTTATTTGCTGAGACTATTTTTTTCATTTTCTTCAAGTGTGCTTGTAATTGCTCAATGAAGCATTTTTATAAAGACTGCTTTTCAGATAATTCCAACATCTTTATCATGCCATTGTTGGCATCTTTTTTTTTTTTTTCTCATTCAAGCTGAGCTTTTTCCAGTTCTTGGTATCATGAATAATTTTTCTATGTATCCTAGATATTTGGGCATTTTGTTATGAGACCCTGGATCTTATTTAAATCTTCTGTTTCAGCAGCCTTCTTTTGATGTTCTTCCAGCAGGGGAAGGGTGTAGAAATCTAGGCTACCTTTGTGGCTTCCACTGACATTTCACTCCATTGGGGGAAAGAGTTAGGGAAAGAGCACTGGTTACCATCTGGTAGGGGTAGAATTTCAGGGTCCTCACTCTGCTTCCTCTCTACCACCACAGAAGAAAGGGGAAAGAATGCCTCATTGTCACTGGTGAAAGTCTAGGCTTTCCTCTCAGTTTTTGCTGATAGTGGTGAGGGAAGAGGCATGACATTTTCTATTCAGTTTAGCAAGAGTTGGGCAGTTTTTGCCGAAAGATTTGTCTTGCCAGACTCCCTTTTCTCATCCTTTGGTGAGAGAAAGCAGGCTTGGGTGGTAGCTGTGGGGGAGATATTTTGTCTAAATGTATTGGCATTTCTGGGTTGTGGGCTCCCCAAGCACTCAGTCTGAGATATAAAAGAGACAAAAAGAAAACTCTAGGAACACAACAGCATGCTATTCCTTAAATCCAGTGTCCCTGGCCAGTGTCTCTTCTCACTGTCTTTCAGAGTCTAATGCTCATTTTATACACATATTCAGTGTTTTCACCTTAATAGGAGGAACAGGGAGAAATGCACCCACTCTATCTTTTCTGGAACCAGAAGTCCATTTTTCTTAACAGAAGATATTGCATTCTTCCCTGAGTAATTCTATTGCCCCCAACTGGAGGAATGGGAAGAATTTTTCCAGCACACAATAAAATTTAAGTACACATATATTCTAAACAAGCTAAGGCGTCCTTCCCCAAGGGTCTCTGCTGCCTAGTATGTCCACCTTTCACTAGTTGAGGAGCAAGGGAGGAATATTAGGAAAAGTAGATTCAGGGAATGGGGAGATTTATGAGAAGAAAAAACTGTAGCAGTAGTTTATTGACTTTTTTTTTTACTACACTACTTTCTACACTTAAGCGGTAATAGGAAAAAGGAACATGCATTTAGAAAATGAGCTTTAAAGATTCACAATTAAAGTGTTATATACTTCCACTCCCTCCCCACACCCTCACCCCCCAGAATCTCACTCTCCAACCCCTGGTAATAATTAAATAAAGAAAATAAAATTTTTTCTTTGTTCTGGTTTTTATTTAGATTTTTACTTAATTGGACCTGTAACTTCGCACTTTTGGTTAAAGTGTCATAGGATCTTCATCTAATAACTACAAAAACAAGCAGATTGTAGAAATGACAAGTTATGAACTTGATGTTGACACTAATGGTCATTAAAGAACAAACTTACGTAACTATTGAGGTAATAAATATGTTAATCTTCTTGTTCTATAGCTCTTTCTTGATTGAACCAACAGATCTACCCTAGGTTTGATGACTGATGATGCCTGCAGTTGGATGTATTACAGCTTTTTGAAAAATTGCCTTTTCTTCTGCTATCTTAAGCTGCTGGCTAGCCTCTTTTTCCCCAAAAGAGCTCTTCTTGCAATATGAATATTGAACCGGTTGTTACGAGCTTTCTTATTTCGACAAACATCCAGGTTTCTATAGAATTTGTCTCTTTTCTGAAATGTACCTTCCAGTTCTTGCATTTTCTGCTTATACCTTTCTACCTTCTCTGCTTCTGATAACTTCTGTTCTTTCTTGTCCTGTTCATAGTTTATCTGAATTGGCTTCCCTTGCAAAGTTCCATTTCTTTGATGATGGACGTCCATAAGAAGCTCTACTCTCTTCTGTAACATTTGGCATTCATTCTCCAGCAAAGCTGCAATCAAATGCAATGAACACGTGTCATGGTTCAGTTTCCTCACCTGTGCCTCCAGCTCATGATTAGCCAATACCTTGTTATTCGGTTGACTTTGGAAATGTAGCTCACGATTTTCAAGAGTTACTCTTATGTCTTTCTGAGATCGCTGATACAATTTTATCAGTCCACTAAGCTCAGTATGTTGCACACTCCAGCGTTCTGCTTCCTGTAGTAACTGCTCCATGTTTTTCCTAAGTTTGACATTTTCATCCTGAATATAAGGGAATCTGTACTCTACTTTTTCCTTACTTAGTTGAGTTTCAATAAGAGCTCTTTTTGCTTCTGAATGATTTACCACATTCCTTGCAAAACCTTGTACTGTGTTTTTCCAGTTCTGGTTTTCCAGTATCATTTCTTGTTTCTTTGCATTTTGTTCTTTTTCTAGGTCTAAACAACTAAGCAGGTTTTTTAACAGCACTTTATTTATTTTGTCAATTCCTTTGGGTTTTTTCCTAAGTTCTGACACATCCTCAGAGATATTGGTTTCCTCAAAAGATTCTTTTGCTTCTGTGATCTTTTCTTTATAACTTGTCATATTTTTAAGAATATCTTTAATTTCTTTTAAGAGATTTTCAAACTTCTTTGCAGTCTGTTGTTCAGTTTCTTGGTGGCAACTATTACTTAGGGAAGGGAGAGAATTCCAAGAGACAGAGGGATGCGATCCAATTTCAAGTAAGGCAATGACAATCTTAGGGTCCAAAGACTCTTGATTGAGATCAGGAGTAGGCGTAGGCATTTCAGAGAGAGTGGGCATTTCCATCTTGGCTGAGTTAGTAAGGCTGTGATCAGAGGAAAGCAGACAACTTTAGAGATTGCAGGAAGGAAAGTGATGGTCTTCTGAGCAAATGAGTAGAGAGTGTGGAACTAAGCAGAAGTCAGAGACCAGAGTTAAGGTTTGAAATCGGGCAGACGATGGTTAGGTGGAAGGTGACATTTCAGACAACGTAGGGGGGAGGGAGGGTAGGAAAGGGGACCAGGAGCTAGAGCTCCATCTCTCCTCCTCCAGGCTTCTGGTATATTTATTCACTGATCCTAGCAACCAGGCCTTTATTCTGTCACTGCACATTGTGGCCTATCCCCAGCTTCTGTTTCATTTGTGTCACAATAGAAGCCTCTTATCCCCTACCAGGTGACTCATGCATCAAAATCAACCTTGAACTAATGCTAGAAAGATCTTTATGTCAATCTTCCCTCTTTTAACTTTTCTAGGTTTTTATTTAGCACATTCTGACTGTATTTAGTGACTTTCCTACCTCATTCTCACCACCCACAACCAAACCTTACCTGCAGTATGTTTTCCTGCTACCTAAGTGCATGGCTGAGAGAAGTCCTTGCTGGTGAGGTTCCCCATCCTTTCACAGCACCTAGAGACTTTATTGCTTCCATTGGAGGAGAGATGCTACTGTAAAAGAAAGTTATCCTTACAAAATAAGACCCCAAATGTACTACATCTTTTTGTGATATTAGGGAAATAATGCCAGGAATCACTCCATTCAAAAATATCCTACTGTAGTAGGAAGAGAATATCTGAATGGTTCCTTAACACAATTACAAATTAGGACTTTGCTTGGCTTCAAATACAGACATCCTTTAAGATAGGTTTAGTAAGCTTGCTCGTAGGTCTTTTATATCAGGTGATATAAAACTTTAATCATTACTTTTCACGAGAACTTGTTAACATGGCATACTTCATCTAAAGCATTTGAAACAGCTAAATCCAGTAGAAAATTAAATTACCTTGAGAATGTTAAGTTCAAAGAACACATTCCTTAAGTGAAACTTTTTCTTGGCCTTCAAAATCTTGCTAGCAAGCACTTTACTAAATAGAAGTTTGCTTCCAATCTTAAGGGAAAACTCATACTCTGGTAGTTGTTTTTTGTTTTTTGTTTTTGTTTTTCCATAGAAAGGAAAATTTTGTGTCTTTTTCATTTACAGCTACCACCTCATTTGGACTTAAATTTCCCTGAGCCTCATGCTCATCTTCCAGCCAGCTGGGCTCAGAGCCATCGCCTCATGACTATCCACAGATACAGCAGTGTTTTGTTTTGTTTTCTTCTTTTTTTTTTTAACTTGAGAAAGGCTTTTTCCAATCTACACAATAATACTGTAACATAGAGGCTAGCAATTGCTCTTATGCTTTAATTTCATCTCATAACATCTGACTACATCTGACTTTGGTGTTTCCCCCTTTGATTTAAGCCATCATTTAGACAGTTTTTTAATTTCCAGGAGAAGAGAATTTTTTTTTCTGATTTAGTTATTTCTATATTTATTGCATAGTAATCAGAAAATATAATATTTTTACATTTCAAACTTGATATTTTCTCTTTGGCCTATTAGTGTTCATATATGTTTCATGGATACTTGAGAAGAAAATGTATTCTCTGTTTTCTTCTTGTTCTTGTAGCTTTTTGATACTTTTGGGCATTAATCTGATATTATGCTTAGCTTTGATTTTTATGGAAACTCGTTTGAAGGTAGCTTGGTCAAGATACTAAAAGAATTATTTTCATTTCATCAAAAGGAAATTTAAATATTTTCTATCTCTATAAATATAATGAATTTCAAGCAACATTTCTGTTACTTTTACTGGAATTTGAGTTTACTGTAGACGCCAAAAGATATTCAGAGTTGTCCTCTTTTTCCTTATTGATTCATACTCCCAGTGGATAACTATGGAAGTTAAATACATTTTGATTGTCTTACAATTGCTATCTATTAAGTTTCCCTAACCTTAATGACTTTTAAAAGAGTAATGCAAAAAAGAACAAAAAGCTGTTTCTAAAATTATTAGAGAGAAAATATGTATAGAATTTTCTCTCTCTCCATACCAGTTTGCCTTAACGAAAATATAAGTCATATCAAAGGGTCCATGATGTGAATATGTCTTATTTCTGGTGATGTTAACCTTGGTTATTTTACTAAGTGATATCTGCTAGATTTTTCCGCTATAAAGTTACTACCTTTCTCTTTATAATTTACAGATATCTTGGGGGAAATATTTTGAGACTATGAAATTATGCTGTTTCTCCTCAAACTTTTTCCTTTCAGTATAACTTCAGTGTACAGAGGTGGATCTTTTCTACAACAATTATTGCATTGGTGATCAAATGGTGATTTTATAGTTCTCTTATCTCTTTTATATTTATTAATTGAAATTATTTTGTAAAAAAGAGCTGCCTCTTTTCCTCTTTTTACTTATGTTTATTTATTCATTTATTTATATATTCAACTATGTGTTTATATAAGTATGGACTCATAGATATTTATTTTGGGAGTTATAATTGAATACTATTATTTATTTTTTACTCAAATATGTATGAAAAATTTTAATATGATGGGGTTTTAGTATAATGAGTTATATTTTTATTTTGTGTAATCGTTCTAATTGTCCAATAGTTTATTTTCTTAACCAAAACCTGGTATCTGATTAACGATAACTATTCAAGAATTAGTCTTTATTTATATAATTAATTGTGACCTAAATGTGTGATTTATTTTATATGTAGTATTATACTTGTGTGTTAGCAGGTTTAGAGAAGTCTAAACCTGGACACGTCTATTAACCTTTTCCCTCAGTATATCCTCTTCTCTTTGACCACCAGGTGGTGCTGCAGACTTTAAAAATGACTGTAGAAACGATATTTTTTTAAATTTTGAATTCTTGAATGGGTGAAACTGTGGAGATAGTCTTATCCACAGTCTTATTTTCTTCAGAGTTTGTGAGTGGAGATTATGAATGATTTTCCCAAAGTTACAACTAGTTATGGAGAGAGCTGGAATTAGAGTCGAAGCTCCCTGCCCCAAATTGTTAAACCCGCAGGGGAGGCAAGCTCTGCAGATCAGGAGGCTGTGGAAGAATTTTAAAATATCTGGTAAATGTTATACAAAAAAAGGGTTATGCAAAAATACAGGTTTTCAAAGTTGTTGAGATTGGCTTGCTTTATAAAGATTCTGGCATACAAACCTATATAACATAAATGGCATTTTGACAAAAATGTGACCAGTGGCTTGTAAGAGTTTAACCTCCTATTTCACTAGAAGCAGTATTCTTGTCTTCTCTAAATGTTGGCAGCAACTTTATAACATAATTACTGCAAATAACCAGAATCAGTTATACGTAATAAAAAATTTAACAAAAATCACACTTTCAAACAACAAAGTATTGTTGAAAGAAATTAAAGACAATCTAAATAAATGTGAAAATATCTCATGTTGATGGATTTGAAGACTTGATATTGTTAAGGTAGCAATACTCCTTAAATTGATCCACAGATTCAACACAATCTCTCAAAATTTCAGCTGCTGCCTCTTTTGCAGAAATTGACAAGATGATTCTAAAATTCATATGAAAATTCAAGGGAGCCAAAATAATCTTGAAAAAGGAAAGCAAACTAGAAAGACTCACATGACCTTATTTTGAGACAGTAAGATATAGTTATTAAGACAATGTGGTATTGGTAAAAGTATAGACATATAGATCTATGAAAAAAGAACTCAAAAATAGAGCCATACAAAAATAGTCAACTGATTTTTATCAAAGATAGAAAAGCAACTCAACAAATAGTGCTGAACAAATCAGGCATGCAAATGTAAAAAACAATAAACATACACGACACTTCTTCCAAAAATATTAGCTCCAAATGGATCGATCATACACTTAAATGTAAAATGCAAAACTAAAATTTCTATAATAAAACAAGAGAGAAAATCTGTGTGATCTTGGATTTGGTGCTGAGTTTTTGCTGCAACACCAAAAGCATAATCCATTAAAGACAAGTTTGATAAATTGCAATTTATCAAAAGTAAAACCTTTCATTTGATGAAAGACACCGTTGAGCTGAATGAAATTACAAGCACAGATGGGGGGAAATATGTGTAAATCACATATAGCATGAAAGACATATCTAGACGAGAAAAATATCATACAAAAGAACTTTTAAACTCAATAAGAATATCTATAGCCATGCCACCCTGAACGTGCCCAATCTCGTCTGATCTCAGAAGCTAAGCAGGGTTGGGCCTGATTAGTACTTGAATGAGAGACTACCTAGGAATATCAGGTGCTATAGATGTTAATAAAAAAGAAGAAGAAGAAGAAAACAACCGAATTTAAAAACTGTACAAAATATCTGAACAGAACTCTTCACCAAGAAAGATACATGGATGGCAAATAAGCCATTGCTATAAAAAGATGTTTGACATCATTTGTCATTAAGGAAGGCAAATTGCAAAGCAATGAGATGCCATGACATACCATTAGAATATTTAAAATAATAATAACAAAAAACACCTGACAATACCAAATGCTGTCAAAGATTTGGAACAAGGGGTACTATTTTTCATTGCTAGTAGGAATGCAAAAATGATAAAAGGTGCTTTAGAAGACAATTTCCTATTTTCATATAATGTTAAGCATAGACTTATTATATGACCTAGCAGTCATCCTCCTAGGTACTTACCCAACTGATCTGAAAACATATCTACTCAAAACCCACATGTGAATGTTTATAGCAATTTTATTCATAACCACCAAAAGTTGGAAGCAACCAAGGTGTCCTTCAATAGATGAATGGCTAAAAAAAAAACCAAACCTGTGATATACATATTCAGCAAGAAAAAAGAAACAAGCTATTCATCCGCACAATATGGCCGAATCTTAAATGTATTTTGCTAAGTGGAAAAAAAAAAAAAGCAGACTGAGAAGTCTATATATTGAATAATTTCATTCATAAGACATTCTGGAAAAGGCAAAACTGTAAGGATAGAAAACAAATCAAGGATTTCCAGGGATTAGGAGAATAAGAGGTTAATGAAGGAAAGTACAGGGTATCCTTTAGGTTGGTGGGATTAACCTGTGTGGTACTAGAGTGATAAATATATGATCTATGCATTTGTCAAAACCCACAGAACCTACAGTACAAAGAGTAAACCATATTGTATGCAAAAAATTTTTAAGTCAACCAGAAAGTCTTGCCTCCCAAGAGAAAGAGGGAATAAAAGTAACTTGACGGTGGAGAAACTATAAATAAACTGTAACTATAAATAAATAAATAAACTATAAACTGTCTGGGTCCATTAACATCATCAGTGTTGAGTAATGTTAATAGCATGTCCCCCTGCTGTGATGAGAATGGGACTTTTTAATCTCTGCAGTCTTTTCCCCAAAAACTCATCACCCCTAGTCTATCCATGAGAAAAACATCATACAAAAACAAACTGAAAGTTATTCAACAAAATACCCGATCAGTACACCTCAAAACTGTCACAGTGATCAAAAGCGAGGCAAATCTGAGAACTGTCACAGGCCAGAAAAGACTAAGGACACATGACTAGTAAATGTAATGTGGTATCCTAAGACAGAAGGACATTGGGTGAAAACCAAGGAGATACAAATGAGGTAGGGAGTTTAGTCAATAATAATACACCATTGTTAGTTTCTCAGTTGTGACAAATGTATCATAGTGCTGTAATATGTTAAAAATTGGGGAAACTGGATGAGGGGTACACAGAAATTGAACTATCTTTGCAACTTTTCTCTAAGTCTAAAATTTTATCCTAAAATAAAAAGATGATTTAAAAAATTAATTTGTCAAATTCTTTTCTTGGCAACACAGATATATGGTAGAGTGTGATTTCAATTAATTATAAAGGTGAACTTTTTGTGTTAACTAAGAAAGTGACATCTTCATCTCAGCCCTGTAGAATTGAAAAGTATAGCATAGATGTCAAAATGACACAGTGGGAACTGTCAAATATGGGATGTTACATACCAAAATAAATAATAGTATTAACAGATATTACCAGTAGAATAGAATAAGAATCCATGAATCCGTACTAATACAAATAGATAAATGTGAAATAAGTGATATAGCTAGATAGATGATAGATAGGTAAAAAAAAAACACTTCCTCACAATAAAATGCCAACTAGTAAATGCAAAAGTAATGATGAGATTAGAAAACCACCATTTAGCAACCACCACAGTAATAGTTGTTCTAATCAAGGATCATTAATGTATGTTAAAATTAGTGAGTGAAAATTTGACAAGAAACAAGATAGTTACATAATCTCAAAGTATCTTTCCAAAGATACTTATCAATAGCAAAAGGAAAAATAGTAGCTTTATAATGGAGAATCCAGGCAGCCACAACCTTAACCAAGTGATCAAAGTTCAAACATAACCAGTAGTGGGACAAATAAAATTTTACGTGCCTCCAGAATGCACGGAGAGAGAAAGATACATCACTTCTGTAATATTCATGGACAAAAATGCATAATCTGATCTAAACATGGAAAAACATCAGAAAAACAAAAATTGAAGGATATTCTTTAAAATAACTGGACTATACTTTTCAGAAAACTCAAGATCATGAAAGCAAAGGAAGAGCGAGGACCTGTTAAAAGAAGATTAAAGAGGCATGACAACTAAATGCAATGGGTGATTCTGAACTGGGAAAAAAAATTACCTTTAAAAGGCATTATTGGGACAATTAAATATGAATCAGTCTGTACATTGGAATCCAGGCATCAGTACTTTTTGAAGCTGTCCAGTAGATTTCCATGTGCGGCCAAGTTTGAGAACCAGTAGAGTCGCTCACCTGAGTAGATTTATTTATTTGTCACTTATTTATGTATTTTAAATAAAAAGTGCATATACTTAAGGTATACGACATGGTTTGATATACATATACATAATAAATTACCATAGTGAAGCTAATTAACATACCATTTTCTCACATAGTTAGCATTTTGTATGTGTGATGAAATCTACTCTTTTAGTGTATCTTCAGTGTTCAATACTGTATTATCAAATATAGTCATTACGCATGTACATTAGGTCTCTATGCTATTCGCCCTGGTTTTCCATTAGAACTCACTGCTTTCCCAATTAGACCAAGCAGTTTCTAGCTCCTGCATATAGTGTTTGAGGATCCCCAGGATGCTCTGAAGGCAGATTGTCAAGATGACATGTTATACGCCTAACACTGGCATGCTTTTATGGTAATTAATAAAACTAACGATTATGTAACTACATTAAAAGAATTGGAGAGGACTCTAATGATGTAAATAATTAATCTTCCTTCGCTATGCTGTTTCTTGGTCATCAGTTCTGCTTTGTTTCTTAATTTCTAAAGACAAGCTTCTATCTCTAAAGCAAAAAGGTCAAACAAGGAAATTATGTGAGAATAAAGAGCTCAAGTAACTTGTCTCTAAATGTCAGATCAGAGCTCAATTAACTTGTCTCTAAATGTCAGATCAGTTTTCTTGCCTATTAGAATTCCCTCCCTTTTTTCCTCATCTTCTCTGGGCCCGGGATGCCAGGCCTTTCGCTTCCTGAAAGACCAAGGCTTTTACTGGCTACATCATACTATTTACATATGCTGAAATATCTAAAAAGTGAAAAAGAACACTGCATCCTCACCTGTCCTCCAGCTAAAGCCCCACCATTCTGACCTTTCCAAAAAAACAGCTGAATACTATTTCCATTTCCTCACTCCTACTCACTCTTCAAACTTTTGGAATCTGCCTTTTTGCCACCCCACCCCCACCCTGGTACTTAGAGAAGTTCTTCAAAGACCCCCTTGCTGAGAAACCCAAAGGACAACTTTACATCTTTATTGACAATTTTCTTCAACTGCATTTTACACTCTTGGCCATTCCAAACATCCAGACCCAGAATAAACTTTGAATTCAGACAACTTGAGTTCAGTTCTCAGCTTGACCACTTACTAGCCCTGCTACCTTGGTCAATTGCCTGATCTCACAGAGCCTCAGTTTCTTCTAGTGTTAGGTGGGGATTGTGATTATATGTACTCATGAGACAGGATATTGTAAGCACTGAGCATAGTATCTGACACTCAATAAGCATTCAGCAAATTGTGACTTTATGTTTCCTTTCATGGCACCAACTTCCTTAATTTTCTACCTTACTCTTGTCATTTGTTCAGTCTTTTCTATGTGCATGACTTTCTAGATTCCCAGGAGTATTCCCCAGCTTTTCCAAGACCACTTCAAATATCTCATTCCCCAGTTTTTCCATTTAAGTTTTTGGTCAGCCTCTCATTAGTGTAGCCAGCTCAGGCAGCTGCAATGTTAAACAATTGCTGCTAATAATGTTTGGTAAATGTCTTGGCTATGGGGCTCTTCTCACTCTGTGAGCTCTTAGGTTAAATAGAGACAAGTCTTAAGAATGGCTAGCTTTTCAGGGAGCTTCCAGATAGGTCAGATAGTGATAATTCTTTGAGGTTGGGCTTTTTTGGGAGCTCCAAACTATTATACCTACTATGGTAGCTTTTAGGTTGCTGGTTTTCAGGTACTCAAGCTGTGAGGCTACTGCAGAACTGGGGACAGAAGGATGGGAATAAGGCAAGCTAAAACACCACGGAGCTCACTCTTCTTATTGACATTCACTGATTTTTCTTGAATAAATGCTCTTTGTATTTTTGCAAGCCTTTGGTTAATTTCTAGAGTTCTAAAAAAGTTGATTGTGATAATTATTTTTGTCAGTGAATTTGTAACTAACGTGGAAAAGTGAATTTTCAGAGGTTCTTATACATCCTTAATTCAAAACCATCTATTATCTTCCCCTAAGCTCCAAACTGCCTGTCCAGCTTGGTTTCTTTTCTCCTTAAATGGTACCCACAGAGTTTCATTAAATGGAAATCTGGAAATCATCTTTGACTCCTCTCTCTCTCCTCCTCCCTCCTTCTATCCTTAGTTACAATCAAACACCAAATCCCAATCTTTCCATCCCCTCTATATCCTCCATTACACTGCAGTCCTAGAGATCATTTAAATATACAGCATAGTGAAGGATACAAGTTCAGGCTTGGGGCTTAAGTCGACATTGGGATCCTAGGCCAACTTTGCTATTTACTAACTTTGGGTCCTGGGTGTTAGGAGCCAAGCCAATGCAGGCATGGCCTGAGAATGATCCCGGAGTCCTTGGCATGGCCAGAACTCTGTGTGCCCACAGCTCAACCAGCACTGCTTGCCAAGTTGCTGGGTCTCAGCTTGGGTATGGCATCATCAATCTTGGCTTTGGCATTATAATAGAAGTCTCTAGAGATTAGCGGTATAGCAACATCGGCTA